>JAODUD010000107.1:24653882-24665705 GCA_026784285.1 Stomatorhinus walkeri
AACACGCCATCCCACTGAGACAACATGCCGTCCCTCTGAGACACCACACCATCCTGCTGAGACACCACACCATCCCACTGACACAACACACCATCCCACTGAGACAACATGCCATCCCTCTGAGACACCACACCATCCTGCTGAGATAACACGCCCTCCCACTGACACAACACACCATCCCACTGAGACAACATGTCCTTCCGCTGAGACACCACGCCCTCCCACTGACACAACACGCCATCCCACTGACACAACATGCCCTCCCACTGACACAACACGCCCTCCCACTGAGACAACACGCCCTCCCACTGAGACAACATGCCTACCTGAAGTCAACACAGAACAGAGTTGCACTATATTGGTTTCTGTTTGTCCTGTATTCAGTAGCTGGCATTAATACCACTGGGAGCAAAATTACCTCCTGTTGATAGTATTTCTTTTCTTGGCCATTAGATCACTTTAGTGTCACCCTGTCACACTGTCTCACTCCAGTCTAAAAACACACTACGACAGAATCATTTATAAAAGCATATTACACCACCAAATTACATCTTATTCAGGAAACTGACTGTCAAATAAAATGGAGAGATTATGGCCAGTGCTACACAATCTGAAATCATAACAGCCCCTTGATATGAGTTTCAGAGTAGCGGGAGAACATGTGAGCTATGTATTTATACCTATCCGCAGGGAGAGGCTCTCACAACCTGCTCACATCGAGGTGCCTCTCAGGTAGAGAAGCTTCCAGAATCACTCAGAGTGCCAGGGTGAAGACAGCCCACACCAGATATCTCTCTCAATTAGTACTTATGTTACACGGCATAATATTCATAGAGTGCCTCATCCACCAGGGAGATCACACATCGAAATCCTCAGGATAAGGCAGGATGATAAGAATGATGGGGCCGCGTCTGTTCTGAAATGAGGATTTGCTTAATTAACAGTAAGCACACCATGCAAAGATGAAATGCGGGGAGGTTAGTGTTGTGGTGAAGGCACCCCATGAAGCCTACTTCACATGTAAGATCAGAACCAAGCAAAGCTCAAAGTACATCTAATCTACTACTCTACAATATATGACATGCATATGGGAAGGACTCGGCTGAAGTTACCTACAGTATGACTGGAGCACATACCATAGCAAGCAATGGATCATACAATGTTGAGCCACAAGTTTAAATGCTTGAATAAGTATAATGTTTGTCACTGAAGAAATTAGAAAGAAAAATAATTCGTGTATTTAAATTATTGTTCTGGTCAAGGCTGATGATAGTGGAGAAAAAAAAGATCAAGTGGGTAACAGAGCCAACTGGAAAACTGTGCTCAGGAAAATCACGGAGTGCATGCGACCAGAACCTATGCTAACGAACACTTACACCACAGAATTTCTGATACTGGCTCGTCCCTGGAGTATGCTCTGGGGGTTATACGAGTCTGCGACGTGGGTAGCACCCGTCACGTATCAATGGGTAGACATCTGTACTAGTCAACTAAAAGAACAGAAGGTATGGTAGAAGCATATTGAAAGTAGCTCTTAGTCTATGTGATTGGAGCATCTTGTCTGCATTACTAGCTGAGGTTAGTGGCTTTTTAAGATCATACTGAATCGATGATTCATATTTAAGGCGATACCTACATATTAAGCAATTAATGTAGTAGAAGCCACTGCTAAGTTACTTCTTGTTCACTGGTCATCCCTAACCTTCTAAACAAGGCAGATGTCTGCAGATGCCCACTGGGACCACGTGGCCAGACCTGCTGCTCTTCTCTCTCGTGCAGTAAAATGGCATTGAAACAGAGAACCTAGCCTGCGACTGGCAGGCTGAGTAATTAACTAATAGCTCTGGTATTCTATTCCGAGGGGCCTGAGATCTTCTTCAAGAAGAAGCATTAGAGTTCTCAGTATTGGATGTCACTTGGTATCATAGCTTTCCCACAGGTGACCTCTGTACTGTATACCTCCAGCTTTTTAACAAGAAGAATGAAAGGAAAAGAAGTTATTTGTTACTGAAAGATGATTCGAAAAGGAAGCCTGGAAAGAAGAGCAGGTTGCCTGCTAATCTCTTTTCACTTGATAATCTGTGGTGGAAAAAAGTGGTGGAAATGCATCTGTTTTCAGAGGAAGTGGAGTTCCAAAAATACAGTTTCCTTGGGTTCTAAGTATTAGTAACTTTGATTTAAAATCCCAAATGAATTTAACTAAGTTGTTACTAATAACTACAACCATGGATTTTTTTCCATTTCCACAAAACTCAACACAGAAGCACTTTTACTGGCCTATAAGGAACAATTTTACCCAATTAAATGATATTAATATTGATAACAGAATATTTCTTGTGAATGTAAATACAACTGAATTACATGGATGTTAAAGAAGGGCAGCACAGTGGTGCGGTGGTTATGTTGTTGCTTCACATCTCTGGGACTTGGATTTAAGTCTCTGCCAGTGTTCCATGTGGATTGAGTTTGCATATTCTTCCTGTGTTATTGAGGGATTTCCTCCAGGTACTCCAGTATCTCCCCCTGGTCCAATGACATGCTGAGAGTGATTGGAGTTACCAAACTGCCCATAGGTGTGCATATGTGAGTGTGCCCTGTGATGGGTTGGTGCCCCATTCTGGGTTGTTCCATGTCTTGCATCCATAGCGTCTGGGATCAGTTCTGGACCCCCTGTGACCCTGAATAGGAGAAGTGGTTTCAGAGGATGGATGGATAATGAAGATGAACTGCATGGCCATCTACCAATCGCAGTTCTCCAAATACAAACATATTCTCTATATTATTTATTAAAGGAAAAACACAAGAACATAAAGAATTTACAAATGAGAGGCCAATCAGCCCATCAAAAAACATACTGTTCTCATTATGTAACTTAAAACTGCCACTGGTCTTTGTGCAGTTGAAGCTGCAGAATTCAGCCCACTCTCTAAGAAAAAAAAGCTGAAAATTAAGCTATTTCAATAAAATTCTGGCCTACAGGCGCCAAATGTATTAAGCTTGCAATCTATTTTAAATGGCTATTAGACAAATATTTTGATTGTTGTTAAGTATCCATGGTAGTACTGTGCAAAAAATTAGCATAGCATTAAACAATATGATACCGACTGTGCCTGAACTGATTATCTTTCTTTAAAAAAATACCTAATTGTAAACTTTCCCAAATTAATGTGCATTTAAGATGCTTTTACAGTGTTTTATTCATAATGAGGGGAATTGCATTTCATGCACTTTAGTTCACACCTATCTACATCCAAAAATGCTAATTCCTGGTTAAGCTTAACCTGTTAATCAATTTCACAACTAGGTTGACCAAGTGATAGACAGCCTTGAGACCACTAGATTTTTTCATACCAGTTCACTAATGTCGTTGTAGTGAAATCATTTATATTCAACAAGCAGAACACACTGTGTTGGAACTCTCCCCCCTTGACAGATAAGCAGCATTAGTGTGGATTTCTGCCTATTTGCACAACAAAGGTGTTATTTATAAGTTAATTGATTTAGTTCAATGGTAATGTATTCATTATCTTCAGGGACGGGGCCTCAGCAAAGTCGGGTGACCCTCCCCAGCTCATATTACTCTGCAGTCCAATAGGTTGAGCATAAATGATTGATGACTTGCTCACTCACACTACACTTTCACCATAATGAAATTGCGTTTATAGGATTCAATGGCCCTTTCACCTGAGGTCACCAGAATATGTGTGCGAAAGCGTACTTGGGAAGAGTTCAGATATGCTGCCTATTTTTCTGGTCATGTATTGTGTATCACAAGTGGTTGGAGAAAATTTCTGCAAGCACAGTCCACCACTCTAGAGCAGTCTTTTTGCTCCCTCCCAATGCCCAACAAACTCCTACCAGGTAGTCAGTCGGCTAGATTGCCTAGGAACAAGGAGGGAGCAAAAATATGGACTGTCTGGTGTCCGCGAGGACTGGATTGGGAAACACAGCCCCAGACATACTGCCAGTTGAGTTACGGGGCACACAATCACACACTGAGGTAGATCAACTTAAATTGCATGTTTTTCAGATATAGGAAAAATCCGCAAGCCTCTTAGGCAAAAGCACTGCACACTGTGTACGGATTCAAGATATATGTAATCAAGAGATCATACGTGAAAATATTTAAATGATAGATCTCCAATAAGCAGAATGGATTTTTTTTCCATTGCACTGGGAGCTGGATTATATATGACTGTGAACCATCAATATTATTAAAATAATGTCATAGGACCTACTAAGAAGTGCAATGCATTTTGAAGAATCAAGACCTTTTTCCTTTAGAGAATTTCTCACCCAGAATATTTTTTACCATGCTACAGTCATACTGTGACACATCAAACAATTGTAATTCGGCCAGCTATGTTCAATCGCTAAGCTTATTACAATTCACATCCTTTTTAAAGGATGAAATTATTGTTAGAATATTTGCTGCTCTTTTGTGTTTAGAGGGAGAAGCTGCAGTTGATCTGTTCTTTTCAAAATGCTCTAAAGCAAAATTAAGTTAAAATTAACCTCTTTTGTAACTGATGACAGAATATTACCGCCAATCGTACAATGGCAAACAATAACAGAAAAATATATAATTACACTTAATCTGGAACCTTCTGTATCCATGAAATATTCAGTTGTTAAAACAGGAAAAGATTTTCAAAGGCTCATAGAGATACTTTTAGCCACAAATAGGTGTACCTTTGAGAAAGGCAGGTCATGTAACTGCTACAGGAGACTCCTAGTCTTAACACAGGATGTAGGTCTGGACCTCAAACCACTGTTATGCCAGTGACTTCTATGCATGCAGTTTAAATGTCACAGATTACATGTTGGATACAGTATAGCTGCAACACAAATAAACTGTATTTAGAAATTTGAAAATAAACTAGAGAGTTACAAAAACATTGAAATAAATAAATCAAAAACAAAAGTAATTATTAAATCCTGTAAAGAAATGGACTGGCCATGTCTGAAGTCAATAGCAAATTTATTGTATAATCTGAGATTTTATTTATGTGTATATATGTGGGAAAAAATGAACTGTATAATGCCACTCTGATGTAGATTATTTATTATGATATATTTCTTCAAAGCAGAATTTAAAAAGTCAATTTATACTGCACTTTAATCATAAACAGACACAGGCGCTGTGATGGGCTGTAAAACAATAGGAACTTTCGTTATGCTCAAAGGGATCTATTCTTCAATCACGCAGTCAAAAAAGCGCTTGCAAATTTACATGCTTCTGAATTAGATGTATGTGTGGTTGTGCAAGAAGTATAATTATTTCATTATGCAAGAAAAGTGGGTTATGCCCACAATGATTTTGGCAACAAGCAAAATGTGGAACATAGACTATTTCATTTACACTGTCAATCAAATTGAAATTTGCAGATATCTTTTTATTTGGAATATAAAGCTTGGCGGTAGCCTACTACCTTTATATTTGGTCATTTGCATGATCATAGGAACCTTCAATAAAAACAAAATGTTACAGTGAAATATAGTGTTTGAATTTTGTTGACATTACCTTAACTTACATAGTACAATTGACATTTTTGAAAATAAAAATTGAAAGAATTATTTTTTCATTTAGTCTGATTTGCCTGCATAGGTGTGTTACCATGCAAATGTCACTTGAATCCTGCTTAATGGCAATATACTTGTATATTCTGTACTTACATGTTTATGTATACTATTGTGTTATATAATTCTTATATAATTTTATGTAATTATATGAACAATTCAGTTAGATCTGCAGAACGTCTACATCCATTTAATTATAGCATCTGGTTTTACAGGGGTCAATCATTACTTTTAGAAATGTGAGTAATGTTAGAGCACTAAGAAAGGCAGATGTAACGTCATTCAGAAATAGGTGAAAGGTGATTTTTGCAACAATGAGAGTAGAGGTTGCTGAAGTTGCAAGAAGTCACCAGATTATTTGCTAGTTGCCAGATATTATTTTTAGTCACTAAGGAAAGTCAAAAAGTCACTAAATCTAGCGTCAAAGTCACTAAATTTGCAACACAGTGCATCTAACGTTCAACTGAGCTGCCAGCTTACCCAGAGAGCAACTGTATATATCTCTTGAATGGAGTTGTGATTTGCCAGGTTGCAGTGACAGATGGCTTAACATTGTATGTGGATTCTGTGTCTAGATGTGTTTCATAGACTATCTGGCAACTTGGATATTGTCAGACAAGCATACAAAACATATGAACCTGTGTATCACAATTATTCATAATAAAGTTAGAGGACCAAGCAAATTATGGGAGCTTTCTGGGAGAAAATGGGTAGGCATTGGGAGGTGGCCTTGAAACCCAGGAAAAACCCAGAAAAAATTGTCAGGGTTAGGGTTAGGGCTAGGATCAGGATCGGCAGGTATGGTTCTCATAAGGCAGATGTGACTTGAATCCTGCCTAAAGGTAATACGGCCCCACTTGTATATACTTGTGTATTTCTATATACGACTGTTATGTTATAAAATTATATTAATTATTCACATGCATTTTGGATTGTAACAATTGTTTCTAAATGTATGATAGCCTAAATGTTAAAAAGTTTAGTTTCGTTTCATTTTTCCGCTTTTTGAAAACTGCATTATGCCATTTGGCCGTGTAGAGGAACATGTCTCAGTTTTTCCCGCTTGCTTTGGGCAATTTCTCTGAACAGTCTTCATGTTCTCTCCGTGGCTTGTGCATTTCTCAAAACAGTTTTTACACCGTAGCACAATAATTTAGATGAAAATGAAGCAATTGATTCAAAACCGTTTATTCATGTTTCAAAATGCAGTTTTCTTGTTAGGCATTTAGTCAATGCCACCAAAATGTAACATCTCTAGAGACAAACCAGTTAAAATGTCAAGTCATGTTGTCAACATAAAAATATACTATGGAAGTATTTTAAGAATTAAAAATTGATCAACTGTCGCTTGCTTACTTCATTTTTCTTTAGCCAGCTGAATTTGCTTGTGCACCATCTCTTGTACTTATGTTCTAGAAACCATTACAAGGTTCTACCACACTGGTATTTTCTGCAAGACAGGAATATTGTAACATATGTAATGTGGATTTTTTTTATTCAGGGCAGCAGAGATTACAATGCAATGAACTAAACGCAAATGTGGAAATTTTCAAAAAACAATTAAGTAATATGTTATGGTAAACATGTACACACTATTTTAAGTGTTGGAAGGCAGAATGCCAATTATTCATCATTGGTAGTCTTGTCACTCCACCTGGTCTGGCCACATATTTTCATTTACATGATGTCTGATATTCTCCCTTACAATACATCCAGCAAAAAATCTTCTTACGTGCCTGAACCACCCTCGACAAGAATCTGCAGTGATGTCATCACAACCAGCATCCATTGCGGTGAGTACAGGAACACGGTTATGTGGCTGGTGACAAGCGGTTTCTCATTTTATCATCCAATAAAACCTCTATTTTTGAACTGTTTCCTTTATATTTCACCATTGAAGGAACCTTTCTGACCACTGCATTA
This sequence comes from Stomatorhinus walkeri, assembly GCA_026784285.1. Taxonomy (NCBI): domain Eukaryota; kingdom Metazoa; phylum Chordata; class Actinopteri; order Osteoglossiformes; family Mormyridae; genus Stomatorhinus; species Stomatorhinus walkeri. Next base: position 24,661,386 of record JAODUD010000107.1, read on the forward strand.
ACATTTTTTGCATGGGATGACACCATGCACACATATGTAAATGTTTTGCAGAGTAAGGGTAAACAAACCAGAAGTGTCTAGTTCCTTTTGGCAACTTGACTAATACAACTGATTTTTGGTATAATTCAAAATCAATACAGGCCTACCTAATCCCAATGAGAAATGACATTCTTTTGTGAGACTTAAGGGTGTGCAGGTTTACGTATTTGGTTATGAGAAGCACCATTTTTATTTGACAATTTGTCCAAAGCAAACGAGAAAAACTGTAATACAGCTCTCCAAACACGTAGTGAAAAATACATTTAAGTGCACTTAAGTCTGTAGTAGAAAGTGGATCATTTATATGCAACACGCCCATATTTTGCTTCGCCAAAGGAGGGTATTTAGCCTGAGAACACTTAAACTCCGATCTTATGTCGATGGGAAAATCCTTAAGTGCCTTGGAGAATGACCCCCCAAATCACTAGAGGTTGTAAATCATACAAGCAAAATTTTCTGTCATTTGCTTAAATGTGTTAAATTCCATTCTTCTCCTGATAATTTAGCACCTGCTGTAGTACGGTCAACCTAATGGCTTTAAATCTCTCTTTTAATCTAATTACACCTCCATGAATGGACCACTCTGTACGCCAGGTTTTTAGGTGTCATCAGCATGGCAGTGAGCAATATTCAAAAACAAACATGAATAAGCACAATCATACTACTCGAAGGCACCACATCAGATCACGGCACCAAATCTAATTGTTTTTTTATTACTTACGAGCAACACAAAATATCACCTTGACTTGAAGCGAAAATGGTGTAAGTTGCCAACTTTCCTAACACACACACCACACACACACAACAGGTGTACTGCACACTGAGACAACAGGTTACTTGACAAAGGGGAAAAGCAGCTTTAAAACTTTTCAACATAAAATTTGATTATTGTTGATTTTACATTAATGCACAACAGGCTATAGTTTTTGGCCCATATTATTGTAAGTTCCAAAAATATAATATTGAACAGGTATTGCTGTCCTCCGTGTGATTTTCTGTAGCCTATACTGCATGTGGACAAGCTGCACATTTGACCAATTGCCTTTGAGGAACAGTTTCTCTGCACAAACTACACAGGCGATGCTTAATTAGCCATCTATGCTGCAACATATATGATACAGTTATAGAAGCTTCAGACTCATTTTCAGTCTTAATGATTGATTTGTGACAGGTCCGAACAAAAACAAGCAAAACCAATATCATATTGTTTGATGAAAATCTGATTATGATGATCTAAAATCATTATTGTGGGTGCACTTGAACTGTGCAATTTTAAATAATATAGCCTACCCTAACCATTGAAATAACATCATACACTGCATGAAAAAGTGGTAGTTTTATTTAAAGTCATATTAGGAGACTTCCACTAGATGACTTATCTGAAATTAATTAAATGATAGGGAAAGCATATATTTGCCTTTTAACAACCTTCATTAAATCCTTAGCTGAAGATCCATTTTGTTCCAATCGCTGGCTTTGAAATGTCAATAAGATCCTTTAACTCATAGTCTAGGGTTGCAGCTTCTTTGACTGGATGGAACAGGGATATACACATTTTTGCAGACTGATACAAATTTCCGTTATTGCGTTTGCATTCACAACACAATTCTAGTGTACATCATTAAATAGACCAATCATTATTTTAACGTGATTTATCAAAGGCTTTCCATTCTAAACAGCAGCTACATGGGGAACTGGACAATGTCAGTTTTGTTTTTTATGACAGCTGTGCTGGCCGGTTGGTTAATCTAAATAAGTGACTTTAACTAACAAAGATGCATTGGGGAATGAGTTGAGTAATATACTGACCTCTTTTCTGACAAAATACTTGTAAACATTTGCTTTAATCGCAGCAGATCTCTCACCTTGGCTGCCACAGAGGAACTAGGTTTCTCCAGAAGATCCCAAAGTTTCTTTCTTTTCTCCGCACAAAATGTGTTATCAAATTCTTCACCTTCTCTTTCCTTCAAATTGTCCGCTTCGCGTTTAAGCTCCTCATTCATTTGTTCTTTTTTCTGATGGTACCGAGCCTGACAGCAGGACTCCAGGTATATCTCATCGATGCCCCAGTAGTCCAGTTCCTGGCTGAAAGATAAAGCACACATCTCCTCCATCATGTGTAACTTGCCGGTGCGATAAAAATTAAGTATGGAAGTAAATGCTCCTGGGTGTCTGTCAAAAAAATACTCATTATCCTCCAAACTGTAATCGTCGCATATCTCCATCAGTAAGCTGTGAGAATTGCAATCTCTTAGTTTACCCAGTCGGGTGCGCGGTAACCTGTCCAGGGTTCTCCATAAGACCTCATGTGGAAGACCCCCCACATTTAGCCTCACCCTGCGGCAACAAGCCTTGCTTCGGATTATCTCCACAGTATCGGGGGGCAGCGAAGAAGTCGACCGAGAACCCGATTTATTCATCCCGGAGTAGTATCTTTACTCCAAATATATGGCCGAGATCCAATAAGTTCAGTCGGTCCAGAAGAAAGGATCCTGGGGGAGCGGGGGTGTGGGGGGGGTTAGCTTCTACATTTGAATTTGTTTTCCTCCATTTCTGAGACTGCGTGGAAAGACAGAAGAATAATCAGAGACAGTTTCTAAAATGGAGACACACCCTGACGACCTATGCTGATAAGAAACGACATTTATTTTGCGCGCTGTCATTGTGTTTTATCCAGAAATTCGAGGAGCAAATATATAATTTAATCTGCTCTAGCAGCCTTCCGCTGCTGCGTTGTAGTCAGCAGCAGTGGGAGGCGCAAAGTGAGCGCTATCCAGTACAGCAGTGCTGAATCCGCACCCCCTTGCTTTTAACCCTGTTGTTCGACCAAATTGTTCTTTACTTTCGGGTTCGCCAAAGTAATCCACGGGATAGACAGCAGAGATAAAAGCAGTTTATCCGTGTTGTTACACAACAATCAGATGGTTTCATAATCGTCACAGTTAAGTGAGATCTAACAATATTCATAGTTTAAATTGTTTACTATGGTAGGTACCTCGATTTATCAGGAAATGTATTGTGTCGCTACTGGAGCGCTTGGATAGAACAGCTGTATTTATTCATGCATTACCATCGATTTCATAACCAGCGAATCGGATTTTTTTTTGTCAGCGTTCATTCAAAAATCAAATGTATGTCATCATACATAACGTATTACCAAAATATGCCATTATTTTAACAATCTCGATAAAAAACATTCGAATGATAGGCAAAATCGACAAGGTCTTCTCGCTATAGCTGCTGTGACCAGTTGCCACGTCCACGGGACAACATCTTCTGTGTCCGCTTTAAAAGCTGTATCTAGAACGACAAGAGCAAAATCCCATCATGAATGTCATACAAGCGTCATAATACAGGAAACATGATTCGGGATAAAATATAGGCCTACTGAGGGAATTCTAAAATATTTTTAATATATCAGTAATTGTATGGGATTATTTTCTGTAGAGAACGATGCGGCTCAGGGATGGAAACGCGAGTCCACACCCGGGAATTTGATATCTGAAGCAACATGCATTTGTTATTACGCATATTGTCCTTCATGCAAAAAAACAATCCTTTTAGACAGTGTTTTCTTGTACATTTCCAGCTTATAAAATGTCTTAGTGACTGACAAACGGCTATAATTTAATGAATTCCCCGTTAATGCTACAGGCTGAAATCCAGAGGTGACTGTTGCACTGTAACGACAATGATTTCAATAGGGGTCTAATCAAGCTCTTGATAGCTGATAGAAGTATGTCTGATTTGACATTAGCGTATTGTGTGATTCGTATGTCTAATTCGATTATTATTGTTACCATGTTATTCTCGGGGGCAGAGCAGTAACAGTCGGCCTTTCAAGCCCACAGTCCCCAAACTAGCAGGCTACTGTTTTGACCACCGCAAAGCACATGTTACAAAAATCAAAATGACGCTAACTTTAGTCATATCTACACCGTATGAACTCGGTTCAATAAAGTATATTTCACACGGAAGAATGCAGTATGGGTATATCCAATTAGAAGTATTAATAATACTTGTAAACTGTATTATCTTGGGTTTATGAAATTAACGGGTACTGAATTCAATCAAAATATAATTGGTGATATATATGAAGCTGACACTGCAACAATCAATGCAGTTATCCCTGCCCTGTTGATTGTGTGGTGGTACTGTTCATTAAGGCTTTGTTTAAAGCTTTGTTTAACAAAAGCTTTCTTTTGGTTATGTTATGAAGGCTGAAGGCTGACAAATAAAAATTATTCAACTGTAGTTGTTGAAGTAAGTCCAATATATATA
>JAODUD010000107.1:24679300-24701910 GCA_026784285.1 Stomatorhinus walkeri
AGGGTGTATTGCATGGGTCTGCTTACAATTTATACAGCACCATGAGGTGTAAGAGATCATTATAAGAGTAGATGTAGGCAACATTTCCCCAAGCCTTTTTAGCACCTGTTCTGCACTCCACCTATTACCATACTCATTATAGATACACCATGACTGCATTCACTAATGTGATTAACATAGTAACTGCCATCAGATGCTTTAATATTTGATCAGACACGAGTTCTGCATCTAGCTGACTGAAGTCGAGCGATGCAATGATATGTTCTTCTGGTACAGAATTACAAAGAAATCTGATCATTTTGGATCAATTTTCAAAGTTGAGTTCCATCACTTTTTATACTGAAGCCTGGTGGGTCTACAGTGTTGTATTTCTGCTTCACTTCATTGAGCACCAAGCTTGATAGACTGTCAATAATCTCATTTTGCAGATCTTTGATCTGTTTATATGTATTATAGGGAATGTCTTTACTATTTTAGGGTCCATGGATAGAGTGTCCTCAAAAAGTTTAATGAAAAGACCAGCTAATATGCTGTCATTTTGACTGGTTTCCTAGGTTCCTGTGAAGAACCAGTTCACTACCCCCATAGAGGAGGCTTTTGCCTATCTGCTCTGGTTCTACGAGACTAGTAATGGTGTTAGCGCTTGCTCAGCTTAATTTCTACCCACACAGATTCTGCAGATGGGCCTGCTCCTGGAAACCTTGGTCACATTCTGTTGCTGCTTTCCAAAATGTAAATCCTGTCTTGTAAATGTAAATCACTTGTAATTCTTTTTCTAAATATGTAACAGAAAAAGCTAAAGCAAGCATCAGGATTAACTGAATATTGTCAGGACTGTGGTGATGCCACTCGATCTGATAGTTTGCATTGTTTTTCCAAATATCATTGGGAAGGCCTTCAAAAACAGCTGCAGTGCAGTGGAATTCTTCAAGCCATTGTCTAATTCTTCCTCTGTGGCGGAAAGAGCCACTTTATGAACCTGGTGTGTGTAAACTAGCTGAACATGCAACACAAACTTCTGTTGAGTTTTTAAGTGATGGACCCATTCACTGAGAAACAAACAAATAAAGAAAATGATTTGAATCGATACAGGCATAGGTAGAGCTCTGAATTTTGCACGTAGCTAACTCGCGTGTTAAATAAAGAAGAGCTACCAAAAATGTAATAACATTGTTGATAACATCGTTGTTATCATATGATAATAAAAATTATGAAGGTGCAGTTAATGGAAAAAAATGTTTTGTCACCAAAACATTACCTGACAGTGTACAGAGAAACTAATTTTTGACATTCGTTCCTGAATTAGCACAAGGTAGAGTTAAAAGTTCTGGCAGAGAGGGGCCAGAATACGCCTTGCATGTTATGCCAGTCAGTCACAGACCATCATGGACAGTTTCGAGAGGCCAGTTTGCTGATCGGCATTTGGTTGAGCTGTGCAGGGAAACCAGCAGAGAGCATACTAACCCCATGCAGAGAATGGCAGCAGGACTAGAACCCTCGAGCCCTGTGACGTGTGACGCCAGGTGCTTCTCACTGATCCATGGTGCAGCCAGGCTTCAGATACCCTACTATCCAGATAGCTGAAAGTACAAATGCCTGCGAACTGCATGTCTGAGAAACAGCTTCTTTACTCTTCCCTGAACTTCACGAAGAGCAGCCAAAAAACTGCAGCACTGAGGCTCTTGGCGAGACCTAAAGGCGTCAAAGTTCATACTCAAATTGCTCGATATCTCCCTTATCTGAGCTGTTGGGGTCCACAGGAAAGCACATTGTCATATTGACCTGCTTTGCAGCCCTTTTAAACTTGTCTTTTTAAATAGTAAACACACTGCCAGAGTATTACAAATACATAAAGGCGACTGATAGTACAAGGAGTAAAATGGTACTTACCAAATACAGGAGTTTTATGTGCATTGTTGAGGCACTCTGCCGAACTAGGCATGATCCTTTCAATCTCCGCCCTCACAGATTGCATGGCCTTTGGGTGGGTCAACAACCATCCCAGTAACCAGAAGGCAGCGGGTCCTGCATTGCACTGGCCAGAACAGCAGTATGCACTTTATTTTATGTTTGTACATACTACATCAAAGTACAGCAGTATTACACTTTTAGTGTTTGCACTGCTTATTGGTGGATACTGTTTGGAAAGGGCTTCACTGAAATAGCTAAGAGCCTTTGTTAGCCTCTTGGGTAATTCTCACACCTTCTGTTGTTTATGACTTAGCTTGCACGGAACATAAACAAAGACACTGCACTGTATGTCACTTATTTATATTCAGTCTTCTGAAATCATTGCATTAGGGTATGACATTTCCATTGTTCGGTTGTGTTTGAGTGAAACACATACATTTATCCAAGAGTGACAATAACTGGGAACCAATACTGTCACCCTGTGGATACAAATAGCATTACTGCATTGATTTTTTCCTTTCCTGGCATTATTGACAATATAAAAAATACTAATGTTTGGCCATAGTTATCGGTTTTACTTGCATTTGCATCATCTGCAGTTGGTTTGAATATGAAAATGGTGCATAAAAATACATGATAGCAGCATGGTCTGTTGGTTTGCTGTGGTGAAATAGTTCCTATTCTGTCTCGCTAAGAGGCAGCATGTCCCTTCTTTGAATATTCAAAGAGTTGCTTATAGTGAGATCGGCAAGAGGAAGGAATTTCGCCAAACTTATTAGTACAGAACTTAATCTCTGTATTGTTTCAGTTGATATTCCACAGCAAAAATAAGTAAAAACATGTACAGTGGTAAGCTGCTGTAATGCGAGCTCACATGTTCTGGTTACATAATAGCTGCCATTTCTGTGAGAGGGAAGTTGTTTGTTTTTCAAGGCCAGGTGTGTACATCGCCATGCTATATTGCCCTTAAGAGTTTCATGTTGCCCTTGTAGTTTTCTGTTGTCTTTCAGCTCTTGCTGAAAGACACATGGTGCTGATATGTAGGGCTTTGCCCAAACTACTGCTGTCTTTCTGTCGTTTTATTGTGAAAAGATTATCTACTTGCACAAATATGAAGATTTTTCTGTGGTTTTTCATTGGCCCCACCCAAAAGTGATGGTGCAAGAATGCAGCAACAGTTGTTTTGCAAAATGGGCATTGACTGATTACTATCAGATGGTTGGCTAATGCATTTAGCACAGTGACATATGATTAAATCAACATTGCTGGAAAAAGTTATGACATGTGCAACAGACCAATGAAAAGATACTTTATAAAGTGATCTATCTGTCTTATTAAAAGAGCTTTGCATGACAGTACGATAGGATAAATACCTAGTTACCCCTATACCCACCTTGCATAAAAATAAAACTGAAACAAGCGGGACCATAGAAGAAACACCCCTCAAAACAAAACTGGCCCCGGATGAGCATCTCAATCAATATTTTCTTTAGGTGCAACCGGATTGAGCACTAATTAAGGTTTGGTCCATAAGCATTTGGACAGTGAAATAATTTTCACAATTTTGGTTTTGGATATCACCACAATGGATTTAGAATGAAACAATGAAGTAGAAATTACAGTGCAGATTTTCACCATTAATTCAAGGGGTTTAACAAAAATACCATATTAGCCGTTTGAAGTTATTTGTATACATACAAAACAGAATGCGAAAGCAACCGCAGAATATTTCATGGCAAAGAAGTGGAATATTCTTCAATGGCAGAGTCACCTAACCTCATTCCAACTAAAGATGCCTTCCTCTTGCTGAAGACAAAAATTAAGGCAGAAAGCAGCAACTGAAGATGGTTGAACTAAAGGTCTGGTGAGGCATCACTAGATAGGAAACATCAATATAGTAATGATATGAGATGCTTTCACACTGCCGGAACATTTTTCTGGAACCAGAACCTTTTTCTGGAACCAGGGACTTTTGTTCTGTTCACACTGCAGGAACACATGCAAATGGTCAGGAGCTACAATAATTCCAGGTCGAGAGCCCAGAGACTTGTAAACCGGGAAAAGGGTCAGGGACTTTGCTATGAAAGCGCCTATTATTAGTCCAATTACTTCTGAGCCCTGAAATTATATAGGAAAATGACTACAATACTCTGCTAAACCCCTTGAATTAAAGCTGAAAGTCTACACCTCAATCCCATCTTGATTGCTTGACTTCACATTCACTGTGGTGATATACAGAGCCAAAGTTATGAAAACTGTGTCAAAACATTTAGACTAGCTGTCGGTCTCCAACCATGTTCTTGAAATAAAAAGAACAGAAACATGAGGCTTTAACTAACCATCTGCCTTTGGAATGCATGATAAGAAAACCATGTAAGTACTTGTTGGCTGAAAATAATCCATGTAAGTCCATTTAAAACATTAAGCTATTCACAACTGCTGTGTAATGATAGGTTTCTACTTGTGGTGCCAAGGGTGTCTCATTACATTGTTTTAGCTTTATTTTGCAAAGTAGTTACTGAGAAAATGCCATTTTCACACTCTTGAAATAATGGATTTTTGGAGATGTTTGAAGTGCAATGCTATTCCTTGTTTACTGTCATAGACCTCTGATAACTCAGAAGACTGGTATAACTGCTTCTTTATAGAATGGAGTTGCACAGAGACTTTCGCTATTGAAATCAGGATAAACTGCAGCTTTAGGACCATAGAATCAAGTAGCAGGCTATGAGTAGTCATTTATATACAGCAAAACTTTACAATATTTCATGAATCTAAGGATTTAGTAAAAGAAGACAGGACAAAAAAGATAGATAGCCATGCTCAGTGTTTGTCCTTCTTGTAAGAGTTAGGGTTCGGTAACAAACTCCTTACCTGCGTGACCCAGAGCTGCAGCAGCATGGCACGCTGCTGCGTCTCCTTATCCAAGCCCATCTCCTGCAGATATTGGTGATATTCCTGCCGCCATGAGCTTGAACCAGCTGGCCTGCTCTGGCAGGACAGGGAAAGCAGGTTCCACAAGTGCTCGCGTGCTGAGCGAACTGTCCTCTTCTCCACTGGGAACATGGATGAGTCTTGTTTAACCAATGGGAGGCATGCAGGTGAAACTACTCGTGAAATTCATGTCAGATAGGTATATAGTGAAAACTGTAGTTGCTGAATAATATGTGGAAACAGTACATTCGCTAAAACTCCAAAGGATCATGCTATAAACTAAGCTCTAATAGGTCTTCCATATTGATTGCGAAGCAAAGATGAAGAAAATTTGCACAGGTGTGGGATTCTTCAAGCCATGATATGCAGTTTAAGCATTTAACTGGTACTTCTATTAAACATATCTATCTCCATCCAACTTGAGCACAAAGTACAACGCCATGTTGTACGCTGGACAGAATGCCTGTTCACTGCAGAGCACAGACACACAGAATAATACTCTATCAGCAATTTAGAGACACCAATAGGCCTGATTTATATATATTTTTTTGACTGCAGGAGGAACTTAATGACACCAGAGCAGCGTGGAAGCAATGTGCAAACTCCACACACACACACAGGTGGCATTAGAACCACCAACCCTGGAGGTGTGCGGCAAAAATTCTGCTGACTGTGCCACCTTTATATGAGAGTTGCAATTGAGAATGTGAAAGACCCACATCATATCCTATTAACACATATGACAGGGTGTGATTTATAATAACGGCTGTGACTTTCCCCTGTTGATAGCCAGTAGATGATGTGTGTTTGTAAAAAGCTTACACAAATGGTCCTTTATACTTTTGGTTGAATGCAAATGTATTCAAAAATCAAATAATTCCTGGTGAGTAGTTGTTACACTGTCCAGTATGTCTTACTTCTTACCCAAATTCAGAGTTGCACGTGCTGTTTTTGCAAGGAGGCCATCAAATGTCCGAAACTCTTTGTAAACCTCATTCACTGTGGTTCCATTTTGTTCCAGGCCAAAGAGTGTGAGGTACCCAGCCCTACAGGGAGGAGGTAGATAGATATAGTAGATATTCAGAAACTAACCTGCAAGCCGCACTAAGCGACAGCCCTTATACTCAGGTACTTCTGATTCAGAACAAGGTTATATGGACTTTGTTCATGCATGTCTAATGTAACAACAATAATATACCAAAGATACTCACTATGCTGATTAATCCGAAACCAGCACTTCCACAACACAAAATTTAGTAATATTTCTGTCTAGTACAATGGAATTACTTTTTTGGACAGATCACAAGCTTTGTTAGAGGAATGTTACAGCCATTACTCTGGAATTTTACAATTTATCAGGCTACAAAGATACACATATCAGACTTTATATATCTCAGTGGAATCTTTGGGAACAGAACACTACGTTTCAACAAAAAATACTGTTGAAAGCTAGTAGCAATCCAAGATGACACTGCCAGACTTATAAGAAAAATGGCAGTCATACAAAATGCCTGGAGATGAATTGACAATTGTAAGTATGCAGAAAATGTATGAAATAAAATCATATTACTATATGGTTTGTAAGTATGTGCATGTACATGTTTAATTGCAGGTTTTTGTAGTAATGAATATGTGGTTAATACATGAGCCCATTGTGCAAAAATCCCAAATAAGACTTACTTAAAGAGCAAACGGTAACAGAAGTCGAAAAGTCCATCCTTTTTCCAGTTGGTTGTCTGTTGGATTGTCTCAGGTGACCTCACCAGAGCTTGAATGTTCTTGTTCATTAAGGTACACAGGTGGACCAGGTTTTGTCCTTGGAAATGTCTGAGATAACACAGATAATCCATGTCACCAATGTCACCTTTCATGCCATGTTACCCTGTTATTCGAGAAGTTGTTAACAAAAAAACTACTGTTTCCTCAAAAACCATAAACCATCTCTTTCCCAGGAGAATTTCCATGAGCGTCACATTGTACAACAGCTTACATACTAAGGGGTTGTTTTCTTGTACAATTCAGTTCGTGTTAGATTACAATGGTTGGCATGAATTTTTAGCATTGTACAGGTTTATTCTTGACAGATTTGTGGGTGTTGTCACTTATGATTTTTAGACACGTTGAAACATGCAGTTTCCACACAGAGGGTTAGTTTAGATACAGTACGTACTGCTTCATCCACAACCTCCCATCAACTTGGTTTTTATTTGGCCAGTTTAGGTCAAAGACCCTCTGAACCACCTTCTGGTTGCAGTAGTCAAGCGAATCACAGTCCTGAAGAACAGCATCGTATGACTTTGGATCCAGTAGTACAGTTATGTAGTGGCCAGCGATATGAACCTATGAGATATAATTTTTTTTCTTTACAGTCGCAACAGTTTAAATGATCTGGGTTTTTACAGTATAAATGATATGGAGCATAGCAGTAGTAAAGTGAGTGGAAATATCTGTCTCAGACTTTTATATGGCTTATTTAGCTGAGAAAAAAATCAGATCTAATCAGGTGTACATTATGTCAATCTAAAAACACAATCAGTTCCAGATTCACAATGATCAGTTTTCAAAAAGTACTGTTTTCATTTCTCCTACATTGATTGTATTTACAACTGAATTGACATTTTCTGCGTGTCATACTCAACACACATCAGATCTTCAATACTTCTGTCGAAATGTGTGCTATGCTCTTGTAAATGTGGATTTCAAAGACGTGAAATCACACCATTATAGCAAAGCGTAGCCTAAACATGCAACAAAATAGCCACATTGGCAATGAATAATTTAAATTGACTTACCGTGAAAATGTCACCATGTTTCTTCTTCATTCGTGAAAAAAATTTGGCGGCATCTCTTGAAAATTCAAGGGCATGTCCCAGCCATGGAATAAAGCCGCTGTCTAATGGCGGCTCATCCTTTGATCTGCGTTTAGAAAATATGGGAGACAGATAAAAAAAACAAAGCAAAGGAAGATGTATATTTTCTCAGAATCGGTTTGCTCGGTTTACCCTGTTCTATATTTAAATGGAACTTATAGTCATTCGCCGTTTACAGTCGTTCTACCCCAGTTATACAAGATCTTATAAACAGCATTTAAGAAACAACAAGATTTTAGTAAACAAATAGTAACACCAGTTTTATTACAAATGTGAATTGAATAGTAAGACATTAGATGGACCGATAAACAACAGAAATTTTCTGTAAACAATTGTCTCCATGAAATTGAAATCATGCCAGTGTTTGTTTGGGGAAGGAAGTTCCATGACATATGGTAAGGAAGCCCAGAGCATTTAGAAGAATGAACAATTATTTTACGTAAAAGGTTCAGTAATTTAATATCATGGATGATTTACAGTTATTACATAATACGTGAAACATATTGTATATCAATTCCACCCGTCGTCTACAAACAGAAAATACCGTGCGATTAAGTATCTGTAGTAACCTTCTCGTTATGAAGTTACACAAATATTTGGTCTCCTAGTAAATAATGAGCTGAGAGGTATTAGCGAAGCTTTCAAATGCGTTGTTTTATATGCCAGTCCAAATGTATGTCTGCGTTTTTCTTATCAGTTAACATTAAGATATTTAAGGAAATTATAGGTCTTTTCTAAAAGACTGCGAAGACTGCGCACTTAAACATGCACGCTAAAGACTGTATAAACGATTATATATTACTAATGCAAAAATATAAACGTAAAAAGTGCTCTGACATCAGCAAGTCCTAGATTGTTCAACAGATATCATAAGTATTCAGCATAAGAACCTGCTTCATAAATAACGAATGGATTAAATGTTACATTTATGAAAAGGTTAAATAGTGATTTAGTAGTTAAAAGGAGAGCGATTAACTTACCGCGTTCGAGTTGTGTAAATAAAGAAAAGAATAATAAAACATAAAACAGTTATTAAAGCTGTCAAAATCATGACAGTGATCTCGACGGAACAGTTGCAGTCTTAGTTGTGGTCTTCCTCGGTATGATTTTATTTCTTTTATCGACTACAAATCAGCGGAGGAATTAGTACCTTACAGCATTGTGTGTCCTCTCGGTATGTGTCACAAAATGTGTCATCAAACTTCTCTCTCTGTCACAATACGGGACTGGAGGGGGGGGGGGGGAGTTCCGGAAAAACAAATATCATAGAAACTTTAGAGAAGCCTTATATAGCATTAATATTCCGAGTATGTACTGTATACACCTAGTTATTTGTCTGTTAAATAACTAAACATCTTACAATAAATCATACACAAATGAAATTAAGTCTTTAAATTATTTTTTTTTTTGGGAGGAGTGCACTTTTAAATCACTTTTCAATTAATATAGCAATTAATTGTGTCGAACTGCAACGAGCAGACGCAACAGACTCTCGAAAACAAGCGACGTTTTTGTCTGCCTAAGTGTACAGCCATAATCCAGCGGAGTTACAGTAGGTTAAGCGGCGTAGTCACACCATATAAAAAGCACACTGCATTACGTGTGAAAATGAGGCGACAGGCAAGGCGGAAATATGTTTTCGGAGATTCACATCTGAAAATGAGTTTTATATGTTAAAATGAAACCATTACCAAGAGACTCAGTTTGTATATGTCACGACTGCGCTCGAGTTGGCAATGACTGGGTGGAAACAAGGAGTGTTGATTCTGAGGTGACTGGGTGGTGATGAACCCGATGATAAAATCTCTTTCTATGTACACACCCATTCCTTTGTCACTTTAAAAGATCGTTTCAAAATATGCCATTTCATTGAAGTATTTTTCTTTTAGAACTGAATTCATTATTTTAGAAAACGAATTAAGAATCTATAAAGCTATTCTTTTTATTAGCCTATTTTGACCTGAGATTTTATCCTATTGTGAAAAATGACTGTTGGTGGTTCTGCGTATGAGTATTTCCAAACAAACGTGTTAATAAAGGGAACATGTGTCAGAATTTGAAATACTTTCCAAGTTACGTTCAGATACAGTACTTGTGGGGGAAAAACGATTCCTGCAGGAATCAGTGTCAGGGATGTTAAACAAGTTTAACAAGTTCAAAACCACTTTCTCAGTTGCCACTCTGTCACATCTGCCACACAACACACCTGCAACAAAAAAGTTCTTCTGCCAAGAACGAATTGCACGACTCTGTGGCACTTGTGACACTGGGGCTCAACGGTGATGGCAGGTTGATGGCAGGTTATAAAGTATTTCTCCAGTTTACTTATCAATATCCTCCTTCAGTTTTGAATTTGATAGTAGGTAAAAGGCAAGCAAGAAAGCCAAAGGTCAACGTATCAAAGGGGACAGTAGGTTTACTTTGTCTACCTCATGAAGTTAATCTGTTTCATGAGAACCCACACTGAGATTTCCTTCTGTCATTGTTTATGAAACATTTGAAACACTGTGCATTGAAACACGTGTGTCATTAACAGAGAAGTTGCATTATGTTATTTCAAATAAAATTCATGAATCACTGCTGTTAATGTTTCACCATTTTGGAACTTAGACACTGAGTATTATTCATGTGGTGAGTAAACATTATTTCCGCATTTTTGTGCATCGTTACCAGAATGCCTTAATTCTTCGGTAATTCGTATCAATCACCGTGGTGACCAATGCTTTTCACCTGTGCCCACACATCTACAGCAATCACTGAATGACATAAGTTCCATGAATAGATTCATGGGTTATGAAATACATCAATGTATGTCATCAAATACAAATAATGCACGTTGATGCATTGGGTTGTTGGTTTTTACAATGTAGAGTAACTGCTCTGGAAATTTTGTTTCATGAAACTGATGTTTACTTTTTCTTTGCTATTAATTTGTTGACTGATATTTTAACTATCCAGAACATAGAAATATGTCATCCAGAATTGCTTGAGGGGAACCTGAACAATTCTCATGAAATATCCATATATTTAAGTGGATCAATTTGTAAATCAAAGGTTAAACATTTTTTATTAGTTTTCTCAAATCATTTCCATTTATATGTCATACATCTCATATGACTTCCTTTGCATTGAAAACATGATGCTATATTCTCCTGCACCATATGTTTCAGAGAATGAAAGATTATTTCAAGCAGCAAATTATTTTGATACAGTGAAGGGAATTAGTTGGAAGTTGCCAGTTGGAAGGTTGAAGTAATATCGACAAGATGTTGTCACCAGTGATTTGAATACTTTTAAGAGATTAGTAAAATCGAGGGATGTGCTTCTTCATCACTGAGACGGATGCGTTATATCTCAATATACTGGCAACGATAAGTTAAAGATGCAATGCAATATGATTCACCCTTGTTATGGTGCAGTGCGATTCGACACGCTTTGATTTAACACAATGTGATTCAACGCAATTAAATGTCACACAATGCTAGGCCTACACAATTGAATATGGTGCAGATACAGAAACATCATTCTAAATATAAAATTATTGGTAAAAACATTTACATTTTAAATAAAACAGGCACAGGACCTCTACTAATAATTATGTATTAATAAACCGGATTTTTCTGATGCTAAGACGTTAGAAACAATGCATCCTGAGTTCATCCCAAATTGTATCCGGTGCACATTTGTAAAATTTGGGCATCATGAACTTTTATGCCATCGTGAACTTTTTATGACATTGTGAACTTTTAATATGGATGGTTAGGATTCACCGATTCGCATCGGTGCACCCTAACCATCCATATTAAAATGACATCTTCCGAAATTCCGTGATCCAATCTATTATCTCGAAGTTGAGCTATAATATTAATCCCCAGCAGAGGGAGCCGGAACATAAATATTAGATTACAAAACCACGATTTGACGGTTTGTGCTGTAGGGTCCAGTTGTGCTTAAACTGACAACTGAACCACTTGCAAGCTGAAAGTTCATCTATCCATTTTCTGTCCCCACTTGTCGTATTCCGGGTTGCGGATGTTTGGAGCCCATTAAATTGAAAGTGAATAGACAAATATTGACCAAAGGTCAGCACAGTTGCCAGGATCTGCCTCTGGGTTTATAGGGGAATGTTTAAAATGTTTAGATTACTGCATTTTTAATACAAAAGAGAAAAAACATACAAAACACCATATCACCTGTTCTCACAATGAAGTCATTAAGTGTTTCTGAACCACTGGTCAAGCGGCCTGTTGTAACTTCCCAGACTTCAGTTGTGGCCAAAAGTTTTGAGAATGACTAATATTAATTTTCATGTCTGCTGCCTCAGTTTTTATGAAGGCAGTTTGCATATACTCCAGAATATACTGAAGAGTGATCAGATGAATTGCACTTAATTGCAGTCCCTCTTTGCCATGAAAATGAACTTAATTCCAAAGAAAACCCCTTTCCACTGTATTTTAGCTCTTCCACAAAACGACCTGCTGACATAATTTCAGTGATTCTCCTGTTAACACAGGTGAGAGTGTTGACGAGGACAAGGCTGCAGATCACTCTGTCATGCTGATTGAAAGTCGTGCTTGAAATCATTGTATTTTCTCTGTCAACCATGGTTACCTGCAAGAAACACAAGCAGTCTTCATTGCTTTGCGCAAAAAGAGCTTCACAGGCAAGGATACTGCTGCTAGTAAGATTGCACCTAAATCAACCATTCATTGGATCATCAAGAGCTTCAAGGAGAGAGGTTCAATTATTGTGAAGAAGGCTTCAAGGAAGTCCAGCAAGCGCTAGGACCATCTACTAAAGTTGATTCAGCTGCAGGATCGGGGTACCAGGAATGACAGCAGGCAGGTGTGAGTGCACCTGCATGCGCAGTGAGGCGAAGAATCTTGGAGAATGGTCTGGTGTCAAGAAGGGAAGCAAAAAAAGCTGCTTCTCTTCAAGAAAAACATCAGGAACAGACTGGTATTATGCAAAATATACATAGATTGGACTGCTGAGGACTGGGGTAAAGTTATTTTCTCTGATGAATCCAATTCCAATTGTTTGGGGCATCCGGGAAAAAGATTGTAAAGAGAAGAAAAGGTGAGATCTATCATCAGTCCTGTGTCATGCAAACAGTAAAGCATCCTGAGACCATTCATGTGTGGGGTTGCTTCTCAGCCAAGGGAGTTTGCTCACTCACAATTTTGCCTAAGAACACAATCATGAATAAAGAATGGCATCAAAACATCCTCCAAGAGCAACTTCTCCCAACCATCCAAGAAGAGTCAGGTGATGAACAATGCCTTTTCCAGCATGATGGAGCACCGGACCATAAGGCAGAAGTAATAACTAAGTGGTTTGGGGAACAAAACATCAACATTTTGGGTCCATGGCCAGGAAACTCCCCAGACCTTAATCCCAATGAGAACTTGTGGTCAATTCTCAATAGGCAGCTGGACAAACAAAACCCCACAATTTCTGACCAACTCCAAGCATTGATTATACAAGAATAGGCTGCCATCAGTTACAATTTGGCCAAGAAGTTGATTGACAGCATGCCAGGGCGAATTGCAGAGGTCTTGAAAAAGAACGGCCAACACTGCAAATATTGACTCTTTGCATAAACTTAATGTAATTGTCAAGAAAAGCCTTTGACACTTATGAAATGCTTGCAATTATACATCAGTATAGCATAGAAACATCTGACAAAAAGATCTACAAACACTGAAGCAGCAATCTTTGTGAGAAGTTTTGTCATTTTCAAAACTTTTGGCCATGATTGTAGGGTCGAGCAAATGCTAAACAGAGTAGAGAACGGGAAAGGAAGGAGAGTAAAGGGGATGCAAAACAGTGAAGCTGGAGTCGTGTTTTAGATATATTTAGATAAATTGGAGATACAGAATGCCAGTGTGAACAAAACAAGAAATGAAACAAGTGAGCTAAGTGAACCCCAGTTAACCCTACCCCAAAACCAAACGAAAAACTGAAACCAAAAGATAATCGCTAACCGAACTGCCTAACTATCCACAAAAACGGAGACAAAATGATATCCACTCAAGAAAAGAAATGGCTGCCACTCCCTGCAATCCTTCAGACGAAAACGGGGTAAAAGTACAAATACACTTTATGAATTCCAAAATAAACAGAATCAAATCGAAATCCAAAAGAAGTCTACAAGAGTCAGAAAGAAGGCCGCAGTACACAGGATGTCAAATAATCACAAGCTATCGCAAACACACCAAGGCATGGGCAACGAAAAGCTAATAAATGGGGGTGCTGGTCTTCTTTTATTGTGCTGGGGGATCAGTACTCAACCCCCCTCAAAAAGTCATCAAAATTTTCTGCATGACAAAAGATTTGTACACATATTTGTCTTTTCAGTATTTTTATTGTGAACTCATATGTTACAACAATACATTTCCAAAGTCAAACCATTTTCTGTAGATATTTAACTGAAGAAGAAAACAAAATTTAGTTTTTGCATAACTATTCAACCCCATGCACATTAATATTTTGTCAAGAACCCTTTTGCTGCTATAACAGCCTTAATTCTTTTGGGGTAAGTATGCACCAATTTTGTACATTGTTCAGGAGTGATCCTTCCCCATTCTTCTTGGCAGACATTGTAGAGATCCTCTGGGTTGGTGGGACAGTGCCTTTGGACAGCAGTTTTCAAATATTGACACCGATTATCTATAGGTTTAAGATCAAGGCTTTGACTTAGCCATTCCAGAACATTCACCTTTGTGTTTTTGAGCCATTCCAGTGTTGCTTTGCTCTGATGTTTCGGGTCATTGTCATGCTGAAAGATGAATCTTCTCCTAAGCTGTGGGTTCATGGCAGACTGGAACAAGTCCTCCTACAATGTTGTGCAGTATTTGTGCCCATCCATTGTTCCGTCAACTCTGACAAGATTCCCAGTCCCACCACATGAATAGTATTCCCATAGCATGATGCTGCCACCACTGTATTTCACCGTAGGTATGGCGTTTCTTCAAGCGTGGTCCGTGTTAGCCTTACACCACACATACCTCTTTGAGGTCTGGCAAATAAGTTTTATTTTGGTTTCATCTGACCATAAGATCTTCTCCCACATCTTATTGGGATCGTTCTCATGCCTTGTAGCAAATGCCATAAATGCTTTTATGTGGGTTTTCTTAAGGAATGCCTTCTTACTTCCCTGAAATAGAGGCCAGTATATGGACCCATGTACTTTAACTCCAGTTTCAGCCAAAAAGCACTGCAGACGTTTGCAAGTGATGGTTGGATTTTCAGTAGGCTCTCTCACCAGTTGATCTCTTACTCTGGTGCTTACTTTTGTGGGATATTCTGTTCTAATAATGGGTCTAGTAATGAGTGCTGTGATGAACCTTCCGCTTTCTGATGATCGATCCAACAGTGCTTAATAGAACATTCATACTCTTCAATATTTTTCCAGTGACATAATTTCTCAAATTCTTCTTTGTTTTCATTTTTCAGTGACTGTCCAACAAAGACAATCGCCCTTCCAAAGAGTTCTTTTTCTATTCAGAGAGAATGGTTAGGACTAAGTAGTACTTAATTATGTCTCACCTTTGTGTTGTTTGTGATTAATTTGTCATTTGTGTAAACTTGGAGTAAATAACCGACCTGTTTTGGTGTTTGACAGTATACTGAAGCAATATAGTTCTCAACATAAATGTTACCTGAGAAAATATATACACACACACTCTAGACAATCATCATGATTTTCAAGCGGATTTAATACTTTATACACTGTATATGACAAGGGTTTTTTGTATAGGTAATTGTTGTAATTCCTAGCCCCTCCCTGCCTGTCTGCTCCCTGCATTTCGCTCAAGCGTGGCTTCTAACCAGCCCCGCCAGAAGCTTGTTAGTCTTACCCCTTGTCCCTGCCGTTGTTAACCAGCCACAGCTGCCTTGTGTTCACTCCTTCATTAGTCAGGTATATTAGCGTCTCTTGGGGCTGTGCTTCTTGTTCAGTCATTGTTACCTGTCCACGTGTGCTGCCTTGCCTGCTTTCCACAATAAACTTCCCCGCGAGGGCTTATACCTGCTAACAGCCTGAATTTGGGCCATTCTTCTCCCACCATGACATGACAACTGTATAAGGATTAAACTGCAACAATGTTGGTCTGATGAAAGATACTTGAAAAATGTCTGAGGAAATATGCAGTGAATATCATTTATTTATGTTTTACATTTGAATACAAACCTGAGATTTTAAAAACAGTATGAATGGGATTGAGAGATTTATAAGAAGGTTTCTGACATTCTACAACATCCAGTTTGTCATGAAAAGTGTACCATGCCATCTTACTTGATTACAATGGGTTAAAATTCAATTTCCCATAGGATATTCTCTAAATGAATACTGCTGTTTCTGCACAGTCATGTTCACATGTGAAGAAGTTAAGTCCTCTGAGACAGATCCATTCATATTTCCAGTGTTCTTCTGAGATTCCAGGACTTCAGTGTCTCTGTCAATCATCTCTGTCACATTATCGCACTGAACTGCAATTCGTATGTTTAGAGAAAATCCGCAGGTGACTCCTGAATAAATACTGCACAGTTTTTGTGTACTGTTCCTACAAATTGCAAACAGTACAGCTATATAGAGCAGGCAGACTATGAATCCACTGAAAAGCACCAGCTCTCCTCTGGCACCTCCACAAAGTGCCAGGAGCTATGACTAGGAGCTCAAACAAAGACACTGCTCACTGAAATGTCTCCACCAGTCTGGCATCAACCAAACTGACTTAATTTTGCGAACGTTATACCATGTCCGTCTGTGTTAGACAACAGAATCCATTCGTGTATTTTTGGTTTAGTATGACCCTTCAGGTGTAGGATGTCTCATGTTCAAAGACAAGACATTTCACCTAAGATTCACCCGTAAGGTCGGTGTCCTCCTTTGACAGCAATGGGAGACTATTTAATAATATTTATTAGGAAATGTCCCAAATTCTACTGTTAAACAGCTGTAATTCCGTCTGCATGTCCTGTAGGACTTCCCGGCATTTAAATTGTGAACTTTTTTTTTCTCTCAAATAGAGACTCTCTATATTTAGACACACAAACCTAATGTACACCTGAGATATACTCACTGAAGATAACCATCATTTATTCTATGAATCTGACCTAAGAATATCATCTAGTACTATTTTAATAGGCGTAATCACATCTTTTTACATGATGGTCTTTATCATATAACCTTTATTCATCATGACCTGTTAATGCTATTAATATGGTGTTAAATAAAATATTTAAAATGCGAGTATTAACTTCAGTATTATTTCTTTCTTTTCTAGGGTTCACTGTATGTATTTGTTTCTCTACTGTTCTCCAGACAAAATATGGAATTAGTACCTTAGACGTACAGACAACAGACATTTGCTAATTCATCATTCCCCCTGGGCTTCTTTCTTCCTTTTTGTATGATATGCCAAGCACTGTAAAAGGAGAACTCATTAAACCTCTGACTGTTTCCATTTTAAAAGGCATCTGGCCTAAGGCTTGGTTTGACTGGAAGTTGACGGTTATTCCCCCTGCATTTGCTTCTGATTTCGACCAAACCGATCGCTCGTGCTATTGTTTGCATGCAATTGGGGGTCCAACTTCATGCTGGTGACATCACCATGTAAAAACTGAAACAGCACATGTTTCAAAGGCACTTGCCAGCACAGATGATTGAGACCAGTTTGGTTAAAATCTGAAACATATGGGGGCCAAACTTCACACAGGTTCATTGTCCTTAAAATCATTGCCAAATGGCTCACATGTTAATTAAACATATTGTAATTTGCAATTAGTTTCTTTTGTTGTTAGGGTATTGCTTTATGACAGATCTTTCCAAGTATCGTACTTACTTTCAATGGTTGTCGGACTTACAGCCATTTGCAGAATAGGTTTTAGATTTTGATTGTTTATAAAGAGAAAATAACTTCCATGTGTTTTGAGATCATAAATGGAGAAAAAAATTGTCTGTTTGTGAAACGCTTTTATGGTTGCTTTATTTCAAGTTCACGTTTATTTATAAAGCACATTTTAAACAACTGCAGGCAACCAAAGTGCAGAACAATAAGATTCATATAATTGACAAAGAGATACAAATGCATTAAACAAATCCCACATGGACACTGCACCAAAAACAACAACAGCTCCAAGTGCAGCTAACGCTTGGGATCTAATCCCAGTCAAATAAAATGGTCTTGAAACAAACAATAGAGAAAATAGACACGAAATAAAAATAAGTAAATAATAAAGTCAATTTATAATTGTACAATTCTTAAATGGACAATAAAATGGCTCTCTTTTATTACCCTAGCTGCAGCCAGGACTCCATGCTGATGGCCTATTAGTGTGACATGTGCACTGCCCAGAAAGGACCAAACAGTTTAATTGCACGCACTCCGCACAGCTCGACTTCCTGATTGCCCATCACCAGCATGACTGGTACTGTCACCTGCCCCTTGTCCTCTGGGTATACAGAACCACAGTGCAGGAGAGCACTTGGTGCATGCTGGCTGTGCTGAAGTTTGGGCAGGAGTTTTGCAGCCCGTTGGACTTGGTGTTCGGGCTGCCCCCAGAACCAGAGGTACCAAGAGGTGGCTCTGAAGGGTGCACATGAGCGGCCTCAACAACACCAGGGTGCAGCGACCACCCGACAGAAGCACGCCTACTAGCCACGGGCAGGATTTCAACATCGTGGATCATGTTTGGGTGTCCTCTCCCATCATGAAGATGGGACGGTTGCCCAAGCTGGACAGCCATTGGAGGGAACCAGAGGAGATCCTCAAGCCCCTCTCGGATGTAATTTACCACATGTGGCTGCCCAAGCGATGTAAGACTGTGGTCCTGCACAGGGATCGTCCAGCACCGTATCACCTCCTGGCAAGAACTGACCCCCCTGCAGCAGCTGAGGACGAGGATGTGGCAGAGGGTGCAAGTACGCTGGGGACTCTGGCATGCTGACCGTAGCAGCAGCGCTGGCCCCTGCAGTATTTGCAGGATTTTCTGATGAACTTGGGAGTCTCTAGGGATAGCTGACTCTTTTGGTTGGCAGCAATGTGAATAGCTGAACTTTATTTGGGGTTAATCAGAGTCACTCTGATTGATGGCAGGTGTTTTTGTGGTTTTTCTTTCCACACCAAATCAGAAGTCAGAAACCGCTCGTATAGATCCAAATTCAGTCTTTACTGCAACAATGAGGTTACAACCAAGGCTGGTCACTTGCACGGTTGTCCAATACTGTTTTACACCATTTTAAAATACATTTTCTTATCGTTTACCAATATCTCGTCACTTAAGCATCATCGTTTGTCAGTCATTTCTTTTACTGTTTGGTCCCTCAGCTGAACATCTCTACTTGGTTTTTTAAAAATGCTCATCCGTGAACTTTTGGCAAACTCAGGCGAAGCCCTTCCCTTCAGTAGCAAACCTTGGCAGCTTCAGCCTGTTGCACATTGACTAACTAGAGGGTTGATAATATATTTGTCCTTCAACATAGTGATAAGATATAACACCAGTAAAGGTGAATATTCATACATTCAGGACTAACATAAAGTAGCTAACAGAAACTTTGAGGCTAACATAAGGTGCTAACATAACATACTCAATTGATTACAATGTGTTCATCACATTATGGTGATTACATTGTAATGATTACATCATGAGTATTCGGCATGCTTTTTAATAATATAATATTGATTATGTTCTACGTTGTATAATGCTAAATAATATTCCATGGTTTTTATCTAAAAAGCCTGAATGCTGTAATTAAATCAAAAGGTGCTTCAACATTTCAGTTAGTTTCAGGCTGCGTACCCTTACATAACCAACTTATTGTACATATTTTATTTTTTATATTTCCCCCTCAACAGATGTTTCTTTTTAAATTGAATTGTACAGGTTATAGGTCACATTAAAGGTCGAAACGTTTTTAAATTATTTATCGTGGTCTCAATTTTCTTTTTTCCATCACAAAAACGTGCCATTTTAACAGGACCGTGTACACTTTTTATATGCACTGTTTTAATTTATTCACTGAGTATGTCTCACTGCGCTGACATTTTGACTCCTATATTTAAATTCGGGTTCTGATATTCAGGCAATGAAATTTAAGTTCAGGTTAACACATGTAAATTCTGGCAAGTAAACTCAAATTCTTGTCGTGAAACTGATTTGACGCCATACAAAGACGCTATATTTACTGGAAGTACTTCAATTAACCAACTCTGAAAAAATCGCATGATTTTGGGTGGATCGTGAAACGATTCGTCCCTCATTTTCCTACACATACATGGACCTATACACTTCATACATACTGCACACTACATTAACTACATTAGGGGTCACCAACAGAAGCCCCTAATCAGGGGGAGAAGTGTGGGATTTTAGTGGCCGTAACTAGAGATTACTATGGAATAATACATCGTAGCCTAAGATGTAGTACAAGCTAGTCTCGACTACGAATGTTGGTTGTATTATTACTTCACCAGCAATGCGTGTTCTGAACTTTCAGTCCATACTACTAGTAATACAGTACTAACATTTACACCATATCTATTGGTGAGGCGTATGTGTTTGCAGAATTGTTCTGAATGAAGGGGGGGGGGAGCCTATAAGTATATGAATTTGTTCTGAAACACGAAATATCAAGTTTCTCTATTTTTTATTAATTTGACAACGGATTATCATTGTATTATTAGTTTCTGCTATTGCATACATAACGACTGCAAAATATATAGGCTACTCAATATAAAACAAGCAGGCATTTTATTACATCATGTACTCACACTAAGTGTACGTATCACATCAATATGTACGCCCTAATTTTAATGAAAATATATTATTGCTAAATATAAGCTCTGGTTTACTTTTTAAATGTTTTCACACAAGAGTGACCATTTTCCGGCTGCCGTAGTGTCAGTATCGGCGGATGATGGCAGGATTAGGCGCATGAACAGCTCAGTACACAGAGACCTGAAAATATGTAGGGTAGCAGTGGGCGGAATCCGAAGTGACGTCCGCGTCCACGAATCGGGCCACTTGGATACAACGTTTGCAGATAGCGTTGTAAAATCCATGCAAATCCCGGACATATGGCCACTGACAAGTCTGCTGCAGCGTGTTAGCGTGTAGGAAAAAGACCCGATGCACCTGAAAGATGTCCATAGCCCGGATAATGCTTTTGTCATTCGAGAAAGAGGACTGAAATTGCAGATTGGTGTACGATGGCAACTCTGGTATTCAGATACTGAAACGTCGGATAGTAGCCTTGCTTGTTTCGCGGCTCACGCAGCTTTCTAATCTCAAAATGTCAACCCAAAAGTTTAAGAAGGACAAAGAAATCATCGGGGACTACGAAACGCAAGTAAAAGGTCAGTGTTCAGCATGCTTAGGCTGGTCCTTCATGTTTCGTTTATGTCGTGCTTTAGTCACGAACAGATGCTTAAACCGCTCTCCGTGTGTATGTCAATATTGCAATTTAGATAACTAGGATAACTTCTTACCGTACTTTTAAGGTGAGACTGCAGCAACTGCATACCTTATTACTATGGGACTTTACTGAAGATCCAGATATCTGTAAGACGAAGGCCTGAATTAAGTTTATTATATTTGCAATTTTTGAATATACTTCATATTAGGTATTTATTTAGAAATTGAGTTTGGCTTAGTGAATACCCATCAGTGATTCATTCGGTGCCATGTCCAGGGTAGCAGAGTGGAGACTGTTAATTCATTGCCACTGTATGATTATTTCTGCAACGTTCTGCCTAAGAAAACGCTTGGTTCAATTGACCTTTTATAATCAGACAGATTTTCACGTTCTTTCTCTGTCCATGCCCAGCCAGGAAATGTGTTGTGAGAAAACGCATCACTGCATTGAATTCAAAACGTAGTACTGGATTAAAAATGCATTGGGGTGTTTTTTTTTATCTCGTGCTGTTTGCAGGATGATTTTTTTGTGGTTTATAAAATCACATATTTAAGTTTTATTTGCGGAGGTATTGAGAGTGGATATGCATATTAACCCGCAGTTTTGCTGTCGTTGACTTATAGCTACCAGTATTTTTTGATTTGTCACTTTTGCAAGTCACATGCTGGTTTTGCACGCATTGCTGCTCGTCTCCGAGAGGTTGGCTGCGCTTGCGGGCAGATGGGATGAAGCTCGAGGGAGAGTGAAAAAAACGGCTGAATTGCAAAAGAAACATGAAGCGCTTCTTCGTAACTGAAACTCAGAGAAACTCGAGACAGATTGAGGGCAGTATCGTACATTTTGACATACAGGCACCTTATTGTACGAAATAATAATAATAAAAAAAAATAAAATTGAGAATGCACGGTAAGCACCGTTTTATATATCTTAGAACAGTTGTATATTAAAATACGTTATGTAAAATATCCTATATATTAGTATGCTCGTGCTTAATAACACTACTACTACTACTACTACTACTAATAAGAATAATAATAAGAATAATAATAATAACTAGGCAAGCCCTACCACTTGGCAGCAAAGTCATTTCAATGGTTAAGCTTTGACACACAATGTGCGTACCACCCAAAATGTATTTCTGTTCTGAATGTTTTGAAACTGTTCACTATAGCTTGGTCTTCATGAACTCATGGTATTAACACCATATTATATCCTGCCTCAATGCAAACATTGTATAGGAAGGAAATAGACGTACAGTATTCCAACAAAAACGTAGATGCTATATACCAGGGGTGGGCAATCTTATCCGTAAAGGGCCGGTGTGTATGCAGGTTTTTGGGATAACCTTTAAGTCAGATGTTCAAACCCTGGTTTGAGGACTCTTCAGCTAACCAGTCCTCTAATTAGTAATATAATTTGGAGCCTGCAGAGAAAATACACATACACGACGGCCCTTTCTGGACAAGACCCCCCCC
>JAODUD010000107.1:24712428-24744500 GCA_026784285.1 Stomatorhinus walkeri
CTTGGGTTCCTTTAAATCAGAGCTAGATAAGATTTTAACAACTCTGAGCTATTAAGTTCTCCCCAAGCGAGCTTGATCGGCCGAATGGCCTCCTCTCGTTTGTATAGTTCTTATGTTCTTATGTGTGTGTGTCTGTCTACTTAAAGATCTTTTTTAGGCCTGCATTCTGATTGGTATATGCATGCAGTTGAATATGTTACTGTCATTTGAAGAACACATGTCTGTGGAGGAGATGTATGGGGTATGTTCGGGCTGAGCGGGGATGGGCAGGCTGGTGCGGGTAGGAAGCACATGGTTTTCTTACCATGTTGGAAGTGTAATTTCGGTCATGCCGGTTAAACTGTATTTTAATATGATCGTTAATAAATGTTACAGTATGTATATATATATATATATATATATATGTGTGTGTGTGCTTTACTACTACACAGACTATGGATGCAGGTCATTGACCATATGATTTATACTGTCAGATGTGCGTAAACCATGCAGCCCGTTATCAGCAAATAAAAGTTCGTGGATTCAATTCAATGACATGCTTGTTCCAAGGACATGATAAAATCACTCCACATCTCTTTTGCTATTCTGGATTTGTAGAATCAGTACAGTGGAAACTTCAGAAACTCTAGCAGACACATTTAAAATAAGCAGAATAATTATGTCAAAATTTTGTTACTTTTGGTTTTCAGATTGGATGACTCATCTGGCCTAGAACTGAAAATGGCGATTTTAAATAACTGAAATATTCTCTACAGTATTGTGTTGTTTCATAACATTGTATTTTTGTTTACTTTGACTTAGGCCTGTGCGATATGGCATAAAATTCATATTGCGGTATAATTTGAACCATATATGGTAGACGGTATATATTGCAGTATATGATTTGATCTGTAAATTTCAATATAACTGTTTCTGAAAGGGCAACATATGTCCATAGCACAGGCATTGCAGCAGGAAGTTGTATAATAAACTGTTAGCACATTTTAAAGTAGTCATGAACATAGAATATTTATTGTGCAGATTTGCAGTTATAGAAAAAATATGAAAATATTTCAGGTAACTTCCCTGGTTTTATCTTGTATTAAAGACACAGGTTGGATTTGTAAACTGTATAGGTAAGCAGAAAACAAGACACAGAACTAGACAAGCGTCATAACTCCATGTATATTAGTATGAGCACCTCTCCCATAAAGGTTTTGCCAGGCGGAGTCCTGCACGGGTTCGGGTACCCGATAGGTGACACGCAAATTTTGATGAAACGGGTGAAAAATATTCTACTGTGTTGGATACGGGTTCGGGTTGGGTCGGGTCATACGCAGGAGAGCTAAAACATGTGCCAACAAAAAATACCCTAGGGCTATGTTTTAGTGACAAAATCCCTGCATTCAAGATGAAAGAACGTAAATTCCATATCAGTTTATGCCTGTACGCGTATTCCTGGAAATCTCTTCCACTTTCATTTTCAAAAAGCACATGCGATCTCCTCCAGTTGTTCGAAATGGATTCTGAAGTAGTCAGCTGAGGCCATCAACTGTGGACGATATCCTTTATTTACACAGTAATATAATGCACCGCACCAAATGCTAGTCTTCGCCTTCGCGTAGGAATTCCAATTGGTAATCAAAGGAAAATGGACACTGCACGTAGGTAGCCTATAAAACTGTGAAATAGTGTGCAGGGTAGCCTAATGCACATTTTATGTAATATTAGTTTTATTTACACATTTAATTGTAAGCTGGTAAGGCTGTAAGTGGGCATGTATGGCAATATCAAACATTATTTGAGTTTGGAGGTAGGCTACTACCATTTGTTTTGCTTATTATAAGGCTGTTATTAAGCAACATTTACATTTGGCTATGCCTTTTCAACTAATGTTGCACATGTCACTGGTCGTTTGTTGTAGCAATAAACTTTTGTCTTTAATCTGACTGATTTTTATTCAGGTGCGGGTTGGGTGTCAGTATTTATTTATAGCGGATCGGGTGCGGAATTTTATTTTATTTCTGTAAGATAACGGTTCGGATACGGGTTTAAGTATGATGGGTACGGGCGGGTGTGGTTTTTCAACATCAGACCCATGCAGGACTAAAAATAATCATATAAATATTTTTCATATAAATCATATGAATAATTAATTATTTATTATTTGACGCGACTTCATTACGTCATTTTTTGTGGGCGAGGAGCAGAAATTTCTGCGGTAGGGTGGCATAATCAAAATCTCTCCCGTTAGCTAAACTTATTTCGTATACCGTTTATACCGCACAGTACTACTTTATACTATATAGCCTATATAGCACCTTGAGTACAGGATGTGTGGTTACATACCAGGGTACAAAATTTGACACATCAGTAACCACAGTGATATTAGCTGCATGCTGGTCAAACGTATCTATCCGAAGGGAGGGAGAGCCAGAGTAGCCATTTTAGGCTGGCTAAATGTGGGACATTATAGCTATTTCCAGAGGATGTTCTTGTAAAGACAATAGTTCATGATTTTGAACTGGGTCAATTACTCGTGCTACTAAATCTGTGCTACATTTGATACCAGGGTAGTTAGTAAAATGAGTTTTACTAGTTATCTGTCAGAGTGGACAGGAAGGTCTTTTGATTTATTGCCTATCCTATCATGTTCAGACAGTAAAATATTGATGCTGGTTTGGAAGTCAGTGTCAAATTTAGACAATTGCTTGAATTCAGTTCATGTTTAAGAATTTTAATAAAATTAAAATAAATAAAAACTAGGAGGCATGATTTGAATTGAAATTGGTACTGCGTTGTCACCTGAGGGTACTGTGTTGTCACCTGAGGGCTGTCATTTTGTCTTTGCTTCTCAGTGCATACTGTGTATATATGCCTTTTCTGAGTAAAATACTTCTTGTGAAGTCATAAATATTCCATGCTTTGATTGCAGATTTGCACTTCTGTTTATGACATTTACATCTCTCTGATTGACCATAGAGATTCGTGGTCAGTTGACAGAGCAGCTGAAATGCATGGAGCAGCAGACAGAGTCGCGCCTCCAGCTGCTACAGGACCTACAGGAGTTCTTCCGCCGCAAAGCTGAGATCCAGCTGGAGTATTCTCGTAGCCTGGAGAAGCTGGCGGAGCGATTTTCCTCCAAGATCCGCAGCTCAAGGGACCACCGGTGAGATTCAAAATACACCACCCAGAGTGAACAGGGATTGGCTGGAAACTATGTAAATGATAATCTTATTTCCTAACCCAGATTTTACACGTTTTTTTCGCATATTAATTTCCTAAAAAATAATACAAGGTTATACATTTATGGAAATGTGTGATTTAGACCAGTAATTCACTGACATATTTTGCTGAGAATGATGACTGAATACTGCTTTTCCATGTGGTAGTGCCCAAGATTTCCACAACCTAAATGAACCAAGAAAAGGCCTAAATATATCTAACCTGATTCAATAGTCTTTATTTATGTTTAGTGCAGCAGAGATCTTGTGTAAGGTCTGCAAGATACGACACTGAGGTTGCTATCTGATCTGTACAACTGTACTGTTGTTCATCAGGCCTGCAAGTACGTTTGTTAGGGAATGGAATATTACCACAGACACATATATTTATCGGCTGGCAAACACAGGAAGGAGATGGGGAATAATTAGTGTGTTGTACAGGGGTCATCTGTATTTAAAGCTTCCTGTTGTGAGGATGCTGAACCAAAGCAACAAACCAGCTCAAACCAGCAGCTTCCTCCATCTGGCACATCTGCCACGTGTTTTTAATCATGTGGCTTATGCTGAATAATCAAATGACATTTTCATGCCCCAGATAGTTTAGTTTGTTTGGTTTACTTGCATTTAGTTTACTGTGGAGAGCATTTATCGAACCTCTTCTTACAGATTAGCATATCAAGGGCTTCGACTGTAGTCAGTTACAGTGAATGGTTTGGCTTTGGAGCAAAACCCATTTTAGTATGGGAGAAGACTAGAGAAAAGAGCTGTTTGATCTGTGCATCGCACCGTGTCTCTCCTAGTGCCATTGTTTTTAGGTGTGTTTGAGTCTAAATCTAGAGCTGTCAGGATATTCATCTGCTCCCCAAAGACTCACACCCCTTCTCAGCCACTTTCCTCTTTTCAGTTTTTATATCTTTCCGTGCCGAACCCAAATTATTCTTTACAGACAATTAGGCCTTACAGATGTAGAGATACAAAATAATTACAGGTCATGTTAAAAAGGATCATTACTTTTTCTCAGCTTGGTTATCCACATGTAAGTAAAATGACTGGAACTGCCTGACATTTATTGCGTGATTTAATATTTAATTCCAATTAATAAAATAGGCACATTAGGTAGACTGTAAAAATGGGGTAATATGAAGATGATAGGCAAAACCAAAGATATCACGATATGATAAATGTCCTCCAAGCAAATAGAAATATGCATAAGTAATTGCATGTAAACAGTCCCTGTGGAGTGAAAAGGCAGTATCTGCGTGAGTCAAATATAACGTTGTTCGGTATATCAGTATCAATATCGTTTCACAGTACCAAAAATTTTAAACAGTATGGTTCTATCACTTTGCAAATTTCATCTTTGATTAAAATGTATTGTACATCTCTGTTGCACACATGAAAAACATCCCCTTTAAGAAATTACATAATGTAAAATTTGCATTTCGGGAAGAAACAACCTGCCTAAAGTTGCCCCCCACCGCATTTGCCTCCAGTTCTGACCAGACTGGTTTCAGTTGTTTGTGCCAATTTGTGTCGTTCAGATTTTCTTTTGTGCTGCTCAAGTTTGTGAGATAAATGTTTGTTTAAATGGTCACATGACACGACTGTGAAGCCAGCCACCCGATTTTGGAAAAACTGGTCTCAATTGTTTGAGCTACGCTTGTGCTGCAGCAAAATGTCTAAGCTGGAGAAGCATCTGTCTTTCACTGATCTTCATGTATATGAGGAGTTTAAAGATTGGCCGGTTGCATGATAATAGATATAAGACACCTAATGGTAATGTAATTTAGCAGCTATTATCCTTTGTGTTTCTGTTTAAAGTCTTGTTTAGCCTGTCAGTTCATATATATTTCTTTCCCGAGGGACAAAAATTTAACTAGGTTGAATGAACACAACAAGCACGAATATAAAACTACCCTTAGTGTATTATCAATACCGTTTTATAACAGCAGAGACGAAATTAATAAGAGTCTGTATATCGAGTGGAGCTGAATTAATCTATGCATATTTCACCGATACTGTTAAAACTATATTAAATTATGTTGGTTTCATTCATTAATAGGCCTGATTATCCATCCATTTTCTGTAAATTTCTGTTCTAATTTGCGTTGTTGGGGTCCAGAGCCTAACGCGGAAGTACGTTGGGCATAAGTGTGGCTGGGCTGAGCTTCCAGTGAATGGAAAGTGCAAGTACCATAGGAACAGGTCAAATATAATGGTTCCTGAGCAAATTACATATTATGAAAGAGTTCTGAGATCCAAGTACTGATTACACAGGTTTAATGAATCACAAGCAGCAGTGTATAATCAAGGTGTTAAATACAAAATACAAGCCAAGTTCAAACATTAATCTAGAGCAGGACAAATATCAAATCTGAATCAAGCACAAAAAACACAGTCTGAAAACAGGCAAGAATTCAGAAATCAAAAGACATTTGGAGTCAGTTTAGTAATGAGTATGTTCCATATCAGACAAACGACTTGCATCACAGAAGGTCTTTAAGAAATGTGCACCAGGCATGAGTGATATTCTTGTGAGGTGGAGTTTGCTTTGGCTGGGTGTGGCTGCAGAGACTGCTGACTGGAGGCAGATGCTAAGGCATTGTTCCCTTTGCAGGGCTACCCAACTCCCTAGAATGACATACAGCTTAACAAGTATGAGGGTGTGGAGCATTGTGATCTGGATGGGTGCGATAGAATTCCTCAATCAATCAGAACGTGCAGCAACCCAGGACTATCACTTGGGACAATATCCAATGTGATTGGTGATAGGGGTGTAAGAGTGCATCGATTTGTATCAATGTATCAGTTCAACGGCAAACGATCCGATGCATCGACATGACCACATCAATGTCGATTCGAGCGTTTATTTTATTTAATTTCTCACCGGTTCCAGTATTGTTTTCATGATCCACTCTGACGTATACATGGTCTACACCAGGGGCGCCCAATATTTCAATCACGATCTATCGGTCGATCACAATCTACTGCTCGATTGCAAAGTTAGTCTGAGTAGAGAATGGATGACGTGTTCAACCGCGCCCGCTGCTGCAAAACTTTAGAAAACAGTGTCGCCTAGTTAGCCTCCAATTTACTTCTACTAAACTTAAGAAAGGGTATGAAAATGAATGGGGGAACTGGACCAAGTAAGAAGCCAAAAACCTACCACCAATGGAAGGAAGAGTTTTTTTTTCACAGTTCATGAAAACTACGTCATTTACTTCCCTCTGAAAAGCGAGCTGAGAAAGTGAAAGGTGAAGGAAGTAAAATCCCAGTTCAATTCAAAAATACTTTATTTATCCCAAAGGGAAATTAATAATAATAATAGTAATAATACACAATAATAATAAAGAATACTAAATATTTTTATACATAAACATATATATTTTGCATTGTTTAGCAGGTTGATCATTCTGACTTGGTCATTTATAAGTAGCTGGCAAGCTAGCGTACCTTCAAAGCATGTGTTTAGTACGGCAGTTGACATAGGATGCTATGCTCAGAACACACAATCTCCTGAACACGCTGACCATTTAATTTTTCTTAAAAATAACCTCTCAAAGAAGATTACTGACATACTTGTTTCACTGCAGAAGTTAGTCATGTTAATCTTCCTCATTCTACATGTCTGTCCATGCAATGTTTTTTTATTTTTACCTTATTGCACTTTATTTTGCTTGTTTTATGGGACATATTTGACTACACTAGATTTTTTTTGCAGTTCCCAATAAAATATGATAAAATGCTAATTATACTTGTCTTTTTTAATTCATTGAATTATTTGGAATTGAATTCATTCGGGTTCTCCACCGACATCCAATGTGGGAGAAGGCTAGGTGGGAACAGGCTGGGGATTGACAGAATATGCATCTAAAGTATACAAACAACCAAATAAATAATGCATAAAATAAGATATAATAAATATATAAAATATTGTAAGAGGTTTTAGCATAGACATGGAATGTGAGTGACATGGTATGTGACAGGTAGATGCAGTAAGTATGCAATAGGGTCAATACCCTTAATGATTTCAGAGTGATCAGTATACTTGGGGCTCTGCTCCAGTGACAGAAGATGGAGCCATATATGACACATTTAGAGCCGCAAGTTCGTTGAATGCTTCGAGTCAGCTATAGTGTTGGTGTTTCTGTGAATCAAGGCATATATTGGGGCAGCCAGTAAACTGAAATTTCATATCAAGTGACTAGAAATGACCAAAGCCTAGGAAGCAGTTCAGCTCTTTAGCTTTTTTGGGTATTAGCCAGTCTGAAACTGCTGTGACCTTTTGTTCACTTGTACATACTCAAAACATATCTCAGGAATGGAACAGTGGTAAATGGATTGCATTTATATAGCACATTTCTGCTACTTTTTCGAGCACTCAAAGCACTTCACAGTTATTCCTCACAGTATCCCATTCATACAGACATGGGTGCTGGTGGCTGCCACGGAAGGTACCAACCAGCTCACCAGGAGCGATTTGGGGTTCCGTGTCTTGCTCAAGGACCCTTCGATGGGGCTAAGAGGAGCCAGGACTCGAACCTGCAAACCTCCAGTTGCCAAACAGTAGCACTACCGCCTGCACCACCATCACCCCTGCCTTGGCATATAATCCGTGTTCCCAAAGGTGGTTGAAGACTTTACATGAAGTGGCCAAACTCATCTTGATCCGTATCATAGATACGCAGCACATAAATATGAACTGGTTTATATAATGAATATTTTTCTTTATGAAAGACTGGAAGATCAAAGGAATGTTGCAAGTCCCTAAGGCATTGGCTGTCCCCCTTCATCCATATTATCTTTCAACTGCAGCCAAGGGTATCCTAGAAGAATCCATGATAAGTAGTTGTATGTTTTCAAAGTTGAAGAGTGAGGTCGATTGACTTGATCGACATGACAGGTCCATGGGAACTATCTCCAGTATATTAATATTCACAGATCAACTGATTGCTTTACTTCAGGTGTGAACTATGCTTTTCCAACAAGAAATAGAATACAACAAATATCCAT
Source organism: Stomatorhinus walkeri (assembly GCA_026784285.1). Taxonomy (NCBI): domain Eukaryota; kingdom Metazoa; phylum Chordata; class Actinopteri; order Osteoglossiformes; family Mormyridae; genus Stomatorhinus; species Stomatorhinus walkeri. The sequence continues at coordinate 24,720,645 of JAODUD010000107.1, forward strand.
CAACCTCTAGGAGACAGTGTAAGCATTTTATCTTTCGTGTATGGTATTTTGCTGTGGTTTATATTTGATATTGATTTGTTTTGTCCAATCAAGTTGATAATTAGACAAAGCTCAGTACAGGGCCTTTGAATGATTCTATGGTTTATGGGATACTACTCTACACTCAGATCTAGCCCTTGCCATCATAATGATAGCGAGGGCAGCTCAAGCTCTTGTCCCTGTCTCCCATCAGCCAAATGCTGTCCAAAGCTGGTTGGATCCTCAAAACAAAATGGAAAATTTGAGTTAGTGTGTAAAACATTTTATTTCACATTGCAAACAGCTGGTGGCTTTGATAATTCTCTCCAATTGCCTTTTTGTTTTTGGTAGAAACTGAAATAATACCATTCTTGAATTCTCTCATGTGATTTTTAAGTTGTTCGTAGACTTGTACATTAGTTTCAAATGGAGGCCTTCAATAAACACTGTTAGAGTTACGTTAAGAAAATGAGGACTGCACAAAGGTTGATAGATGCACAAACATTATCACGTGAATCCATCCATCTTCTTACTGCTTCAGTACAGGGTCACAGAGAGCCTGGAGCTAAGGCAGCCGAACACCCTGGATGGGTTGTCAGTTTATTACAGGACACATACATAAACTATAAGTCATTTAGAGACGCAAGTTTGTCTTAAACGTTTTAGTAAGCAGAAAGCTCAGAGGAAATCCCAAGCAACACAGAGAGGTCGTAAACTTCACACTCATAGCTGGGACAGGATGTGAAAGCCCAGCCGGGAGATTGGAGGTTACAGTCCTGCCCTCTAAGCCACTATGCTTTGTGAGGGTTGCATAGCAAACAAAACCACATGACTTGGTAATGAGGAGTTAGATGTATGAGGGCTGCTGAGCTTATAGGACAGGGAGTGGACAAACAGAACTAAACTGGCAGGCAGACTAAAAACAAGGGGAGAGAATAAGGAAGTGAAAGAAGAGTGCACATTTCGCAGGTCTGAAGTTACTATCTTTTTGCTGGGACAAAAGGGAAAGACAAATATTTGTAGCCAAATCACAAAACAATGGACAGGTAAGTCAATACAGCATGCTCCGTACAGCAACTCACCCTCCTGAGATTGCTGTGTCTTTATAAAGATGCATGCACTGGTATTTTATTTTCAGTCTATGTTTATCTGAAAAATGCAGCATGGACAGAAATCACGTGTCCATGAGCTGCAAACAAAAGCCTCAGAGTGATCAGATCTGGCTAAAGAGTGAGATGAAACCCCAGAGACACTTGATATGGGTGTGTTGACTGGTCTTACCTGGATTAAATGGACCAGAAAGAATTCATGATAGAATAGCCACCTTGTCACGCCTGCAAGACTGACCTCCTGTGTGTACTGTTAATATTGATATAGATAATTCATTGGAAATAATCAGTGTGTACTTGAAGTTTAATCACCTTCCTGTAAGATAAATGTCAGTGATAAGCCATGCAGGATTTGGCAGTTTCTAGTTCACAAAAATCGTAGAGAGTTGTATGAACAGCTGCAAAACAAACTATATAGCCCCATAATCTCCCAGGGGAATTGCTGACACACCCTGACTGGTTTGAACACCCAGTTGACTGGCAGGGACTGGGAAAGTCTATATTTTTATTTCATTTAGGAGTCTAGTAAGAGAAATCCAGTGGGAAGATGTTACCATGTTGTCACTCCCAAGTGAAGAAGTCATTAAACCGCTATGATTCTGAATTGTGAAAATGTGAGTGGGAAAACATTTTTTTGGATTCACCATTTACCTTGATTCTGTGCATCTGTATTGTGTATATTATTTTATATTTGATTATTGTATTTATCTTTTATAGCTTTGGTGAACATGTACAGTGACAAAAAAAATTTCTATTCTTTTCTGTTCTGTGAGACTTAGTTATTCTTTGTCCTTTTTAATTATTGGCACCGTTAGTAAATAAAAGTTAAATTGCCTTTGAAAAAAAGTTTTCAGTTTATTCTCTAAATATTTCATTCAGCGAATATTAACAAAATCCAATTGTTAAATGAAGCTAAATAATTGAAACAAAAAAGAAATTATCATAAAATTATCTTACATGTGCACAATTTTTGACATCCTTTGAAAGTCCTGTGAGTAAAATCCACATTCATCATTTCTTTATCGATACTGAAGGACTACAGTTTTCATTTGTGCTCCTTGGGATATGAACTCATGACCTTTGTATGGTTATGGGTTGTGCTGAGGGCTTGGTCTTTCTTGTGCATTATGGAGAGTAATTTGGACCTCATCCTTCTCTCCACTATTGCCTCCGCTGTGTCCAGTTCCAGACCCACTTCAGAACTGGATTTTTTAATCAACCTGTCCAGCTTTGTAGTCTCCTGCTTCTTAGAATTACACTCCCAACAGACACCAGCAAAACGTCTATGAAGTGGACTTTATGCTTCAGTTTAAGTCACATGTGAGATGTCAGAAACACTTTTATTTAAAAACCTCTAAAGTGTGGTCAAAATGAAATGGAAATACATGGTTTCCTTCCCTGTTTGCAAATATACAACTATTCAGTAGAGCCATTTTCATTATTGCAAACAGAAGTCTCAAAATAAATACAAAAATAAATTATGCTTATATTAGTCCAATAAAGCCGCCTCAAAGTAAAAGCCTTTCACGCCACTGTCTACCACTATGTTTTTATCAGTTTATGACATTGTTCTTAAATCAGAAGATGAATGTTTATGAACAAAAAACCTAAAATCTGAAACTAAAACTTATTTTGCAAACAGCTATAAAAACAGAAGACCGACAGCTATTGAAAGTACGTTTAATAACTGGACAGACCTTCATTTTGTTATTATTTTCAACAAAATTAAACAAACATTACAGATTATGATATTTTTTAACCTGTGAGCCATTTGTCAATGTTTTAAGAAGAAGTGAACAGGTAACAATGTCTTTTGCCTCCATCGGCTTTACTGTCAGATGCTAACTGAACTGGTCTGATATTAGGGCTACATCCCTAAACCCCTATTTGTGCTGCCCTCCCTAGGTATATGTCTTTTTCCAAATTCCAGATGCTGAAGTGCTGTCCCAGTACCTTAGGGAACCATCCAGGGCCAATTTTCACTCAAATCACCCTTTTGCTGGGGATGCATGGAAGTCTAGTCAATAGCACTCTTTGTGGATGAGAAATCATTGGTGACACCCAAAGATTGTTTTTTGTTGGTGCAGGGGCATAAATGCTTCAGTGATGACTTAACACATACAGGCGGAGCCTGGTAAGTCGACACGGATGCAAGTGTGGCCCGATACTGTTGTTTTTGTCTGGGCTATCTCTCTCACTCACTCACTCACTCACTTCAATGTGGTATTGAAAGCATATTGATATGATGTAAAAATTCGATATAGCGCCCAGTCCAAGATAACAGGTAAAAGTTGTGATGGGGGGGGGGGGGGTAGCAAATCACTGGATGAGCAAATGATACGTAGTCACACCCAGAGAAAGATCTGTGAATAAGCTTGTATTAGAATGAACGCCTTTATTAAAAAATAAAATTGAAATAAAATAAACAGAGTGATAGAATAAGTTTAACAGGGGTGTTTCTCAACATGTGTACTCTACCGTACTTGTGTTTTCGTCTACCCATTTTACGCCATCTTCTATTGCTGAAGACCACTTCCAATACTCAAGAACACAGAGGTACAGAGGATGGCAATAATCCTTTGTTCTTGCCCCACTCCAAATGTCAAGGGCACTTCGGCTGCATCCTCACTGAATGACTAATTGCGGCCCATGTTCGTTCTTGGAAGGCAGCAAGACTGATCTTGCCACAACCACAAGTATGACCTTTGCATTCTTGATATTGAGAAACACACCAAGGATTCTGCACACCTCAAAGGACTTAAGACTCCTCAGGATGAAAAGTCTGCTTTGCCGTTTCCTGTAGACTGCCTCTGTGTTGTCACTGCAGTCCAGTCTGTCATTGTTGCAGACTCCCAGGTACTTGTATCAGTGGACTCCACACTCTCCCTGTGGAATTATGCAATAAATGCAGACTATAGCATTCTGAAGGAAAATAAATGGCAAACCTCCTCCGTATTATTAATCAGTAGACTAACGGGCATATGCACAATAGTGAGCATTCCGGTAATTCCTCTTGTTTTATGAATAGCGTCGCACCAGCCTCGTTGCCAAGGGCAGATATGACCTAGAATAAAAATGAGTAGCAAAGCTCAGGTGTTACATTTGGTTAAAAAAGTAGCGTTTTGAATGATCTGTATTCCCTCTGGATGTTTCAGGAAGGACCAACACCTCTTGTCCCCAGTAAACTGCTGGTTCCTAGTCCTGAACCAGACAAGACGAGAAAGCAGGGACCACGCCACCCTCAGTGACATCTATAGCAACAACGTCACTGTGCGCCTTTCCCAAGTCAGCGAGGATGTCATCAGGCTCTTCAAAAAGGTCAGCTTGTGGGGAAACCCTCTCTAAATGTCTTTGTAATAGGGTTATTTTAGTCTGGTCCTGGATGAGCTTTGAAGCTTGGAGTTTAGTTTTTTAATGATGATTAATTGGGGCATTTGGTTTAGTATCAGATGACTGAAGCAAGAGCCTGAGAATATGTGACTTATCAGGATCAGAGCTGGAGAGCCCAGCTATAGCATGCAAATACGGAAAAAACCAATTCCAAGAGAAACTTGCTGTGCATCCTGCAAGGCATGCATTGAATTATGACCTTTGCATGAGAGTTAACAGAAGTTAACCTGTGAGTGGAATAGGATTCGCAGAGAGCAACCTGGCTCTTCTGAGAGTTTTCAGTTCTGAGCAGTGCCAGCATACTCAGTGAAACCTGTGTTGGCATCTGCCCATCAGTTCTGAGACCTTGTAGGGTGTCTCCTATCTGTGTTGTACATCATCCAAGGTGAGAGGAGCATGAAGAGCAAAATTACACACAGCAGGGGTAGAGAGTCTGGAGTGTGAAATTTAAACCACCCACCCGTCACCATTCAAGGCTGTTACACTACAATTTTTAAACTGGAAAATATGGCCTTTTTCATTGTAGCTATGGTGCTGGATTGCAGCTCCCATATGCTTGTAGTGGGAATGAATGCATTTAGTTTTAAACAGAGCTGAATCTTGATATAGAAATGTCACAGTGTGTACTTCAGCATATTGTTTCCTGAACTCCATACTTGTATTGACTAGTGCATATTAAATTCCATTATGAGAGATATAGAATAATAGAATACAGTAAGGATTACTGAAAAAAACAGAACAGAAACACAAAACAGAAATGAAGGACTTGAGGGCAAGTGTTGGGGGCAGAAAAAATGGATTTTTTTGATGTTACTGGACATAAACTGGAAATTAACAAGATCATGGGGATCAAAATGGGTGTTGTGGCATAAGGTGCCCTCTCCACGGTAACCGGTGAACCGCTCGATGCAGGGAAGAAATTCACTTACGTGTTCACACTTCCAACAGCGAACTGGCCGGCACTTGTGAAAGGCACAGGACGGATGAATATTACGCCATGAAAGAGCACTCGCCATGAAAAAAAGTGTGATTGTGAAGTGTTTCTTGGCTAAAACAAAATGAGTTATATTGTGGGTTTACACAAACAAAAAAAGCTCTTGCTGTTTTGCTGCTGGGTTGAATAGTGCGCTTTTATAAGCGTGTTCACTTTAGTTCGCTTTAGTTTCATTGGATAAATATGCTTATTAAAACCAAAGATTTTGTCACTTTTCTAATGGGGCTTTCAGGTCAAACGCTGCATGCGCTCTGCCTGCTGCGGGGCGGCCGCATCCCTTCAGAAAACAGGTCTGTGCTCAATGCACAGGCATTTCTCAAAACGCTCATCCGTCATGTTGTTGTTGCTCTGACTCACAGTCAGTGGCAGCGATGTATATTTCACATGCTAAGAAAAAGGCCCTAGCGCTTGCTTTGCTAATTAAGATGGAAAGCTTGTGACTTAAAGGTCTGAGAACTTATACACCAGGGTTTTTCAAATCACGATCCTTGAGGTCCGAGATCTGCTGGTTTTCCAGCCTTCCTTTACGTGTCAGTCAGGTGTGAAGCCTCTAACCAATCAGAATCAGTAATTATTAAACTAAATACCTGGGAGAACTGAAAACAAGGCCTGGATTTGGAATCGAGGTCTAGATTTGAAGAACCCTGTTATACATGGTCAATATAAGTTTCTCCACCATTTTGATTTCTGCTCCCGGTTTGATGCCTTGTTTCTATTGGTTGGAGACAATGCATTGACCGCGGTGCCTGCAGGACATTAGGGTCAGGAATGAGAGATGAGACGTGGCTTGTTAGGGCCATGCTAGGGAGGACACAGGGGGGTCAGGTGCACACGGCGAGCAGAACATGCAGTATGTGAAGCAGGTTGCTTAACCACACTTTAAATGATGCAATGCTTGAAGTAAGCTAGACTTGGTAAGAAGTTTTGGGAAAGGATGGATGGGTGGATGGATGATGATTCGGTCATGAACAGAGACACAAAATTCTATATTCTTTTTTTAAATGTGGAATATTCTATTACCATTTTCAGGCATTAGGAATTTTGAAATAGAAGAAAGGTGTCGCCGTTTGTAATGTTGTTTTTCTACCCTTCTGTGCCAGGAAAACACCACCTCTAGGAATTTTTCAGCAGTTTATGTTTGTTTTCCTTTCACAGCGTAATTCATAAAATATTTTCTCTGCATGAAAAGCCATTATATACCAACGCTGTGCCAACTAAGAGTGACACTACGTGACTTTTACAGAAAGTAAATACAAGTATGAAAATCCATGTGGTGCATGAGCAGGAGAGAAACATCATATTGTACATTTTCGTTGTTTAACTGTTATTTTTTGTGTGTTTTTGTATTCCACGCTGCCCTCTACAATTTTGCTCTGGAGGATATCGAAGCGAGTAACGACACCCATATCGTTTAATAGTAACAGAGAATAGAGAAGAGAAGAAATAGACAGTGAATTAGAACATTATTCATACTTAGTGTTGAAGCTGTTCTATAGATTAAAACGACGACAATGGATGTTTTAGTCATAAATCCGTTTACACCGATGCTAATGCCACTGACATTTTATAGTTTATAACTTTAAATCGCGAAACATACTGCCACGCTACCGACGACTTTGCCTTATCGACAATATCTCCTTTTTAAAAAGACAACATGGCTGCTGAGCTGTCTCTTTCGTCATCAACACTGAACGTTCCCTCTGAGGGGCTGCTTATCTCTTCCACAGTATATTACCAAAACAGTAGCATTTGGAGTCAGTCAGGAGACCAGCTTCACTGTCTAATCTTGCTGTGCATTTGTTGGGCGTGGCTTGTCTGTTCTTGTCTGACCGCTATGTGATTGGTTGGAATCGCGTTCATTTCTGTAATGTCTAATATCTGCTATCACCTAGTCCTATCCCCTTGATAAATTTCGCTGACTAAGAAATTTTCCGGGTATTGGGTTCATCTCTGTGCAGTGGCACTTTATGGACCGATCTGTGTTTCCCTGCCACAGTTCCATGATCTTCTAGTGGCTGCTGCGGACAAGTGGTTGAGAAACACTGATATAATGTTAAATATTATGGCATTAATTTTATTGAAGAATAAAGCATATGTATGTAATCCATTTAGATAATTATGTATGACCAAAAAATGTAACAAATTATTGATCTTCTATTAAATTTCCTTAAAGTAAGCGTATCTGTTTTCAGAGCAAGGAAATTGGAATACAGATGCAAGAGGAGCTACTGAAGGTTACAAATGAACTTTACACGGTGAGTACACAGTCATTTACTTTACACAGTGAGTACTCAGTCAATTACTTTACACGGTGAGTACACAGTCATTTACTTTACATGGTGAGTACTCAGTCATTTACTTTACGCGGTTAATATTCAGTCATTTACTTTACATGGTGAGTACTCAGTCATTTACTTTACACGGTGAGTATTTTCTGTAGCTTGAGCATAAGCTACTCAGTTCTTCATTTTCATATGATTTTTTTTGTTCTGTATGTATTCATATATAAATAATTTAAAAAAATCTTAAATTAGACTATAGTGGCTATGGTTATTGCTTTTACTCGGGAAAAGGAATATCTACTAAATGAGAAAATGTACAGTGAAGGTGTAAGGTCTTCCTGCTTTGTATTATTTTTCAGTTTCCCTTAATTCTGCTTCAGATCTAATAGTTCATTTTTATTCTAATTTTATTAATTTACTTTTTGATTCAGTGACACCTTGCCCATCATGTTCGCTGCATAGATAGTTTGTGTCAGCCTTATCAAATGTTTGAGAAAGTGTATAAAATGCAAAAAAAATCTTAAGTCACTTAATAAATTTGCTATTTTAAATATTATGCAGCAGCAATATACTTAGTTGTGGTTTACAGTTTATTTGTTCTGAAGTTTGCCTGCATTGTTTTTGTGTGAGCTCTGCATACGGTCTCCGAGTCAATCATAATCATTTTCATCCTTGCTCACTCCTAGTATGACACCCTAATGACAAATTTAACAAAGATGGGTAAGATGAACGTGTAAACAAGAACTGATCAGCAGAAGGCATTTGTCTTTCACTGTATGGAAATATTTTGGATTCCATGGAGACAGTAGTGATTTGTCAGCACTGCTTTATCGCTGTAGGCACAGCTCGTGGCAAGTTTAGGAGAATCAGATTATGCTGCTGCTCTTAATTTTATATGTATATTTAGGTAGTTATGGTTGTTGCTAAAATGTTCTTGAAATTTATGCTTTATAAAATTCATTCTTAATAAACCGAGTGAGAGTGAATTGTCAATATTCCAGTAGAGACTTTTTGTTGAGTTAACCAGAAAGTTAACCAACTTGCCTTCACCAGCAAAGGTAGACTATATTGGTAGAGTGCCAAGTTCTGTTTGGTTATAGTTTATTTTTAATAAATATTCAGCTTGTTTTTATAAATATCATGATATTTATTTTTGACTGCTGTTCAGCCGTAGTTTCAAGGCTACTTTGAATGTTTTACGCTCTCCTGTTGGGGGTGGAATGGTGGTACTGTTAGTGCTGTTACCTCATAACTTCTTGGATGAGGGTTCAAGTCTTTGCCATGTTCCGGTTGGCATGCTCTCCCTGTGTTGTTTCCTCTGATCCCCTCAACCCCCTGTCCCAGTAAAAAAAAAAAACATGCTTAGGCGTCACGTGGAGCGGCAGGCGGGCGGACAGAATCGGGCTGGAGACACGATGAAGGGCAGAGGAACTGGTTTAATTGGGGAATCGAGGCAGGAGAACAGGATGGGGCGTAGGGCAGGCAAACGGAATACAGGGCAAAAGACGGAGTAGCGCTCACAAACGCACAACGAATTATACAGATGCCGGATCTAGAGAAGACTGATACAGACGCGAACTAAATACAGGCGGGTAAGGCAGGCACGGATAGACAACAGGTGGTTACAATCAGGATCAGACATGAGGTAACGAGGGGGGCGTGGCACACACGAGGCTCGGACGGGCGGATCATGACATTAGGTTACCTGCAGTTACCTTTAGGTGTAGGTGTTAGTGCTGTGTGTGGTTGCTCTGCAATGGGTTGGCACCCCGTCCTGGGTTGTCCACTGCTTTTCACCCATAAGCTCCAGACCCTCTGTGACCCTGAATTTGGCAGCAGTTACATTTAGAGAAAATTGATGGAAGTTGTCCTTTTGCAGCAAAGATTGATCAACCATTTTTTTATCCAATAAATTATTGGAATAGTGACCTATAAGCCAAAGAAGCATCATTAGGAAAAAAAAGAGAAAATACCATTAAGGCTGTCATTAGGATAATATCAATAATCGAGGAAACTACTGATAAATCTGACGATTCATTGAGTAATTGTTTATATATAATATATACATTGCATTCGGTGCGAGTCAGGAAACAGGCAGTCATTGCAGGGCGTTCATTATTCTTTTCCATAGAGATGATATTGAGCAAAAACAAGTGATTTGTCGGTAATACCACAAATTTAATACAGATATCACAATGTGACCTTTTTCCAGTATCGTTCAGCCCGACTCAAGACACACAATACATTCACAGAAATTAAGATTATATGGTTATTATGTACCAGATTATGTAAGGTAAATGCGGCTAAGCAACAGAGTTAGCCTTTGTTTTGGCAGGGATTATACTGACAGAGAGGAATCATAGAATGTGAATAAAGTGTTGATAAAGTCAGGCTAGGCTACTCTGAGAGGGTAAATGGTACATATCTATGGCTAACCTTGCATTATCGGTAGTCCTTTAAACCTTCTTTTAAGATGTAATTGCAATCGCACTCATTCTGTGGTGATATTTAGGTTCTACTTTGTAACACTGACTGATGACTACATTGCCATTCAATCTGAATGTGAAGTGCTTCCACACAAGTGATGCTTTTACTGTTTATTTGGACCCTCATCCACCATGTACCATCTTCTTCTGCAGTATGGTGGGGTAATTGAGAAGGAAAATTTCCGTAGATGCTTTTTAGTAATCGAGTTTAATCAAATAATCTTGACTGCTCTAATTGCCATTCACTGTAACTACCTAAGGCACAGCTAATCGTTATTGAATGCTACAGCAAGCATCTCAGTTTAATTTGATTCAGTTTCATTTATTCAAACTACTTTTTTGATGTTTTACATTATCCTTTTGCAATGAGTAATATCTAATATCTTCCTTTGTATGGAAATAAATAAATATTTGGTCCATTTCTCTATCAAATATTAACTGGTGAAATTCGAATAGTAATTACGCCTGAAATTCCCATCTCTAGTATTGTAAGTGTTTCACTAATTTGAAGTCTATGTCTACTTCTAAGAGACACATAGTTTTCATGTATATGTGTCTTAGTGATGGACAGGGATTTAGGAAAATTTGAATCTGTTTTGCAATAGAAAACTGAGTAATTGCTTTGTTTCCAAACTCTCTGCTAAAAATAATGGATGTAAATCAATCTGATGAAACAATTTTTAAGTATAAAAAGCAAATTAGCATTTCATGTTCAGGCTGTTGCGAATTATATTTACGCTACAATGGTGGACTATTTATCATGGGTAAAATTTCTCTAACTGGTTTTATTCCAGATGTAGTTTTACACCATTTCTAACATTGTGAGTGGGATTAAAATGCACGAATATGGAAATATTGGAAAAAGCCAACTGGTGTATATAAAAATCTTATGGCAGTAAAACAGCTGTTCTGTAGATAATAGAGGGTTATATTTATGGAGAGAGAGATTTCTTGGGACAAAGCAGCTCTTAAGATGCATATATGTCATCTGCCTTAGTGCAGGTGCTTAATGGCTATTTCCCAATTCAGGAGTGTACATCAGACTTTGAAGGATTTATAAACAGCTTGCAAATGAAAATTCTTCCAATTAAGCAAGGATTGCTATTAACAACAAAGATTGACAGACCATTTAATGCAATAAATGCACTGACAAGATATAATCTCATGCTGAATTACTTAACATCAGGTTATGAAGACATACCACATGTACCACACGGAGAGTAGCAGTGCAGAGAACAAGCTGAAGGAGGCTGAGAAGCAGGAGGAGAAGCAATTCAGCAAACTGGGTGATTCCAATGAGGATCGACCACCACGACGCAGCACTGTTAGGAAGATCGAGAAGATGAAAGAAAAGGTAAGGACCTTTACTCCAAATCTGGTGCAAGGATACATTTCGCTCTTTTCTTGAAAGCAGTGTGCTGGAATATAAATGTTTACTGTTTCACAATGCATACATTCATTTGACCATAAAAACTACCTAGGTGTAGTAGCTGAGGTGAAATGAGGTGTTGGTCTGGTACTGCTGTATCAAGACCTCTGATTAGTATGTGCCATTTATGCAGACATTTCCTGAATATGTTAATGAATTTCCTGAGTTGTTAATGAATTATTGTGTAAGAATCATTATTATATTATGATGTTCCTGTGACAAAAGGGAACTCATAAATAACTCAGTGCACAATTGTTTCTCCCATAATGATGAAGATTTATAGTGTTCTTCAATTACCTAGATTAAGCAGACCATAAACATTTTAAGAAGGCTGTCTGACTACTATATAACACTGCCATTAAATACACAATAGGAGCAGATATAATGTTTGTTGTTTTGTACCCCAGAGACAAGCCAAGTATTTTGAAAACAAGCTGAAGTGCACAAAGGCACGGAATGACTACTTACTGAACCTGGCGGCAACCAATGCTGTTGTGGGAAAATATTACATCCATGATGTCTCTGATATGATAGATGTAAGTACACATCTGATTTGTATGTGTATGTAATACATTCTTTGTTATTGCTGCACTATATGCAGATTATCAGTCTAGATTTTTTATTTACAGATTTATAGATATTTTTACCGTCATGCTTATTTAATTTGTGCTGGCTTGGTTGTTCAGTGGTTAGCACTGTGCCCTGACATGTCGATATTTAAGGCTGTATACTTGCAATCCAGCTCAGTGTATGTGAAGTTCTCCTCATGTTCTCATCATACATAGGTTACCTCAGTTTCCTCCTGTAGTTCAGGGTAGTATGATTATGTGAATTAGTATCTATAAATTGCCTGTAGAATGTAACAGTGTGCCCTTTTGTTACAGTAAGTTCATATTGCTGGAATTATTTTACTTCGGAAATACCTTGTGTCTGCTCTTCAAAATAATCATAAACAGGTTATATGACAAATGTACAGGCAGCTGCACATTACAGTCTAAGTTGCACATTAATATCTAAGCACTTAACCTGGTCTGGGTCACCAGGAGCCTATCCTAGGCAACATAGGACACAAGGCTGGGGTACACCCTGGATGGGATTCCAGTCCAGTACACGGTGCATACACATATACCAGAGGTGGGGGCCAGAGTCACTGACTCATGACTTGACTCGGACTTGAGTCACAAATTTAAGTGTAGGCCAAGCTATTCTTGCCATGTTAAAGTTTGGGCTTCTTACATATACCTAATGGGCTAGATTAGGCTATCTGACATTTCACATAAAATCATTACTAAAAAAAATAATAAGTAGCTTATGAAGGGGACAGTATGACTCGACTTGGCAAAACTGATGGAAAGTCTTGGGCCTGACTTAGAGTTGAGGACAAATGACTCGAGACTTGTAGCCGACTTGGACCATACGACCTGGGAAAACTTGAGGTTATATAGCCCTTCTGTATACTATAATGTTAATTTTATAATTCTGGTGTATATTAATTCTCTGCTGTCTGCATTTTCAATTGAAAGATGCATCACTACCTGCATATACATGGGTGTAAAAACTGTGTGAGGACAATTGTGAGTGGACACTCTCTTTTCGACCTATCTCTGCCTATGAAGAACATATTCTGTGATGTACTGTGGTGGCAGGGTCGTATCCAGCTATGAGGTCACCAAGGTCCGGACCTTAATAAAAATATAGTTCAAAGCTAAATATGAATTAAATAAAAGGAAAAGAAACAGCAGCTGAAAATCTCTCTGGGCCGAGTGCATTCTTAATTCAGTTGGAATGCATTATTAATAGTGTCTGCTCTGTGTGTGTGTGTGTGTGTGTGTGTGTGAGAGAGAGAGAGAGAGAGAGAGAGAGAGAGAGATAGATTCATGATGGAGGATGCACGACTCGTGAACCGCACGCGTGCACTTCACTGACAGCAATTCGAATTCACATTGTGTACGTGTGATCATGCAGCACTGTGCATTTTGCTGAAACTTGCAGCAAGCCACTAAAAAAACTGAAATAGATAAGGACTCAAGTTACATGACTCACAACTTGATTTGGACTCGAGTCACAAATTTGATGACTTGTGAATTAACAGCAAAAATGTTGGAAAAACTTGGACTTGATTTGGACTTGAGGGCAAATGACTCGAGACTTGGACTCAGACTGCAATGTTTTGACTTGAGACTTGACTCAGACTCACCAAGGAATGACTTGTCCCCATTCCTGACATATATACTATAAAACACTATGGGCAATTTTTAGACGTCAAGTAACCTAACTGCGTGTTTTTGGACTGGGGTTTTACATGACATGGTGAGAACAGATACAGTAGAAGTGAATTTTATATCCCCACCACTGGAGTATGAGGCTACAGTGACTCCCACTGAGCCAATGTACTACCCCACTGCACATTACTACAAGTAGTTATTGTATTCCCCAGATGGGGAATACGTATGGTTTTGGCTCATATTGTATGAGTGAACAGCTAGAACTAATCATTTACTGAGTGAATCATCGCCGCCTGGTGGCAGCAAACGGAAGATGAACTACAGTTAACATTCGATCTTGTGAATTTGGTAAGTCAAAAAGTATTTTATGGATCTTGGCACTGCTTCACAAAAACAATATATCAATGAAGATCTACATCAGATTTCATTTTGAGACCCATATTAAACCCTGAAGCACTATGTGGCAGCAAAGTAAGGAAATGGAAGTTATAGAAGACAATTGGTCCTGTGAATGCTATATCTAAAAGCGTTTGGCGGATCATTTTACAACTTTGCAGACACATTGTATGGGTGATGACCTGGAAGTGGTCAAATTTTGAGACAAATGAAAATGAAAGAAGCACTGCATAATGATAGGAAAGGACAGGCTATATGTCATTGTGTTTTGAACTGTGGGGAGCTAGATGATTTTCTGAATATTGTAAAATAACGTTTTTTTTTTTCTCCCAATTGCTAGGCCACCCACTCATAAAATTTTATCTGTAACGGTAATATTGCAAGCAAGCTGTCATGATCCGCCCGTCCAAGCCTCGCGTGTGCCACGCCCCCCTCATTACCTCGTGTCAATCCCTGATCGTGATCACCTGCTGTCTATCACTTCCCACTTGTCTTTGGTATTTAGTCAGCGTCTAGTCAGGTGCCCTGTCCTGCGTCTTCCCAAATAAACCCCGTTTCTACCTCGTATACCTACTTGCCTGCTCCGCTTTGCATGCCTCACGCCATCGACTCACCGCTCGGACGTGACACAAGCAAGCAAGCAAGTTTATTTATATAGCACATTATCATACATAAGAGGTCATTCAATGTGCTTTACAAAACAAGGCAAAGCAGAAAGAATAATACAATAAAAGAGCATAAATAAATACATTTAAAAGCAATAATATACGGCAGAATATAAAAGCACGAGGGGTTAATATAATAAATGTTTAAAAAAGAATCCGAAACACAACACTGTATAGGAGAGAAAAAAAATTACCAAGGACTTATGGGTTCCATAAATTTAAGGAAAAGCGGTAGAGAACAGTGCAGTTTTTGACAGGTTTTTAAAACTGGCTACAGTTGGGGCAGATCTGATATGATGTGGTAACTGATTCCAGCGTTCGGCTGCATAGTAACAAAAAGCCATTTCACCATGTTTAGTTTCAGCTCTTCTCACCCTAAGCTGACCAGTGCCTACAGATCTCAGAGACCTCGCTGGATTATACACATCAAACATATCAGAAATATATCTGAGACCCAAACTATTAAGTGATTTCTACACATTTAGTAGTGCCTTGAATTCAATCCTGAACTGAACTGGAAGCCAGTGTAAAGACCTGAGAATTAGAGTGTCTTTTTCTTCCTCATGTGAGAGACATTGAAAAAACTGAAGTTTGGGGGGAGCTGTTTCGTTAAGAATGAATGCATTTGAGCTGTCATCTGTTTCAGTTAAAAGCATAAAATCAAGCTTGTGTACAGTAATAATATCATTAAATAGAAAAGGCTTGTTTTTTAATGACCGAACATTTAGGACGCCAAATTTTATTCACGTCCAACATCAGTGCCTGCCCTAACAGATGGCTTTCTCGATAAATGGGCTAAAATTCCCTCAGACAAACTTCAAAATGTTGCAGAAAACCCTTCCCAGCTGTTTTAGTTGCAAAGAAGGGACCAGCTCCATACTAATTCCTGTGGATTTAGAATGGGATGTCATGGAAGTTCCTCGAGATAATAATAGTAATAGCCTGCCGTCCCAGTACTTTTGTCCATATGGTATCCCTGGGCGACGATGCTAGATCTACACAGACCTCACATGTCCACCCACACACACTATGAAAATTTTAGAGACACCACTTGACCAAAACAAAGGTTTGTGGAGAAAACTGGAGCAGTGTGGGACAAGAGCCCCCAACTGGAAAGGCTTGAGGCTGCTACCAATGAACTGCTGCGTTGCCTCCACTTGATTCTTCTTACTGATTCTTGTCTGTTAATTTCAGTTTTAAATGCTTTGTTTTCTTTGACTCTAAAGAATTTCTCTCAACAGTACTGTTGTCATTCTGACTCTGTCTGTAACAAAGGCATCTCTACTTCTTCCAGTGCTGTGATCTAGGCTACCATGCAAACTTGGCTCGCACCTTCAGAACATTCCTGTCAGCAGAGTACAGCCTGGAGTCGTCACGCCATGAAGGCCTGGACATCATCGAGAATGCTGTGGACAGTCTGGATGCCCGCAGCGACAAGCACAAGATCATGGATATGCACAATCAGGTCTTTTGCCCAGCAATGCGCTTTGAGTACCAGCCACACATGGGCGACGAGGTGAACCCCGGACATATACTCTCACATTATACTTGTAGAGGGAATGCTTTAACTCAGACAGTATGCTGACGTAAAAATGCTAAAGCACTATGTTCTGTTCATATAAACAGTGTAAAAATTTGGTTTAATCGTGAGGTCTTTGCTTTTTTTCAGCTACACTCCCTGGCCACTTTATTGGGTACACTTCTTCAACTGTTTGTTGAAGCAAATATCTAATCAGCCAGTCATATGTCAGCAGCACAGTATATATATTAAATTAGGCAGATACAGGCAGGAGCTTCAGATATTGTTCACATAAAATGCCAGATTGGGGGTGATAGGTGATTTAAGTGACTTTGAGTGTGATATGACTGTTGGTCGACCATTATTGCCTGGTGTGAGTATTTATGAAACTGCTGATCTACTGGGATTGTCACACACAACCATGTCTAGGCTTTAAAGAAAATGGGCCAAATAAGAAAAAATATCCAGTGAGCTGCAGGTTCCCTTTGCAAAAATGTCTTATTAATAGCAGAGGTCAGATAAGAAAGCACTCCACTTCAATCTAATAAAGTATTAATGAGATGTGGTGGAACGGGAGAATCGCATCATGAAGGTGCAGCCGACATATCTGCAGCAGCTGTGTGATGCTATCATGTCTACATGGACAAAGCCTCTGAGGAATGTTTCAAGCACCTTGCTGAATCTGTGCCATGAAGAATTAAGGCAGTTCTAAAGGTGGTCAAACCTGGTGCCAGATTGGTGTACCTAATAAAGTGGCCAGTTTGTATATGTTAATACTATACATTTTTTCTCTTCTTTTTTCTCATCTCAACTTTTGAAAAAAATAACTCACAGGCAACAGAGTTTTGTAGCATTAGACAAGTAGTGATATTGTTTTACAGTAGGCTTGAGGGTTGTATGTGTTCCTTGTAGGTTTGTTTGGTGACTGCTCAGCCGCCAGTGCAGACTGAGCTTCTGATGCGGTACCATCAGCTGCAGTCACGACTCTCCACACTGAAGATTGAGAATGAGGAGGTGAGACCTTGTTATCGGATGGTGAGGAGGAATGTTGCTTGGACAATTAGCTGTTCAGCTGTTCCTTGCCCAGATGTGTCATCATCAATTCATGCCTTGTTAAGCTGATAAAAGACCTAGAGTTGATTCAAAGTGTGGTATTTTAATTTGGACCCTGTTGCTGTTATTGCTCAACATGAAGACCAAAGAGGCGTCAGTACAAGTAAAGTAAACTGTCATTAGGCTGAGAAAACAAAACAACCTCATCAGAAAGATAGCAGAAAGATTAGCAGAAATATCTTTGTGAAGAAAAACCCCTTAAAACATCTAATCCAGTCAAGAACACTTGGAAGGAGGTAGGCGTTTTATTGTCAGTGTTTACACTCAAGACTTCATGAAAGTAAATACCGAGGGTTTACTCCAAGATGCAAAACACTGGTAAGTATCAAGAATATGAATGTCAGATTTGACTGAAAAAGCCCGTCCAGTTCTGGAACAATATTTTTGGACAGATCAATGTGTACCAGAATGATATGAAGAGCAGAGTATAGAGAAGGGATGGAACAGCTCGTGATCTGGAGCAAACCACATCATCTGTGAGACACGGGGGAGGCAGTACTGTTGTGACATGGTACAGCATGTATGGCTGCCAGGGGAACTGGGTCCCTTGTGTTTGTTGATGGTATGACAGCTGACAAAAGCAGAAGGATGAATTCTGAAGTGTATAAGGATATACCAATGACATATATTTACTGGACATGACAGGCTTTTTTCCAGCTATAGGCTGATGGGTGACGAGTACGACACGATCTCCATCCATTGTTTGAATGTAAAATGATATAAGGGACACAAATTTTCGTGCCAATGTCATACATGAGAAAACCTACAATTATAAGTATTCATCAGATTCAACTGAATGCTGCAAAACTGATTAGAGCACTTAACCGTAGCCCAGTGGAGCATGCATTTCACTCGCTGAAGACGAAACTGAAGGCAGAAAGACTGACAAACAAGCAGCAACTGAAGACGGCTGCAGTAAAGGTCTAGCAAGAGCATCACTAAGGAGAAAATACAACATTAGGTTTCTGGTATCTAGACTTCAGTCTGTCAGTAGCTGCAAAGGATTTCCAACCAAAGATGGTTAGTAATGGTACATGATCATTGCATTTACGATTATATTAGTTTGTCCAATTATTTTTAAGCCCCTGAAAATTAGGCACAATATATAAAAATGGCTGTAATTCCTAAACCACTCAAGCAATATTTTAGTTAATATGGTCTGTTGCTGCAAGTAAGGCTATGGACTTTCATAAAGAATTACAATAGCCGTTGTAGTCATAATATGGATTTTGCAATACACAGGTCACTACAAAGGACGTACATTGGCACAAAAATATAAATGTGTGAACAGTGTGAAATTATTCTTCAAAGAATATTTCAAAGCTGTGATTGGCCTTGGGCAAGTGCCCCATCCTGGGTTGTTCCATGCCTCACGTTCATAGCCTCTGGGATAGGCTCTGACCCCGCGTGACCCTGAATAGGATAATCAGTTTCAGAAAATGGATGGATGGATGGGTTTCAGAAAATGGATGGATGAATGGATGTTATTGGCCTATAAAAAGCCACAAATTCAGTTCACGTTTTAAATTCTGTGCAGTTGGATCTTTAATGCGGCATAATGCTTATGCTAATTATGACTAATCTTTGGGGCTGGGATTCATTTATAGAATTGATGAGTTGGGTTTATGTATTGAATTGCAATCTACTTAGGCTATTGATGGTTTTAAACAATTTTTGTTGTGTCTCATATCATATTTCCTTTATTATTCCAAAATTTGTTTCTGTATTCAGTTATGTTTGATGAATTAATTTGTTGAATTATTCCACCATGTGGTTGTTGATGGGGCAGATGAGGAAGACTCTGGATGCCACTATGCAGACACTGCAGGACATGTTTACAGTGGAGGACTTTGATATGTCAGATGCATTCCAGCACAGTCGGTCCAGTGAGTCCTTAAAATTGGCTTCTTCTGAGACCTACATCAGCAAAGTCAACATTGCCAAGAAGAGGGCCAGCCAACAGGAGACAGAGGTCTTTTACTTCACTGTGAGTTCTTGCCACTTGACTTTTTCTTACAAAATTAAAAGAACGGTGTGCCCTTCTGCTGGAAATGCTTCCAGTCCTTTATCAGCTTGACGAGCTTTCAGAAGCTTTGTGTCCAGTTTTTACAAAGCGAAATATGACAAGGCCCTTAGAATGAGCAAATTGTTTCTCAAAGCTCTTTCTTGTAGTATCTAGCAGCAGTTCGAAGTGTGAACCATTTGCATTGAAATTGTGAATAAGTGTCTTAGTGATTATGTTTCTCATTACAGAAATTTAAAGAATTCCTGAATAGCACCAACCTCATCACAAAACTACAGGCAAAGCACGACCTCCTCAAACAGACACTAGGAGAAGGTGCGAGTCTTAATGCCTCACTGCTGTGAGCTATTGGAAACATCTGAAGGACGTGTTGCAGACTTTCATTGCTTCCCCCCTATTTGCTCTCCACATTCAGTTCCATTTGCAGACTTTATAGATCAGTCACATTAAGGCTGTCTTATGCATTGTTATTCTCTGTTCGATCACTGGGAATTGCACACTTTTCAACTGTGGATGGAATACCAGTACATCTTTAGTAGAATACCAGGGTGTAATATGACCTTTA
This sequence comes from Stomatorhinus walkeri, assembly GCA_026784285.1. Taxonomy (NCBI): domain Eukaryota; kingdom Metazoa; phylum Chordata; class Actinopteri; order Osteoglossiformes; family Mormyridae; genus Stomatorhinus; species Stomatorhinus walkeri. The sequence continues at coordinate 24,740,859 of JAODUD010000107.1, forward strand.
CTTTATCTTTTTTTCAGAGTAATCCTGAAATTGTATTGGTAGTTAGGCTTGTGGAACTAAAACACACTTTCACTGTATGTGCCTGAGTCTTTTTTAGTCAGACCTTTGCTTTATGCCTGTTTTCATTTCAGAAAAGGAAATTATTTGCACTACAGTAAAAGCGTAATCCCTGATATTCTGCAAAGCTTAATATCTCTGAGCGATAAATAAATAATGGTGTTTTTGTTTTGTTTAGAGCATTTAAAGCTTTTTAATTTATTTGTTACGATTACAGTCACATGCCTCAAAATTAACTGCCAGGTTGTCACGATAGAGATTAATTTTTGACATCAATGTCAAGAACATATTTATTTTTTTCCAGAATGAATGCAGTTCAGGATTTTTTTTATTACACTGCAATGTAAATTATAGTCTCCTATCAATCATGAATAATTGAATTTTTATTGTGTTATTATATTTAAAAGAAAAAATATTATTATTATTATTATTTTATTTAGTGCTTAGCAGAATACCTCAACTGTGTTGAGTCGTGTTTTTAGTGGGTCCAACAGAGGGTGATTTAAAAAATATTTTACAAAAATGAAAACAACTCCCGCCCCTCTGAACTGGCAACTTCTTTTAAAACTTGATTCTTCTCCTTTTTCCTTTTTATTTTTTCAGTTGTAGATTTGCTGCTTTTAGAATCATTGTCTTGTGTGACACAAAATTTTTATTAAGTTTCGCTGTTAGACAGATGACTTGCCATTTGCTTCTAATATAATTTGTTGTTAGGAAGAGTTTTGCTTGATTCCATGACTGTGAGGTCCATTGCCGGCAAATGAACCAAATAATTTTCCCTCCACCACAACACCCGATATGAGGTGTTTGTACTGATTGCTGTAAACACGGCATTGTGCATTGTGACCAGGCATTGACATAACTGGTACGCAAGTATATATTCACCTTTAAATGTGATACGTGCAGCAATCGATTGTTGTAACAGCGTGAATGCATATGCCGATATGACAAGAAATTATTGTCTGCTTTTATAGAGGTGCTTACACTTCCTGATAATCCACAATCATGTAAATTTTATTAGCATTAGCAGGCTGCTAATTCTCTTCTTAATATCTGTGGAAGTAGTAACATTTTGCCACAAGACTTATTTTTGTTGAATATAAAATGACACAGTGAAATCTTTTCGGTATTTCTGTTTCAATATTTCTAAAAGTTGGTGAAGATCAGGCCATTGTTAATCTTGATATGTAAAAACTTCAGTTGAATGAGGATTTACTTTCATGTTTCCACATCACTGTATATGTTTATCCCAGTTAGTTTGAAAGATCTTAGTCTGCTCAGTGTGTCAGATTAACTTGGTATTTTGTTTACCTTTATATACCTTATATATAAGTTTATTGGATGTGCAAAAAATTATGGTTTCTGTCACTGGAGGAATTTTAGGAAACACAATTATGTGTAATTTCCTGTGCTTTTCTGTGATATATACTTCTGTCTTGCATTTTTACTTTTCCGTTTCGCAGTTATTTTTTGTAACGTGGATCAGGTTTGTTAGTGAAGTCTCAAATTTGCTTTAAAGAAACAGATTTATTTTTGTGGAGATGTAGACATTTTCTGGAAATATTCTTGGCACATAAAGGCCCTGAAGGTTGTCTCACAGGCGTCTTCTGCTACAGGATTTAATATGCTAGTTTATGCATGGGATCAGTAATTAGTCTGATGGTTCTGATAGGGAAGACTGCGTAAGGCACAATGTGTCTTGGCTGTCCCCATAGGTGGAGAGTAATTGTGTGCCAAGCTGTTATGTCATTCAGGTTTTTCAGGTGATTCTCTCTCTCTTTTTTAGGAGAAAAGCCTGAATTTGGTACAACAAGGTAAGATTTCTGTCAAAATAAGAGCATGCAGTTCTTTTTCCCTCTTATATAAGTGTTATGTCAGTGATTATTTATAGCCAGTTTAGTCAAGTAGCACAAAAAAATACAAAGTAGAACATTGTAACCTAAAAATATATGTCTGTGTCCCAGCCTTGTATCATGCTCCTCATAGGCCCAGATGTTATTTTTTATTATTATTTTATATAAAGCAGAAGTAGGTTATATAGGTCCAATGGTCTAACAGTCATCCCATTCATTGGAGCTGTTTCTCCTTCATGTAACAGAGGTTAAAGATATCTAACTTTGAATGGTCATGAAATGATCTTGTTATAAATTTGTCATGTTATGCGTATCATCTTGTTGAAACCCTGGAAGTGGGATTATTAATTAGTTATTTGCTAGGCTTAGTAAGTACAAGGTCACGATGAGCCTGGAAGCTGTTTCCAGGAAGAGAAAATCACCCAGGGGACAGTTACACTGACATGGAACTGGGATGTGACCCACCTCCCTGGAACTGGAAGCGTTACCCACTGAGTCACTATTTAGAAGTGTGTCTGTTAAAAAAGAACATCCATGATAACTAACCTTATTATTGAGATGGTTATATGTTTTTCTCCCATTGTGTGTCATTTTCTGCTTCTGGTAGCTTAAAGGTTGCATTTGTTAAATTAATGTTTTATTATATAGATTTTAGAAGTTTAAAACCTAGCTTTCTGACATATGCAACACTAAAATTAGGTTAAATGCATTATAGAGATCTCTAATAGAAGGGAGGCACATAGGTGCTCAGTCATGGATTAGCCAGCTTGTTTTTCCCATACTTCCTCTGCAACAGTAGCCTTAGTTTCTGACACTCACATAGATACTGCAGCTGAGCATTATTATGTGCAGCTTTATTCACTCACTTATCAGCTTTATTTGCGTATTTTGCCCCTGCAGATTAATTTGCACACTTTGCCCCTGCAGCTTAATTTGCACACTTTGCCCCTGCAGCTTACAGGGAAGTGAAGACCACCCTTAATGAAAAGCTATAAACTGTTTAAAGCTATTCATGAGGGCTGTCATTAAGGTACTCACCCACTGCAGCACTGCAGCACTGCACCACGTCGATGCCTTGGATCTTGCCTTTGTGGTAGTAAAACACCTGTGCTTACTTTTCTGTCTCTGAATTCTGTTTGGCACCCGACATGGAAGTAAGTTTACCTGACACGACTTGGATAAGATTCTTTGTTAGAGCAGGGTGCGGCCAGGAGTCGACAGCCAAGAAACAGTGCGTCCCTGTTCCGAAGAAGTGAACCCCCAAACAACAGAAAGACTCAGTTCTTATCCATTTCCATAACTCCCCCTAAAAGGCAATCTTTTCACTCTTTGGATACGACAGCGGCTCCTGTCCTCAAGCGTGATGGTTTCAGAGGTGACGATCTTGTACACCTCTACACTCTTTTAAGCCCGTGGGCAGACAGCCAGTCGCCAGCTGTTATATCCTCCCCCTGCTAGCCCCTTATACAGTATATCCCATCTTAATCAATTCCATGCAATCAAGTAATCAAAATACCCGTATATCATTATTTATTGGTCCATTTTGCTTGATTCATTATAACACATTTCATTGTTACTCATTAAATCGCATGATTCTAAACCTAGATCACCTTCAACCCAGTACCTGAGTACTTCACGTTCTTTTCAGCAAAGGAGGTTCCTATTATTTTCACAGACAGGTGGTCTCGGCTTAACAGTTTCAGAGTTGTCACACACACACACACACACACAC
>JAODUD010000107.1:24747274-24759320 GCA_026784285.1 Stomatorhinus walkeri
TTAGTATTTTACAGCAGTATATACCTAGAAAGACTGACTGGGTCAATTGACCCAGTCAGTCTTTCTAGTGTTAATAAGCTTTTTCTTTGTGAGTAATAGTTTGTGAATGAAGTTGATATTCTTTGTTCATGTTCAGAGCAACTGAGCATTCAGAAGTATATTGCACAGTGTTTGACTTTGTCGATATGTCAAATTGTGTGGACCACTGGGGAGTCCGTTATCCTGCTGCTAAAGGTCAGCATAGGTTCTTCTAAGCACCACGGCAGGGGCTCTCTTTGGTTATTGGGATGGTTCTCACACTGCCTGCTCACGCAGATAAGAGGAAGGAAGGAAAGCAATGGATTTCCTGTGGACAATCACTTGTAATTATATGTGAAGGTAGAATGCATATTTACCGAGAGAGATTGTGAAGTACCTGTCTAAGTGTACTGTAGATAGGATTTACAAGGATCTGCACAAACTACCCACTTGTAAGCAATTCAGAACATTAATGATTATGTCTACAGTGACCCACAAGTGTCTTCTATCTACAGGTGAAGACCCACTGGCAGATGACCAAAGTGGCCATGACATCAACTCTGTGGCTGGGGTTTTGAAGCTCTATTTCCGAGGCCTGGAGCATGCGTTGTTTCCAAAAGAATGCTTCCCAAACCTGATGGCAACCACAAGTAAGAATTTGTGTTTTCTTGTCCAAGCAAATAGCATTTAATAGACTTGGGAAAATAAGTGTAATAACTCAAGGTCATATACATATATGCATTTGGCACTGTGATCAGTTTGTGTTGACTTTTTGATGATTGATTTTGAAAGGCAGGAATTAGGTAGCATGAGTAGAGTCTGTGAATTACTGGTATTCTAAGCTGTGGAGTCTTGGACTCACATGTCTATCATACAATATAAATGTCTGAGCAACCCCACCCTGTTATAATTATAAATGTACTAACATGCATAGTTCAGAATGATGCGCAGTGCTTTTCACCTCTTGTCTTTCAGAAATTGAGTCAGGAGGAGAACGAGCTCACCACATTCAGCAGATTATATTAACTCTTCCTCGTTCTACCATTGTGATCATGAGATACCTTTTTGCTTTCCTCAGTCAGTGAGTTGGATGTTTCTACTGCTATTTTAAAGTCATTTCATGAGAACGTTTGTTTTCAGAATTATTTGAATGGACCTGGTTTATTTGCCCCAATTATTTTTGAGGTTTATGTCGAAGCTTTGACTCTGTTACTTCTTCTTTTATGGGAGTCTGTATTTTTACACTGTTTTTGTACTACAGTAGATGTCATGTCATAGATTTATTGAGTATCAAGACAAGATAATTTTGCTCTAAGGACATATTAAGTTATATTTATGGTTGGCTAGGATATTCTTCCTAAGCCCAAAAGCAGTCCTGCAGCAAAGTAACGAAGAAACAGAGTTTGGTTCACAGTCATTAGGATTTAGCTGAGCAATTCCTCACCTCCTTTCCCAGCTCCATGAGGTCACGCAACTTTTTATGTGACCCACCCATTGAACAATAGTAATGATCCTCATCAAAAAAACGTTACCTAGCACTGATTGGTGAATCTAATCACTTTATGTTCTGTGTTGGCTCTCCCCATCTAGCTTGTCCCAGTATAGCGATGAGAACATGATGGACCCCTACAATCTAGCCATCTGCTTTGGGCCAACACTTATGCCCATCCCTGACGGGCAAGACCCAGTGGCTTGTCAGGCCCATGTCAACGAAGTTATCAAGACCATCATTGTCTACCATGAGGTCATCTTTCCAAGCCCCCAGGAACTGGATGGGCCCATATATGAGAAGTGTATGACTGGAGGGGAGCAATACTGGTGAGTGTGGTGTCTATACTGTAATTAGGATTTCCTATTGCTTCTCAGACTTAGAAAAACATGGATCAGAGCTCTGAGCTGTAGAGTCTTGCTCTCTGTCTGGCCTCCTTTTCAGTGAGAGCCCCCACAGTGAGCCCAGCGCCGTCGATGAGGTGGACAATGGCGCCGGTCCGCATACCAGTGATGACGGTGAGTGTCAGGACCAGCTAACCACACAGTGATCTTGAAACACCTTCCAGCTTTTGCTTTACTCTGCTTACTTTTCCCATTTTTTTTCTCTGCTCTTATTTGCTCATTACCAAGGGGTCATCGACCTCAACCCAAGCCACCGCTATTGAAACATTATCGTTTATTTCATTAGCTCCATAACTCAATGGTAATTATTTAGCAGTATGAATTGATGATACTGCCAATTGTACAAATGTACAGGATTCTAACAAGGGTCTATCTATATATTTTGGTGCTTTATAATCTTTAAAAAGTTTGTCTATAAAAATAGAGCATATACGGGCAGCATAAAACAGTATTTCTTTCTTCATATGAAAACTGAGCAACTAAATTGACCCACTTATACAGTTACTCAATAGATTAGAGCTGCGGTCACCATCTGGTGGATTTTTTTCGGCCTGTTTTTTTCCAGATTCAGTGGTCCTTGGTTTTGTGCTGCTGATGGGATTTGACCCTTGGAGAAAGATGGTTGGGGATCCCTGGTTTAGAGTTACACTGTCAGAAACAAGCAACTGTATCCAAAGAACCAAACCCAGTTTCTGATAAATATACTCTCAAAATATACAGAGATCTTTCTGTCCTTATTTCACTAGGTACCTCAGCTATTGAAATGATATCTCTACTGTTGATAGTAGTAGTTAAAATAGTGAACAGTAGTTTAACCAGACAATCAGGTTAATGACGATGTTTCAGACCATATATTTTCGTTTTGTTTTGTTTTTGTTTTTACAGATTTAAAACCCTTTCATCCGAGTGTAGCTTAAATAACTAAAGCTCAGGAAAATTCTTTGGTGAGACGCATTGGGGACTGTGCCTCTGATTTTCGCTTTTCGGAGTGATACTGCTACATTTGTAAATCTAATTTCGCGTCCTATACCAGCAAAAAAGCTAAGTGTAATTAGGTCATCAAAATGTTTCCAGACATTTGTAATATGTGACAGATGTTTTTGTATTTTAAAAAGGCTGCCTGTTTTTGGATATTTTTATGGAAATGACTGCACGCAGACTCTGTTAAAAACACTCATTTCAGACATTTATTCATTGCCCCATCTGGTGTAGATGTAGTATTTATAGGTGTGAAATTCCCTGGTGATACTCAGCTGTCTTCTTCAGACAATACGGTATTTCCTGTTTGTGACAGTACTAATTCAACAGCAATAGATCTCTTTTGTTTCCTCTGCTATTTTTTGTGATGTTTACCGAGGTGCACGCAGGCTAGCCGATTCCTTAAAATTTCAGCCTTTTTCCCCCAGATGTTGTGGTCTGAAAAAGCAGTTTTCATGTTGTATTTTCTCCTCGTGTAACTGACTTCATATAACCATACGCATGGAAGTACTCATTTTTCAATATGTTATTTGGTAGTTAAATTCAAGCTTTAAATTCATTTGCCTTCATTTTTTTGCGCTATATTATTATCCATGTTGTTAGGAGTAAATAATGCAGTATAAGAATAACTCTAACAGTGTTTTGAGTTTTTTTCCCCCAGATTGTCTCCTGCTTCTCAGTATCCTGAAACACACATATTAAAGGACAGTCCTGTTCTTTTTATGGATAATAGCATCTTGTATCATTCGTAGAATCTCAGGTTTTGCTCTTCTTTTGCAAAATAGAGATATGGCCAAATCATTATGTCACCTGAGCCTGAGATTTTAAGTAACAGAACCTTATCTCCTATAAGCCTCTGGCTGGCTGGATTTTTAAATGTGATGCAGGTTTTTAGAAACCATGAAATATGTCACAGTTTTTCTCTGGAAGTAATTTTACTGCTCACTATATTTTTAATGGAACAGTTTGTACTTTAAGGCTTAGTTGGAAGAGCTCCTGCTGTGTGATAATTAATCTGTCCCTTTGGTCTTGCCTGACCGTAGAAGATTGTTGGGCATTGAATGATGGCCATTTCTACTTAGTGTTCAGTAGGCACTGGTGATATGATGATGTTATTATTAGATACCAACTACCTTTATGTATGATGACATATTGTCATTAATTCAATGTGGTATTGCTATTTGTGGTTTTAGGTTATTAAAATTAAACACTGGAATGTTTTTGAAGTTTTTTGTAAGTCCTCTGAGAGCTCTTTTGTAAGTGAAACAGCATTTGTAGTGTGTTGTTTTCACAAGGGAAGAAGCAAATCATTCCAGTTAATGCACTAACCACAAACATTTATTTGAAGTCCATATTTGGGCGCTTTATTAACTATTTTAAAAGATGTTTCTAATTTGGGGAAGTTGTTTTGTATGTATCGGAACCAGTTCAATGCTGACATAAAGAGTGCAGATTCTTTTTATGACTGAGGTCATATGCGCCTCTGATGCCTTGTGCCCACAGATCTAGAGCAGATTGAGGCCATCGGCAGGTTTGACTATGTGGGCCGGACTGCGCGGGAGCTGTCCTTTAAGAAGGGGGCATCGCTGTTACTGTACCACCGAGCCTCTGCGGATTGGTGGGAAGGACGGCACAATGGTGTGGACGGGCTGATACCTCATCAGTACATTGTGGTCCAAGACATGTGAGTCTAGCTTGAGGCTCTTTAGTCCTTTAACAAGGGCACTGCAGCCAGTTTGCATAAACTGGAACCAGATCTGCCAGTGCTTTGCCTAACTGCAGTTTTAGCTGCATTTGAATTACCTGGGCTATATGTGTGTTTATGCAAATGATTGACAGAATTTTTATTTGAATTAGCGAGTAGCACTTTAGTCTTACATCTGTAAAGTTGTGGGTTTGACTACTGCCCCATGGGTATGTCTGGAGTTTGTCAGAACTTGTAATGAAAAACAGCTATCAGGACTCGGGGTAAGGAGAACAGGGTATAAGCGTGATTGTTATAGCCTTGTTAGCAAATGCTAGGGAGCAACACAAATATCAACAGTCAGGTTTTCAATGCCGTTAAAAGAGTGGAGGTGCTTGCAAAATACCAAGTCAACACTGGCATCTTGAACACCTATGATGTCAATGGAGCCCAGCTGCCATTCCTGTGAGAAGGAGTCTCAGTGTAACAATGCACCAGGAGTGGCTCCAGTGGTGGAAGAGTACTCAGTTATCCAGTAAAAGTTAAAAATGCCTGGTTTTATGAATACTTAAGGATCAAAAGTAAAAAAATACTATGGATTCAAGTCTATTGATCTTGCAAAAAAGCAACCTATGCTTTGCTTTACAAGCAAGACAGATTTGAACATATCATATCAAGTTACAATGCATCACAATAACAAAAACTGCCGCAAGGGTATATTTTCTTTTTATTCAGAAAACTAACAGTTACACTTGCCAGTCTTGCCGGTGCTGATTAGCAGGATGCTAGCTGATTTTTATTCTGTGGAAAACAGAAGTTCGATCTGATGGCCAGATTTAATAATGAATTATAAACATTTTATGAGCCAGTACTTCTAGACTTCTTGTAAGTGATGAATCAGACCATTAAAAACTCTGTTCCTCCATTACAGAAAATGGCTGATCGTCCAGTACAATCTTCTCCATTATTTCAGTAGTAGCTCTAGTGCTGCTAACTTTGAATACTGATAAAGATTGAATATCGAATGTTTTCGATATATTGTACACCTCTACATATTGTTTGTTCCATCTTCATAAGGACAGTATGTAATGTAAAATAATAATAAAGAAAGAAATTGCCCAAGAATCGTGAGAGAGTGAAATAAATCATGATTCCCATTTAGCCAGAATTATGCAGCTCTACTCAGATGTGCTGCATGCAATAGCATATTTTTTAACTGGGTAAGTAACCATGGTTGTGCAGAGTGTATTTGAGTAAAAAGTAGTTATTTGGCTCAGAAATGTAGCGATGAGAAAATGATAGTTGTAGCAGCTTAAAAAACTCAAGTAAAGTACACATTCATTAAAAAATTAAGTACTGTTACAAAGTATCACTTTACTCCTCTGAGTGGCCCATACCGGCTGCTCAGTGCCTACAGATGGGTCTACAGTATATACCAGCTGAGGGAGATGCACCTCTTTACTTATATATTGTGAGCTGTAAACTCTATCACTCAATGTCTCCATTGTGTCCAGGGATGATACCTTTTCAGACAGCCTCAGCCAGAAGGCAGACAGTGAGGTGAGTAGCGGAGCCTCCCTGGACGGCAAGGCGTCCTCCAGGAATGATGTCCATTCTCCATGTGAGCCCTCAGCAGACTATGGCTACTTGGGAGTCCTGGGAAGGTATGTTCAGGGAAAGGGGTTCAGCTATTAATTTCAATATGGTTTTCATTTAGAGCATTTTTATGAAATTGAACCATCGTCAGGTTATATCCTTTATTGTGGATAAAAATACCTTCACATTTTGTTAAGCTGTCGGACGAAAATTGATGTTTGTGAAATACATCTTCTGACTGCGCACTCTGGTGAGGTTCACATGGAATTTGTAAAACGTTAATCTCTTTTTTTAAGTAAAAGACCACAGAATCGACATAACTGCATACATTTTTTAGTTCTTTTCATTCATGCTGACAGGGCGAGGTTACAGTCGGACGGCGCAGCGATTTCTCGACGGCGGAATGGCGTTGACACTCATAGCCCCCCCGGGGGCCTGGAAGTCCCTCCACGTGCTGCCGCTTACCCCTGCAGCCCCCATAAAATGCCCACCAGCCTGCGGTGTGCTGATAGTCCAGAACAGTGGCATTTAGCTACGTACGCCAATGCGGCCGGCATCAACCGCCCTGAGAGGAGGGCGAACCCCGAGGCACGTCCGTTGAAACCCACGCCAGGCTCCACTCGCCGCAGCAAACTGGCCGACCGCAAGTCCCTGGAGGCAGAAGCTCTTGCTGAGGTAAGTCATTCATAAGCACTGAACATAGCTATTACCACAAGGTCAGTGCAGCAGAGATGTCTCCAGGATGGTAACGCATTGCACATTTTAATTAACTCAATAATACAGATGCTTTCCTGGGGATATGAACCCATATCTTACTGGTTCTGCGATCGATTCTAACCTAACCTCTGGTGCTAGTCTTAGGAAGTGACAATAATGCACCATGTACAAACTGAGTCCTGCAGCATCTGCTCTTAATACCAAACATTTGGTCTTGAGAGTGTGCCCTGTTTCCTCTCTTTTGTGTTGTGTGTCTGTCAGGATATTGAGAAGACTATGAGCACTGCCCTGTACGAGCTGCGAGAGCTGGAGCGGCAGAACACGGCCAAGCAGGCTCCAGATGTGGTTCTGGACACGCTGGAGCCGCTGAAGACGAGCACTGAGCTGACCCGTCCACAGCACACCATCACAATCCGTGACCCGGATGCCGGGGTGCGCTGCAGCAGCAAGTCCAGTCCAGAAATGATGAGCACATTCAAGCCAGTGGCATCACCCCGACTGCCTGGTGCACAACCAAGGGCCACCTCTGTCAGGGCCCCCCAGATGGCTCAGCAGTGCCCTAGCAGTCCCAACCCGTCTGGGCGAGGCTGTCCTACTGTCCCACTGCCCAGGAAGATCTTCCCTCGAGACACCCCTCCGGACACTGGGCCAGTGTAGCTCAGGTGACACCCATTCTGCCAATCGGGATTGGTTTACCATCAAATTTGTTTGTTAGGCTGTTATGTTGAATTGTATTTGTCAATTCATAGACGCTACCGAAGTGGGCAGCCTTGGAATATTTCTTGCGCTTTTAGAAGCCTTCTTTCTTGAGGTGCCATGTGACTTTGAAATTGTGATTACTAAGCAAATTAAGCAACAAATGAGACAATTTAAATCATTAGATTTCGCGGCGTACAGACAGATGAAGTGAGTTTAGCATAACTGCATCGGATAGCTAGCAGATCGATTCTTTTGTGAATGCCTTTGCAGAATGCAAATGCCCACTGTAGTTCACAGCTTTCAAGTTACAAAATAGTTCATAAATGTAGGCAAGCTGACTTGTATCAGTGTTTTGATTGTGTTTGTGGAAATCCCCTGCAAAGCTGTTTTTGTCAGGTACTATAATAGACAAAACAGCAAGGTAATGAAATTGCAGGAGCAACGTAGCAATAGTAATAAGAAACTTATAAGACATCTGCAATAAAATATAGCTTAATATGGTAATTATGATGTTAGATAACTGGCAAACGAGAATAATGAAAAGAATTACTACCTAAATGCAGTAATATGAACCTCGAATCACAGAATGTTTTCAGCTAAATGTAACTACTCTCTGTTGCTATAATAACTATCACTGGTATTCATGTGATTTTCTGTTTTACTGTGTGAATATTGCACTTCAACACAAACTCTGTTTCTATAGTGTAACTGCCTGTCCTGACTCAGTCCGTATTCGGTATGTATTGTTTAAACTAGGGTAAATGTCTGCACTTGCCAGATCTTGTTTCGAAAAGTAAATCAATTAGCCTCCTTACAGCTTCCTCACAAGTCCTCCACAGCACTCGGTCATATCAGCAGTGCCAGTCTTGATCTGAATTTGTTGTCACGCTAATATAGTGACAACCATTCCCTGATGTCAACAAATACATAAACAGTGTTTGTATTAGAGCAAGAACCACATGCATCCATGTACTGGAATGTCTGGATAAATGAGATCTATAAAATGCTCTGTGTGTGTAAAGTTATTGGCTATAAGCTGCCCTATTCACTGTACTATGACTATATATTGCACTAAACTAAGACATGGCTTAATACATCACTGTCACATCAACGTTGTAGATTTATTGGACATAAATTCTCATCCCACATGCACGTGACAGTGCCATTTTATGACTCCTACACCCCTGTATTGTTTTATGGCAGGAAGAGTCTATCCTATGTTTACATTAGATTTATACACACACACACACACACACACACACTTTGGCCTTGTTGGTTCAGTAGAAATCCATTCCCAGCATTTCATTTGGGCTAGTCAGACAATGTCTTAGCGACAACACTTCCCCCTTGTGGTGATAAAAAAAATGGCACCCAAAAGAACAAGCAGAAGTTTGTCGGTAAATTAAACGTTTGTTTTCTCCTTTGGGTTCAGTTCTATTAGGGTAGCTCCCCAATATAACCACCTCTTATTTGAAACATAGAGTTAGGGAGGTACCTGATACTTTATTGTTCTCCTGGCAGTGACTTAATAATGTTTTACAAGATTTATTCATGGATAATCCTTAAATTAAGTCCTGTCTAAAAATATTATAGTCAAACACAAATGCTGCATAGTTGTATTCATATATAGAAAATATCTACGCTTCATAGCTACAAAAAAAATGAAAAATGATGCATTTTAATTCTGCGACATTTTGTCAAATTTTGTTGAATGTCCCCTCAAGGTAAAACCTCAAGATGGCGATATTGCTTTATAAGACATAGACATTCTCTGATATGCACAGTATAAGAGTCATTAGACATAGACAGTCTCTGATATGCACAGTATAAGAGTCATTAGACATAATCATGTGTTGACAAGCACAGCATAGGAATCATAAGACATAGACATATGCTGACATACAGTATATGGTACAAGAATCATAAGACATAGACTGGCTCTGACATACACAGTAAAAGAGTCACAAGATATAGACAGTGCTGATATATACAGTATAAGAATCACAAGACATAGACTGGCTCTGACATACACAGTATAAGAATCATAAGACATAGACAGGCGCTGACATACACAGTAAAAGTCACAAGATATAGACAGTGCTGACATATACAGTATAAGAATCACAAGACATAGACTGACTCTGACATACACAGTATTAGAATTATAATACATAGACAGGCTCTGAAATGCACAGGATAAGAATCTTTTTCATCTTTCATTGTCGTTTTCATCTCAGCCAGCATTTCCCTTTCAGGGAGGAATCAGAGAATCAATAGTGTCTATAGTACTACACGTACCAATGTAGTAAGAATAATTTAGCAAGACTAAATATCAAAACCTCTGCATTTTTCGTAGATCTGGGTTCAGTAAAATAATTTGGTTATGCATGACTCAGGTAACATCATCACCTATCCATTAAATACCTTTGTGGAAAATGACGACAGTACATGGTTTAGCATTATATATGAATAAGAGTCTGTTATGGTTCAAATTCAAAATCTAATTTCTCATGTCTTTCCTGTTTCATTTTTGAAATAAATTGTTCAGTAAACCCATTACAAAGTCTTTGTTCCCCTTACAAAATAATAGTATAATTAAATTGCACTCCAAAAGTTGTCAGATTCATTATATTTATTCTTAGTTTTGCCAATTTATTTCCCAAGATAATAAATAGGCAGGGCTATGCTATTATTTATTATGCCCAGAGTAACATTTTCAAGAGTTATACTTGATCTTGCTTCTCTTCTTACCTCCAAAAGGGTTTAATCTATTTACAGCTGATGAGAGTAAGAACTCAGTAAAATGTAACTGCCTATATGCATAGGGCAGGGTTCTTCAAATCTGGACCTTGATTCCAAATACAGGTCCTGTCTTCAGTTCTCCCAGGTAGTTCGTTTAATGATTACTGATTCTAATTGGTCAGAGGCTTCACACCTGACTGACAGGTAAAGGAAGGCTGGGAAACCAGCCGTGATTTTAATAACCCTGGCATAGGATAAAGAAAGGAACATGGAAACCTCAGGAGAAATGCCAGACTTGATGGAACAGTATATCACCCGTATAGTGACTCAGTCGGATAGAAGGATGGTCGGTGGTGAATGACATATGTGTCTGTGACACCCCTGCTTCTTCCAAGCCTTTGTCATCACACATATAGTTCCCTGTTGTATAACAGGAGCACCTATAACTGCCTGGAGTTCACTGGACCATGTGCCAATTCCCAAGCTTGTTTTATACCATTGACTGAACACGACATGACTGGGGAAGTTGTAACCTTGGTGCTTGAGGGAAAGGTAAATGTCCCCGATAAAGTTTATGTGTATGTGTTTAATAGTGGCACTTTGGAAGCTGCAGTAGACATTTATGTTCTCTGTGTGTCCCACCGATCTTTCTATGAAACTCATTGAGCAGAAGTTTTACTGAAAGTGGATCTCAGAAACCAGAAGGAAAACCATGGACAGGATGTCAATCGTAGACTATCACACATTACAACTCAAACAATATTAAGACAAAACAAACCTTGTATTTTTTAACTGTGGTGGGAAACTGGAAGATTAGATAAAGCTGATGAAGCTTAACACACAAGGGAGAGAATGCAAACTCCACACTCAGAGCCAGGGATGGGAATCAAACCTAGACAAACACAGGGAGAGCACGCAGCCTTCAGACACAGAGCCAGGGATGGGAATCAAACCCACACAAACACAAGGAGAGCACGCAGCCTTCAGACACAGAGCTAGGGATGGGAATCAAACCCACACAAACACAGGGAGAGCACGCAGCCTTCAGACACAGAGCCAGGGATGGGAATCAAACCCAAACAAACACAAGGAGAGCACGCAGCCTTCAGACACAGAGCTAGGGATGGGAATCAAACCCACACAAATACAGGGAGAGCACGCAGCCTTCAGACACAGAGCCAGGGATGGGAATCAAACCCACACAAACTAAGGGAGAGCACACAGCCTTCAGACACAGAGCCAGGGATGGGAATCAAACCCTCACAAACTAAGGGAGAGCACACAGCCTTCAGACACAGAGCCAGGGTTGGGAATCAAACCCTCACAAACTTAGGGAGAGCATGCCGCCTTCAGACACAGAGCCAGGGATGGGACTCTAACACAGGGAAACATGCGGACTTCACATAAACACAGGATGAGCATGGAAACTGCACACACAGAGCAGGATGGAAGGATCAGAATGGGAAACAAACCCACAAAGACAAGTGGAGAGCATGCAGACTGCACACGGGATGGGAACTGAAAGGCACGGGAAGCAGCGACGGGGCTTATTGTGGACAACACGGGGAACAGCACAGTACGCGCGGTAAACATCGGGGAGACGTCAATGACCGACCTGGGGAGACTGACTCGGACGCGGACTAAATACGTAAGACATGCAGGCACTGACAGACAACAGGTGATAACCATCAGGAATCGACACGAGGTAACGAGGGGGAC
>JAODUD010000107.1:24769278-24780471 GCA_026784285.1 Stomatorhinus walkeri
AGTTAATCTGAAAGGAAATATTACTTAAACAATAAAGAAACTAAATACAAACTAGTCCACCCCCATTGAAAACAGCCTGTTGGAGCTGTCCAATTTCCTGTATTCGGTCCAGCATCCATGTTGGCCACCTCTTGTAAATACATAAACAAATTAAATTTTAATTACTAATATTACAACTAAACAAACTGAAACGAAATAAATGGCCATAAATACTTCCCTTTAATTTAACTGTGTGGCTGTGGGGGCAGCCATCACACCTCCCTAACTACCAAAATCAGAAGGAAGGTTGCATCCTTATAGATCTGAAAACAGTGAGAAAGTTTGTGTTGTGGTGTACGTTAATAATGAAGGGCAAGTTTAGGGCTGTCACTATTGATTATATCAATAATTGAATAATATACCGATCAATCTGATGATTCATCAAGTTCAGAGTATAATTAAATGTAATATAATCAGCAGTAGGTAAGGCTAATTAACTGTAAATTACTGTAGGTAGGCTAACTTTTTTTTTAGCGGATTAGTGTTTCTGCTAATTTTAAAAACCGTTAGCAGACCAATTACCTTATGCTAAATTTAGTTCCAATAACTTAATCCGCTAACATTTTTTTGCAGGAAAATACGTTTAGCAGTCAAAAACATTTGTGAATCCTAAAATCACTCATATTCGTTCCGATATTTTGTGAGCATGTCTGCAACAGTGTATCTGGCTCAATGTTAGCTGATTATGTGTATACTCAAGACCTTATTGGTTGATAAAGTTGTATTTACGTCTGGGTTAAATGTAAGTGAACAGTCCATTTAAACTGGGGTACCCTGAATTATAGGGAAATGGGGCTGTATCATAAAGCTGGATTTCTTGTTTAGTTGCATAACTTGTCAGATTTCTGGTACCCTAGTTTGAATGGACTTTATTTTTGTTCATTTGCATTCAACCCATACATTTAGCTATAGACTAATAATGGGTTGAGACCATCGTTCCTTGTTATGGATAAACAGTGCCAAGTTTGTAGTCCCCAAGTGGCTTCACTAAGGCCAAAATTCCAGCATGAATTGGTCGAGAAATAGGACTCTTCTGAAAAAAGTGCTTCTATATTGCAAAAGGGAATACCATTGAAAGAAAATTTATTCTGGAAACTCTGCAGAATCCAAAGATCCCCAGTTGGGTAAATCCATATTGTCACAAAATTTAGAAGGAAAATTTTAATGGATGCTTTTTAATAATTTAGTAACCAAGTTTAATGGAGTGATCATAACAGTGCTAAAAGAGTATTTGAAATGTTTAGTCAAGGCAAGTTCAACAACTCTGTGTTGTGTAATTAAGCACTGCCCAGGAACTCAGACTGCTTCAGGTCCATTGAGAGGGTGTCTGTACAGTTGTTATAGGTCATGGGGATAATCGCAGTGAAACCTGGAAGAGTATGACTGTGATGAATGGCCTGCCTAATCAGAACCCAAGCGGTACTCTGTTATTGGACTTCTGTACTAACCACAGATTGTCCATAACTGACATCACATTCAAACATAAGGGTGTTCATAAGTGCACCTGGCACTAGAGCACCCAAGGCAGTTTAACGATTGATTTTGTAATCGCACTGTCAGATCTACTTCTGCAGTGCTTTGGAAACTCTGGTGAAGAGACAAGCTGAGCTGTCAACTGATCTCACCACCTGCTGGTGAGTTGGATCACATGGTGGAGGGAAATGCTACATAGACCTGGTTGACCGATTTGTTTAGTGAGGGTGTGCTGGGAGCATGTGGTGGAGATGTGTGTCTAGAAGATCATCAACTCACACCTCTGGTAGAACATCTCCCGCATCCTAAGGAAGGTCTTTAATGTCTCCCAGTGGTGGATACCAGTGGTAAAGTGAGATGTCAGGGTGAAATATAGGAGGTCTTCCAAACTTGTTTAACTTGTGGGACTGCTGAAGCAGCTGACAGGTACTGGCAGACCAAGCAGAATACAGCTTAAACCAAAAAATTGGGTGTGGAAGGGGCTTTGTCAGGTGCTAGAAAATTACTTTTAGTGACCCTCAAAGAAATTCTGGCAAACCATCAGGTGACTCAGAAAAGGGAAGCAGGACTTTACCCATGCCATTTATAGCAGGGATGGAGTGCTGTAGCCCTCAAATGGGCATAGTCAGGTGGAGGAAGGAATATATCAAGGACCTCCTGAATCCCAACTGATATGCTTTCCTTAGAAGAAGTAGAGCTGGAAAATTCAGAGGAGACCTCACCCATCTCTAGGGCTGAGGTCACTAAAGTCACAAAATGTCTTTGGCGATAAGGCTCTGGGTTTGGACGAGATTTGCCTCCCTCGGAAATCTATGCCAGGGAACTGGAGAGGAGGGCCCATTCAATGATGGAACCTCAGATCCAAGAAGAACAATGCGGATTCCATCCTAGTCGTGGAACACTGGACCAGCTCTTCACGCTCACAAGGATACTGGAGGGTTAAGGGGAGTTTTCCCCATAAGTCTACATGTGGGAAAAACACAAGACTGTTTCCTTTGGGAGGTGCCTTTGGAGTTTGGGGTATGATGTCCATTATTATGGGCCATCAGGTCGCTGTATAATTGAAGTTAGAGCATGATTTGCTTTATGAGAAGCAAGTCAGACTCATTCCCAGTGGGTGCTGGATATTTATGGACAGAATTTCTAGGCGCAGCTAAGGGATGGAGGGGTTCTGATTCCGTGGGCTCAGGACCACATCTTTGCTTTTGCATTTGATGTGATCCTGTTGGCTTCATTGGGCTGTGATCTGCATCATGCGTTGGCATGATATGCAGCCGAGTGTGAAGCAGCCAGGATGGATCAGCACCTCCAAGTGAGGTCAAGGTGCTCAAGCGGAAAATGGTAGACTGCCCTGTCCTGGTTGAGTATGGGTTACTGCACTCCCAGGAGTCTAATATTATTGATCTTTTCCATTTCCTTACCATTCATTTGGAGAAGGGGATTTGTGGTCTTCCTGGATCTCCCAAAATCCACTGTAATCTCCTTGGTTTTAGTGGTGTTCAGGCCTGCGTTTAGTGTGAGGGTCGAGGAGGTCTGAATTCCATTTCTGACATTTTGTGGTCTGTTGGTGGGGAAATCCATGAGCTTAATGGAGATCTAAGCCAAGGTTGCTAAGTTTCTGTACCAGAGTATGGAGTATTAGCATAGTAAAAGCAGAGCTAAAGTCACTGAATAGCATCCTTACATATGTGTTTGGATGCTCCAGGTGGAACAGGGCTGTATGAAGTGCAATTGAGAAAGCATTCTCCGTCGATCTGTTTGCTCAGTAAGCAAATTGGTGACTGTCCAGATTGACTGGGATGATGGTCTTGATGTAGGTTAGTATGAGTTTCGCACTGCACTTCGTGATAGCTTGGGTTAAGACAACTGGGTGGTAGTCATTATGCACTCCAATGTTGACTTTTTGGGTACAAAAATGGTGGTAGCTTTCAAGCAGGTGGAGATAGTGGCTTATATTAGGGAGATATTAAAAATATCACTAAACACCCCTACTAGCTAACCAGCATAAACTTAGCGTGCAGCTTGAGACCCTGTCTGGTCCTGCTGCTTTGTTGGTGTCTGTTTTCATTAGAGCAGTTCTCACCTGGTGGCGCTGTAGGAGAAGCACATGCTTCTGCTTGGGTGGTGCTATTTGAGCTCCAGCTGTATTGTTTTGGTTATCAAAGTGGGGGAAGTACTGGTTCCAGGCATCAGGGAGTATGGCAATGTTGCTGATCTCTGGGGTGCTGTTCTTGTAATCGGTCATGGTTTTAATACCTTTCCACTTCCTGTTGAGATTGTTGTTTTCAAAATGCCCACAATGCTCTTTCTCTTTTCTTCTCTTGGCTCCTCTGATACCCTCCATCAGTCCTCTATGGGCACATCTGTAAGCGAATGTGTCTCCCAATTTAAAGGCAGCTTTGCATACCCTGAGCAGAGACCATAATTTGTCATCCAAGCGTAGCTTCTGGTTCAGAAATACCTTGACTGATTTGGTGGTTAACAGTTTATGCAGACAAAGTGTATTCCTCCAAATTGCACTACTTGTCCAAAGACATCCCAGTCAATGTTCTCAAAGAAGTCTTGTATTTCGGTGGCAATTAACTGCATTTTATTGGCATTGTACTTGTATTAACATGATGACAATGAAGTTGAATCTAATTTAAATCTGATCTGATAGCTTTCTCACTCCAGAGTTGAACAGATTTCACAACTGGTTTTCTACTGCAAATCAGAGGTTTGTATGCAAGAATCAACATCAATGAAATGTGGTCTAATAGGCCAAGGTGTGGAGTTGGAGTAGCTTTCCCCCCCAGGATATTCATGTTCCCTTGCTCGAGGATGTTTCCAGATTTGGGCAGTAACAAATTTAGCTGCATGTGATTGAAATCTCCTGCCACAATCATCGCTCCCTCTGGGTAAGGAGTGAGCTGGCTATTAATAGCATCATGCAGTTTCTGCAGTAAAGCTTAGCGTTAGCATGTGGCGGTATGTAAACAGCAGGGATTATGATGGAAGTAAACTGCCTTGGTAAAAAGAACAGTCTGCATTTCACAGTCCGGTATTCTGTGTTTCATATGCTGTGTATGTGTCCAGATAATGACGGTGGCAGTGCATCACCTGTTATTAACATAAAAACACACTCCTCCATCATTTCTTTTACCAGACTGGCCTAATAGCTCAAATGCCATGTTGGGAATGATGCTGTCCAGCCAAATCTCCATAATCTCACACAGCTGTGCATGTTGCGCAAAGTGATCCACAGTCTCATTTCATTCATCCTTACTGGCAAGTGGTAGGGCCGGCTTGTGCGGGTTTGCCCTTAGCTTTGCTTGTAGGATTATTTTCTTACCCCACTTCTGCTTCCTTTCCCTAAGCTACCTCCATCACTTCCTCAGCAGCATGGCGGTAAGTATGTTAGACTCTGATAAGCACAGATCTCTGGTGGTAAAGTGTTCCGTGTAACAGGGCTATGATCCTCGCACCAATCTCTCTTAACAAACCTTTCACTTGCAGTGTGTTTGTGCCCTGACTACTCGGATTAGCTAACATGAAACACAAAATAGCAAAAATATTGAGAATGCCAAGCCACCAAACAATTGAGGAAAGAAACATACATCTCATGATACTGACTGATTGTTGAGACATGCAAGTTTGAAAAACACTTTAGCTAGTTTTATGTTATTTCACCATAAAACTGCATCATAGTGCCTATTTGGAAATATTTTTTGAGGGATCATTAAAACAGTGCTACAAATCATATCATTTTAAAATCAAATTAAAGTTAAGGTAACGACAATTGCTCTGCAGAAAATTCAAACACTGTATTTCATTGTAACATTTCATTCTTATTGATGGATTCTCATGTTTGTGAGAATGACTAAATATAGTTCTCTACCACTATGCTTCAATTTTCAAAATAAAAGGGTTTCTCTCAATTTTAATTATGTTCACAATGTAAATAAAAGGGTCCATGTTCCATGTTGCAAAAAATCATTGAGGGCATAACCCCATTATTTTCTTGCTTGATGAATTAATAATACTTCTTGTATCACTGCACCTTCTTTTTTGGGTTGCATGCAGTGCGAGTCATGCAGACCAAGGGGGGAAGAATAAACGTAACTCAAAATAGTGTAACTGTTTAAGCTCCTGATGGGAGAATAGACCCTAATTGTTCCCTTTTTCAGTTTTACATCTATTGTGTAATGCTGTGGTAGAGCAGTACCAGAGGTATCCATCCCTTTTAACAGTCATGTGCAATAGAAATGTCTTTACAGAGAACAATTTCCCATGTTACAAATTTTTAATTTTTAATTCTATTTTTGTGTCATGTTTGAAATTTCTCATCCTCTTGGTTGTGGATATGCATAAAAAGAAGAAAATTGAAAATTGAAATTCAGAATGTGTGGTGATTATTGACCAGGGAGCAATGTGCTCTCTGGGATGAATGTTGAACTACTTTTATTCCCCTAACCTTCCTGAAACCCCTTCCCAGAGCTCCATGTGTTTTACAGATTTACCATTACTTCATGTCTTTTGCAGTAACAGTAAGTTTAGAAGTGAGTAGTGAGTTGTAGGGTGAACAATGCAGAAATAGCAATTGCTTCAGTGGTCAGTGAATTCCCACCATTCTTGAGAGAGAGAATTTCACGGATCACTTTTCCGTTCTATACCATCCTGCAACAGAACAAAATAAATTTGTGATAATGGGATTATTGGGATAAGTTTCAGGCCCCCCACCCCCCCAACCCCAGTTCGGATTAAGAGGTTTTGGAAAATGGATGGATGGATGAACAAATAAAAAACGACAGTGGAGGTCTTTTTGTAGTGCTCATAGATGAAATGAAGTGCTAGGGTTGGTCTTGATCCCCCATAGGGATGCTGAAATGTGCCTTGTAGACCTCACACATCTTAGAAAATGCTATCAAAGTACTTTTGCCACTCTTATATTGATAAATAGTGAAATGCATCTGCTGGATGCTTGCAGCCTCTTGATTCCATCTTAGAAAATGCAGATATATATATATCCACTTGGGCAGCTGGAACTAAACTGAAGTGGTGAGCTTAAGGTTTGCAGACGACACAACAGTGGTGGGATGACCACAAGTCCCAGTGCAGAGAAGGAGTCAAGTGGCTGATGAACCGATGTCACAACAATTTGTCTTGAAATGTTAATAGAATAACTCACATGATTTTTGATTTCAGGAGAAATCCTTCTGGCCACTCCATTATACTCAGAATACCAGCTGATTGCTTCTTTCCTAAATAGTCCTTGCATGGTGTGGAGTTGTGTTTGGATCACTGTCCTGTTTTACGATGAAATTGGCTCCAATTAAATGCCACTTTACCATCACCAAAGCACACCCAGACCATCACATTGCCCCCACCATTCTTCACAGGTGTTGCGAAGCTCTCCTCCAGCAACTTTTTATTTGATCTGCATCTCAAAAATGCTCTTCTTTGTGATCCGAACACCTCAAACTTAGATTCGTCTATTCATCTATTCATAGCACTTTTTTCCAGTCTTCCTCTGTCCTGTGTCTCTGTTCATTTGCCCATTTTTGTTTTTTCTTTTTATTGGCTATTCTGCAATATCGCTTTTTCTTTGCAGTTCTGCAACCTGGAAGCCAGCAACCTGGAGTTGTCTCTTCACCGTTGACATCGAGACTGGCCTTTTGTGGTTACTATTTAATAAACCTGCCAGTTGAGGACCTATGAGACATCTGTTTGTCAAACTACACACTCCAATATATTTTTCCTCTTACTCAGTTGTGCTCCCTCTCCTCCTTCTGTTGTAGTTAGAGCCGGTTTGCACTTGCAGTTTGCACCTTAACCTGCAATTTTTACACCCTAGGTATGGTGTTAATATACATCTAGCCCTGCAAGGAGGTCCTCCAGCTTACAGGGAACAACTTGAGGGTTGGTGGCAGGTTTGTAACTCCAGCCGCTGGGGAAAAAACCTCACACTGGTCCATTTGGACTAGTGTGGTGCTGAGGTGTCACCTGCCACATGCCTGCACTCAAGGTTTCACCCCTGAGGTGGTTTGTCGTGTGGTGGGTGTGACAATGCACTGTAAACAATGCATGCTCCTTACCCCCTCCTGCATAAGGTGATCCACATCTCATAACACAGTCAGAATTAAATGATCTGGTCAGAGATTTGGGTCTGTTGAGAAAAAAAAAGCTGAATTGCTCGGTTTGAAACTGCAGAAATGGTGTCACCGGGTATGAAAATTTCTGCTGACTACTGTTGGACACTGACATTGAATACAAACAAAAATCAAGAACAAAACACTTCTAATTATGTTGAAATTAATAGCATATGAGAAACATAATGTGATTAAATACATTATTGCTGGTACTGTAAACAGTTAACTGTCTATTTCTGACGTGATGCACACCCACCAGGTATCTGTCACAATCAGCAAAAACTTAATGGGAAGCAAAACTTTTCAAAAAAACTGTTGTGCAGTGCAATCACACAGCAACAGAAGAAAACAGCCACAATGAACCACTGAGGAAGAGAACGGGAGCAGGCACTTAAATACTAATCAGAGCGTGTGAGCAGAGCAGGAGTGAAAAGATTTTGGTTGGAGTGGGAATGAGCAAGGAGCGGCCTATTGAAAAAAAACAAAAAACTCCAGCGTCACCCACTCACGTCTTATAATAAATAACTTCTGTTTGAATGTGGATTCGGCTGCTGAGTATTTTGAACTAAAATTGAAAAAAAAAAATACAGATAATTAATTATTTTGGAGCGAACAGCAAGCAATTTCATTGGAGCGGGGTCAAAATTGACCAGAGTGGGGGAGCACACTGCTCTGTGAGCAGTGAGCGGAAATTCTCATTTCTCTGCCCGTGTTCTGCTACTAACAAGACACAACGCAGGACAGCTTCATATATTGCAATAAGAGTTAGTCCATTTTTGCATATTGCACTGAGACCATTCGCATGAAACCAAACATGAATATGAAGCTGTTGTGGCTCTTTTCTATCCATCCATGCTTCTGACACAAATTGTTACAGGGTCCGATTATCTTCTATTTTTTTTCTTGTGGTAACACTAAGTAAAACCAGTACCAAGTGATTATATACAATCGAGAAGCATAAATAAAGTAGTTTTGCACAAGTCTTGATTCCATTCCTATCACTTTCAATGTCAACTAAAAACAGGGCTCTTCATTTAGCGCCTCCTGGGCTAAATGTCCAGTTTCTTTTTTATTGACCCTTTCATTGATTTTTTTCCCCCCCAACTAATATACCCATTCTATTTGTATTTTGATTAGCTACCTTATTTACCAGATCATATGGCCGAGATGTTGCTGTCTTCAGTAAAAATAATGGAGACGTCGATGGTGAAAACAGATCATTTGACATTAATTCGGGCCATAGATACTTGTTTGTTTCTGTTTGTTTCCACATAGAATGAGCATTTCAACACAAACGACCAACTTCAGCACAAACTTTTCACTGGGCTAAAATGTATGCCACAAACAAACTTTGAGGGCTTAGCCTCCTGCTACGAACGCTAATGTAGTGCTGTGTGTGTGTGTACAAGGAGTTTGTGTTCTCCTTGTGTTGTGTTGCTTTCTTCCAAGTACAACGCATTAGAGTCCCACTGGACGGCACTGCCCCTCACAGAGTGCATATTATAGACAATATAAAAACAGCTCACCTAAACTACATATTTTTGGACTGTTGTAGGTAATGTAAACACTGGGAGCAAGTGCACAATTCAGACACAAAGCACTTGGAGGTGGGGGAGGGATAAAGCCCACATCACTGAAAGTGTTCCAGTACTGCTCACATCACGGTCTTGCTAGCTAGAAAGCGCATAGCTGCCGCTAATTAGCATTTCACATTTCTGCCACTTGTGAAGTGGGACGTCGAACAATACGTCAAATGCTGAGTGTTGCAGGATTTATGAGTTTGTCCTTCCTTATTTTACTCAGTAGACTTTTTTGGAGGCTGTCTATAGAATCATCATATTTATCAGATGTATTAAATTGCTCAGGAAAGCAATTTTGTGTAGGAAAGCCTATTTTCATTTCTGCTCGCTATGCAATCTCTAGTGTTGTGTGCAATGTCGTACCCTTGCTTTCATCCATATTAATAGTGACAGTTGTAAATTAGTGAATGAATAGAGGGATGAAACATTCATATTTACTGTAAGTGCAATATGGCTCTCAAGAGTGGACCTTTTGCCATGCTGTAACTGAAAAATAATTAACATCCATGGAATGGAATTACTAATCAGGACCTAGTATTTAAAGTAATGGTATAAATATATGGAAGAGTGAAAAAATCATATTATTAATGAAAGACAGAATGCAACAAAAACTACCTGAATGTAAAAACAACACATTCTCTGCTGTCGGCAAAAAGCTTTTCTTGTCTAAATCCTGATTTAAATACTTAGTTCTCTGTAAAACAGACATGCACATTGAGGAAAATGGTTACTACTACTGACTCTTTTACAGCACAACGGTACCTGTAATTTGACAGTGTCTGGTAGAGACTCTCCAAGGAGAGCTTTTAGCTCTGAATATAACCACAGAATATAACCCCAGTGACACTGACAAAGAAAACAGAAGCCTTAGGGTCAGTGGAATGCAGGAGAAAAGCATCAAGCCACACGGGAGCAGGAATAAAACCCACAACCATAGCGGTTCTACAGCTACAGAACTACAGTACCTACTGATCTGTGACCATGATGCTCTGGGCTACTCTGATAATCCATCAATTCATCCATCCTCTTGTCCATTCATGCTTCCTTCCTTCCTTCCACCTTCATTCTGTAGAGGTGTCTGGGGGTGGGGAGGATAGGGGGGTAGTGGAGACCATCCCAAAAGAAATTTCTGAGTGTATGCATCAATCAATGACTGATCTGAGGGACCACAACATTCATCAGTAAGTAATCGGGAAGATGACATCTGCAAGAAATCTGTACATATTTGTGTGCATGGGAAGCTGTTTAACTAATATGCACTATTTTTACACATGTATTCAGGTCTAAAACAGGCAAATGACAAAAGGCAGGGGGCAACACAGGGAAAAAATAAACCTTCAACAAATACAGGGGAACAACAGCTACAGCACACAGTAACAACCACACAAGGACCAACTGATGAAGCAGCACAAGGAAAGATACATATTGTATGTACACATACAGCTCTGGAACAAATTAAGAGACCACGGCAAAATTTTCAGTTTCACTCATTTCTCAGTTTACGGCTATGCACCTGCATGTGTATTTTTAATTTTTTTGCAAACTCCGGCCTGGCTCTTCCCAGTTTCTCATTGATGAAGAGCTTTTTCCTGGCGTTATGGGTCTTCGGTCCTGCTTCTAAGAGCCTTTTATGTTCTAGCAGTGAACTTCACACCATTTAATGTTTCCTGTTCTTTTCGAAGGTCACTTGAGGTCATCCTCCGATTTATGCAGCACTGCCAGGTAAGTTGACGGTCATCTGTGACATTAAAAAGTTGCTCTCTCTCTACCTGGCTGGTTTTTGCTCATTGTCAGTGTCTCTTGCTGCACCTTATACTTGCATGTTTACTGCTGTCTTAGAAACGTTGAGCCTGGTACTGCCTTGCAGTGTAGCCTTCTGCCAGCAGAACCAGCATTAAACCGGATTAAAAAATATATATTCACAAATAAATAAATAAATAATAAAAAATGTGTGTGCGCACATATATATATAT
>JAODUD010000107.1:24780571-24804139 GCA_026784285.1 Stomatorhinus walkeri
TCTGTTTGTTGTCATTAGTCCTCTGTATTTCGTCCACATTTCAGTTTGTTTCCCCAGTCCGGTCATTGTATTGTCCATCTGCATTTTGCCTGCCTTACCTGTAATTAAACTCCGTATTCCCCGATACCCTGACGTCTGCACCTTTGTCTCCGTTCCGTCCCAGCTCAGCACAACAATATTATTATAATTAAACATGTTAATGGTTTATTATCAATATTTAAAAAATGAATAAGAAATCTTTATTTTAAAATGTATTTATTATATAATAATAATTACTGTTACTGTCTATCATTGTCTAAATGTATTTTTACTGTCTAAATATATGTATTCAGTTGGTGTAAACATGCACGGTGCTGTCACAGAGAATGCAAGGCTGAGACTGAAGCTTCACCCTTTGTTTCCGCTGAAAGACGTGCTGTATGACTCATTTCCCTGTGCGTACTAGTTATTTTAGGTCGGCTTTCACAGTTTGACTTCTGAGATTCAGATTGAGCTCTAGGTAATTTTTTTTAGAACTGGTTGGTTCGACTTTTAAGAAATTCCGGTTCTAATGAGTCCGAGAACTGAGGTACCACTGTGTATATATGTGTATATGTATATACTGCGGGGAAAATAAGTATTTGACACATCAAATGTCACTTCACTTTATTTATTATGACTCAACTTGTATACTTAAATGTTCTGATTTATTTGTATGAATTCAATATTTGGCTTGATGGCAACATCTGGTGGACATTTTGTGTCAATAGCCCACTTAGAAATCCCCTTACTGATAAAAATGCTGATGTGTCAAATACTTATTTTCCCCGCTGTATATTTAAAAGTGTGTATATTTACTTGATAAATACTTCATCAAAGCAACTTGAAAGGTTAGGCAAATACATTATAGGGCGAATAGTTTAAAAATCAGAAAATAGACTGTGGTGAGTTAGATACCTGGTCAATCAGTAATGTGTAGCATGAATTACTCAGACATCTATGGTGTCCATCTACAGACTCAAAGCATGGCACATGCAGGAATAGGTGAAGATATACTTAGTGGCACCAAGAAAAGGGGTTTATTAAAAAAATAAGACGCACTGGGGAAAACAATGAAAACCAAGAAGACCACAAGGGGCCAGAACAAACAGGGAAAAGACAGAACCAACTAGGAGACTAAAATAACACATCGAGGGAAAGAGAATGGACCAGGACTAAACTACAAGACACCAAGAGGAAATGCATGAAGGAAGGCAACACCAGGAGTGAACAGACAGCAAAGGCAGGAACTTAAATACACTGATAACAAGGACAAACAAAAGGCAGGTGCCAATCATCAGAAACAACCAATCAACAAGGGCACAGGTGAAGCAACTAACACCAATAAACAAAGAACTAAGGAACTAAAGAAACATTGGGAAATACTACACTAGGGAAATATATAAGAAAACAAAGTACAACATAAAACCAGAACAGAACACAAGGAGGGCAAACCTAGAATAGGAAACTCAAAAGGAAAACACTGGGGAACAGAAAGTCAAAGGAAGAGAAAAGTCATTAGCCTGCCTTGAACTCACAACTGGGGGGAATGTAATCCCTAAACCCCCCACTCAACCCATTAAGCCATGCAGCAGGACAGGGGGATTCAGGAAGGCTGAAAGGCAAGACACAGGGTGGAAACCGTTATAATGCATTATAAAGGTATCTATAGTGCATGATAAATGAGTGCTTCATAGACCATTCATACTGCATGATAAATATCACTATAATATGTTATGGAATGTATGGGGGGCAATATAATGAGATCATTGTATAATACCTAATACCATATGAAGTTGGAAGGAAAATAAACTTTTAAATTTTTTTTTACAAATCTGCAATATTTTATAAATAAAATATTTAAAGCTGGCTTGAGCATTTCTCATTATCAGCTATTAACAATATTCTTCTCTAATGTCAAGCATTACAGTGGTAATTTCCATTCCACAGCACTTTGCATTACTTGTAGTGCAGCAAAGTAACATTTTCTGGAGCTTTTTCAGTTAGCAAACAAATGCAGGCCTGATTGTTCTCAGTGCTTCCTGGCAGTAATTTCCAAAGCAAATACATTTGAGCCTTTAGTCAATGGTATTTCCTGGAGTTTTCAATTTCAACAGGAAATTGCTTGAAACATGTTTAATTGTGTTTGTGCGATCCTTTCCCTCCCACTCAGGTATATATATACATTGCTAAGGTAAGCTGACTATATCCACAAATATTAAATACGTAACATTTTCCCCCAAAAAATAAACTTCAAAATTCTGAGATACATCTGAATCTCAAACTTCAGAAGGGTACCAATGAGTCATGCTTCTATTCATTTTGGATTAAAGTGCTACAGCACTGAAATTCTTTGGAGAGTGGTCAGGAAAAAGACCTTTTAGACTATATAATCAAAAAGTACCCAGGGAGCACTAAAAATGCCTTCTTATTATCAGTACAAAGTACCGACAACAAAAGGTCATGTTAATTTATTTTAAAAATCTATGATTAAATATAAATTAATGGCAGTTTAACATATTATGGCATGTAAATCAAGTAAACTAGAAAACAAGCAATATCAAGGCAGATTATTGCTGTTAGACAGCTAAGATACAAAGCAATTATTCTTCTGGCTTTTACCTATGTGGTTTACATCATAAGTTTGATATATAAAATTAGCCTGGTGTTTGTGTAAACTGGAAATGACACCGTGTGTCCCACACGGCACCAGTTGATAGATGCTTCCCTGTGATTAGAGTCCATCCTGGTGACATTTGTCTAGCAGATGTCACCTTCCTGGCTTTGTGTGCTACAAACTGCAACTAGGGACTATGGCAATGTAATTAAAATGTGTCCTTGTGGACCTGTCATTGATTTTCTCTCTGATCCTTCAGATCTTGCAAGTTACTCCCAAAATGATCAATAGGCTTTCAAAGACAAAAGACTGCCAAATATAGCCGCCTTTTCCCATTCACATCATAGTCATTTTAAGCATCCTTGAAATTTTAATAATCATCCAAAGTATTTGATTTATTTTCATTTGGAAAGGTTGTTAGTTTCTCATTCTTTTCCAGAATAAAAGGGTTTATGCGGATTTCAATTAAGTTACAATGTAAATTAAAGAGTCCATGTTCCACTTTTTGCTTAAAATCAATGAGTAAGTTGTTTTGCAAATCTTACTTTTAATTGTATGTGTTTGTGTGTGTGTTTTGTTTCAATAGAACCTTTCACCTGGCATTTTTGTTTTTATAAAAACAGCAAAAGTATGTCATAATAACTGCAATACACATCAAAAACCTATCAGTGAAGTGTAATGCACATAATATAAAAAAATGCTGTTGGGTAAATTTGTGAATCAACACCCCAGCATGTCAGAGCTTCACCTAGGTTGCACTGGCCTTTTTCCCCTCTGTAAGCCCTCCATTTCACTCTCTGGTTCTTCCATTCTTTCACCTTGATACATTTGAGCTCATTTGGCTTGATACATTTAATGTGTCCCTGCTGTTCTTTTCTCTTGTAGCTAAAATAGTAGTGTGTCATATCATAGTATGGTTTCATTCTATGTCATTAGCAGAGAACAACAGAAAAAAAGCAATAGATAATTGAAACAGCTAAGATATGTTTCATTCTCCTAGCAAGACGTTCTTCTGCTATGGGATCAGCATTAACACGTTGTCTTTGGCGTGCCGATTTCACTTTGTTTGGAAATAGCCATTTCAGATGTCAGAAGTCACTGTAACATTTCATTCAGTGATGTAGTTTTTGCCTGGGGGGTGGGTCAACAATGGTAAAAATTGTCCTTTTTGAGGTCCCCTTTTAGCTTAGAAATTGTGAAATATGTAACAAATGTTTAAGAAATAGAGGACGTGCATAATTACCACTGTGAAACTTCATTGGAGCAGTTGTTTTGGGAATTCTGCTATCCATCCATTATCTATAACGCGTTATCCATCTGGGTCACGGGGAAGCTGGAGCCAGTGTTTTGGGAATTTTGTCATGAATTGTTACAAGGTAGAACATGAACCCACCTGAATGAAAAATTCAAGCCAATTTAAGATGAACTTAAATATTAAATTTATATACTGTAAATGACAGATTGGGTACGAACATATAGAAAAATGCGACAGGATTTTTCATAAAACTATGAACATCTTCAGACATTTTTTGTTTATTATGATGGAATTTAAAATGTAAATTGCTTTCTACTTCTACCTTTCATACAGTGATGTATACGGCGATGGAAGAACACAAATTAGGAAACTCTGTCAGGTTTATGTACTGCATTGAGCTTTTTTTTTACACCTTTTTGTAGAGAATATGAACAGGTTCCGTCTATTAGAAGTTTTCAGGGCTCTGAGGTATTCAAGTCTCCCACTCTGTCACTGTTTCATCCTCCACTACATTGGAAATGGCTAAGTGGTTTGACTTTTCCATTATACTTGAGTTTAGCAATGCCATAGTCCACTAGCTAATCTGTCTTTCAAGATGTTCTCTCCTGGGATCTTTAGGAAACTTCTGGGATCTACAAGCAATGAACATACCAATTTTTATTAAACATCTTTAGGTTGAGCCATTTCCCTACATTTCAGAAATAATGATGGTATTCTTGTGGCTGGACTTTATATTTATATTCTCATGTATCATATTCTAATTCTACTAAGATTTCAGGTACTGCTTCAACTCTACCTCAATGAACATCTCACTCTGCTGCTGTATTGGGTGATTAAAAGCGCCAATGCTATTAGGAGGACCTCTGCTTCACGTGAAGATGGTCCACTTGCAGCCATTCTAAAAACCTGTAGTAAAGAGAAGGGAAATCACTCACTCACTGTATCCTCTTTGGTGTCTTTATAAACTGGGGACTATCATGCATGCTTCATTTTATTCTTTTTCGAACAATCAGTTGTGCATCAAAGCTTGAATGCAAAGATATTGAAGAAGATGCTGAAGCAGATTTTGAGGCCTTCATTCAAAAAACCTAAATTGACAATGAGTTTTCGAGCAGGATGATCCTTAGAAACACTCGGGCAAACTCACAAATGAATGGTTACAGATGATAAAATAGTGGTCAAATCAAACCCCAGGGTTTATTACAAATGAAATGTTACAAGTTGTGCATCTGAGAATATTACTCAGCTCAAACAGTTCTTTGTACTGTAGAGGAGTTTGAAATAAGTCAATGTAAGAAACAATTAACAGAGGTGCTTCTATGTGGTTCATTCTACTAAATATACTGTATTGAAAAATAATAATGTGCAACAATTTAAGGCACTTTTACCAGAAGATTCTAATTGAAAAATAGCTTTCGGCTGTAGCAGTCTTTGTTGCTACAGATATACAACCAAACTGAGTAGTAGAAAATATGGGATTTAGTTCATTGTTCACTGTTGTAATTTCATAGTTCCAGTTAATTTTTAAAATTTATTTAACATATCCATTTTTACAATTTTCAAATAAGCATCTCATATATTGTTATTCAGACATGCCATATCTGGAAAGTGTTTATTTTGGAAGTGTTTAAAGGTTATGATTCTTAAACATATATATGCATGAAGTTGTTTAAAACAAACTTGCGCATGACTTGGCAGGTTTAATAACATGTACCTCTGCTGTGTGGATTCTGTAATGGCTAAACTTGCATCCCAGGGGCGGAAGGAGTGCCTCACCGACTCAAGGCAGATGGGGTTTATCTTTGCTTGGGTGGTTTCTTGCAAATTTGCAAGGCAGATTTTGAGCTGTAGAAAAAATACTTTATTTTCTAATTATCAGTACTGGGGTAATTTCCAGCTACCTAATTAGCAACCTGACATGTCTTGGTGGAACGTTTTCTGGGTGTGTTTCATTATCCCACTTTGAGAACCTATATGAAGTATTGAAGTCAGTCTATTGATACTGTATATCGACGGATTGTCTCAAAGCAATTAGTTATACGATTCTTTCTGTTAAGACTGCAAATCTGCAAAGAAGCAAAGATACTGTGCAATTAAGAGTCAGACACAGACTAGTGGTATGGATAAACACTGTGAAATATTAACAATTGGGTTCTAATCCTGGCAATGTACATAATGGGTATGTACTGTAAGCAGAAGCCCACTAAAAGCCTTGACCATGCTATAATCCATACCTTTTATTCAGCTAGCTGCAGTTACAGTAGGTTAAATAAAAACTGTGTTGCACTGCAGTATTTACACATCTTGTCATTTTCAAGTGGAAAACAAAGTCTTTTAGAATATCTTGTGAATAACAGTTCAGTAACCCAGTGTAATAAAACAGCAAGATAGCTCTTGCTTTATAAATGTAATATTGCTTTTTTGCTTTCTTAAATTCTGAGTGAGAAAGCTATGGGCTTTTCCACCATTTTATCGCTGTCGTCAAGGTCCTTGGTTTAGTGTTGTCATCCTATTTTTATGTACATACATTATATGGACAAAAGTACTGGGATATACCTCTCAATAAATGAATACAAGTGTTTCATTCAGACCCATTGTCACAGGTGTATAAAATCAAGCACCTAGCCTTGCAATCAGGTTTATAAACATTTGTGAAAAAATATGTTGTTCTGAAGAGCTCAGTGAATTCAAACGTGGTACTAGCATAGGATGCCACCTTCGCAATAAGTCAGTTTGTGTAATTTCTTCCCTGCTAGATGTTCCATAGTCAACTGTAAGAGGCATTATTCCAAAGTGGAAGCATTTAGGAACAAGAGAAACTCAGCCAAGAAGGGGGAAACCCCGTAAAGTTACAGTACATAGCAGGATCATTAATGCTGAGATGCATAGTATGTAAAAGTCACCAACGTTCTATTGACTCAGTAACTGCAGAGTTCCAGACTTCCTCTGGCATTAACCCCAGCCGAAAACTGTGCACCAGGATCTTCATAGAATGGGCTTCCATGGCCGAGCAGCTGCATGCAAGCCTCACATCTCCAAGCGTGATTCCAAGCGTCAGATGGAGTGGCGTAAAGCACACCACCACTGGACTCTGGACTATTAATGCCAGGAGAACATTCCCTGCCCGACTCCACTGTGAAAACTGTAAAGTTTAGTGGAGGAAGGATAATGGTATGAGGCTGTTTTTCAGGGGTTGGGCAAGACCCCTTAGTTTCAGGGAAGGAAACACTTAATGCTTCAGCATACCAAGATATTTTGGACAATTCTATGCTTCAAAATTTGTGGGAACAGTTTTTTTCTGTTCCTGCTTGACTGTGCCCCAGTGCACAAAGCAAGATCCGTAAAGACATGTTTGGGTGAGTCTGGTGTGAAAGGACTTGACTGGCCCACATAGACCCTTGATCTCAATCCCATCGAACACTGCTGGGATGAACTAGAATGGAAAGTGTAAGCCAGGTCTTCATGTCCTCACATGATCTCACAAATGCTCTTCTAGATGAATTGACATACTCTATAAACTTGTGGAAAGCCTTCCCAGAAGAGTGACAGCTGTTATTGCTGCAAAAGGGACCAACTCCATATTGATGCAAGACCAATCACTGTGCGGCAAAACTGTCAGTGGGTTAATTTTTTTGTGATTGTCTGCATTCATGTGCAGTTCAGGGAGGGCAACAGAGTGGGGGGGCAAGCTTCAACCAGGGGGGGCACTGCCCCCCCCAGGCCACCATGTAGCTCCACCCCTGCACCCCCCTGTCCTGACATCAGCTGGACCTTTCGCATTTATACTTGGAGTATACACAATTTTACTTTATAAACTGAGACTTTACTGATTTGGATTTTGTTGCAAGCCGCAGGAGATTGGGCTTCCCCATGAGTCCATAAAAGACTCCCCCCTTGAGTTTCCTCCCAAGGTTTCATCCTTATAGGGAGCTTTTCCTTGCCACTGTTGCCTCTGGCTTACTCTCAAGGGGCACTGGGCAGGGACAATATAAAGCACTTTGAAACAATGTAATATTGTAAAAATGCGTTACGTAAAATAAACAGAATTGAACTGTATACTGCTGACAACCGGTGCCACTTCCTCTATAATCTTGCACAGTTCTTGTACCATCTCACTGCTCTGCTGACGCACCTCCTTGGATCCATGCCATCAAAGCCCACTGGCTCTTCAGGCTTGGTCACCATCTGGTCGTGAGTATCTTTCTACTTTCTACTCACTCCTTTTTTTGTTACTGGCTCTATATGTTCCTGCTTGAGCTGACTAACTAGTTTGGGGTCATGGTGTTTTATGATTGTCAGCAGTTTTTCGTGAGCTTGGGTGTCCTCTGTTACCCAGCTGACTGGACTAATTTTGCACATTTCAACCAGACCTTTACTACTCCATCATTGCCTCCTTCTGCCAGGACTTCCTCTACTATAGTGTCCATGTTTTTTTTCGTTGCCAATAAGTTACACCGCTACTGAATTTCACCAACATAAGAACAAATACCACTTAGAAATGCTCAACAGACAAGATGGCAAAGCAGACTAGATTAAGAATGATTACAGATTATAGATTACAGATTACAGATTATAGATTATAGATGACTACAATCAAGTCGGGAGAGAAAGTCAGTAGCCGTATATCAGTTAGGTTAGTCAACGGGAAATGTGATGTCACCACAAAGCAAAAGGAGAGAGGAAGAAGAAGGAGTACGAGAAAGTAGCTTAAACAGTTTGGAAATAAAAGGAGAATTAGGTTTAGGAGGGTAATAGAGCAGCAGCATAATGGTTGAACATGGTATTTTAAAAGCAAGGTGCTACAAAGACAACATAGGTGGTTTTTTCAATATAAATAAAAGCCAGACTCCCGCTCCCCCCCTAGACCCAGCAAAGTGGGTTAACTAATATAAAAAAGTCACGATGCTGTTGCCATATTTCTGTTAGAAGTTGTATAAGTTGTTATTACTCATAATGAGGTTGCATAGTAAAGGCGACATAATTATGTGAGCAGAGAGTTAAAAGCATGAGGACGATGGCAGAGAAGGGGCTGGGAGAGGTGTGGGGAAGACTATCCAGGTGGTTAAAATTAACAGCATTATTTCTGGGGACAAAAGGGTGGCAACGGTCCATCCAGAAGGTGCAGATGTTAGTCCCGGCAGGTTGGAGTAACTGAGGCATCAGCGGCGAGGTCTCTCTGACTATGTTCTATAACAGTTTTGTTCTCTGTCTCACTTTGATTACCACATCAGGCTACTTTAAGATCTCTTTCTGTAACATTAGATTGGTTGATCCACTTGTGATGTCTCAGTCCATATCCCTGGCTTGTCTTCTCACTTTGAAAGATTAAGTGGATGGAACCATGTCTCTTGCTGCTTGATATAATGAACCTGAATGCTCTTTGGGGTTATTTGGCACTGGTTTGGTAAATATTTCCTTGGGTGAAAATTCCCAAATTGGTATAGTCTGATTCCACAAGGGGCAGTACATTATAATGCTAAGCTTTCCACAATCTGTTGCAGTTGGCTTTTTGATAGCAGAGACTTGTATTCCATTCTTTTTATTTTTGTAGTTCTTTGACTGGACCTAGCCAGTGGGTACAATCAGGTCCCAGTTGCTGAGGAGGACAGACCCAATACAGCGTTATGCACTCCATTTGGGTTATTTGAATGGAACCGGATACCATTTGGGCTTTGTAATGCCCCCAGTACCTTCCAGAGATGTCTATGCTGATGTCTTCTCACTTTTTATCTTGGAGGTGGACACATGCCATGGTGGGCTAGGGGCGGTTTCTGCCAGGAGCAAGGAGGCTAGATGAGACCAATCGTTTATGCCAACCCAGGCCTGAGGCCCCGGGATCACAATCGGGTGAGTTACAGGGTTAGGGTTAGTTTGTGGTTCTCAAGTAGGCCATGATTGAAATCAGGTCATCTGTTAAGCTGGGTGCCATAGAACAGCATTGGGTGGCTCAACTCACATCCTTCAATTTCAAGATAAAATGCTGGCCAGGGACGAGCAATAAGAATGCAGATGCCCTGTCTTGCCAATACCTACTAGGCCAACAGGAAGTGGAACAAGGAACAGAGAAAAACAAAATAATCATTAAGTCCAGTCGTGTGCTCTGTTGGTATTCCCATTATTAGCAAACTAAAGCTAATGTTGCTTTTGCAAATATAAATATATACACACTGCTTTTGATAAAGTCCATAGACTCAGAGTCATTCAGTCAAATTTACATTAAACTTAAAAGAAAAACCTGATGTGAATATTAAAATAGTGTCTGATTTATATCTGACTTATGTTTAATAAAAGTACACTCTTTAGACTCTGCTTCAATATGCTAATGCTAAAAAACTATTTATTTAAAAAATGAGAAATTATGTTGTACTATTATTGAAAACCTCTGTAGAATCTCTAAAGGATATTGCTTAAAATACATTGCTTAATTCAGGGGTTGGCCAATCTTATCCGGAGGTCACTAATTAGAAGACTGATTGGCTGAAGAATCCTCACACCAGAGTTTGAACAGCTGACCTAAAGGTTACCCCAAATAGTTTACCACACACCGGCCCTTTGCGGATAAAATTGGCCACCCCTGGCATAATTGGATCTATAGCAGACAAAAATGTCCTTAATCCAGAAAACTTTGTTTGATGTACGTATATTAGTGGCAGATAAGATGTGAAATGTTGTGTAAAGATTATTGAGATTTAGGATGTCATATAAAATTTATACCTGCTGCTTCAAATAGTGCTATAGATAGATTATGCCTGATAGTAATTACTTATTAATCATCAAAATCTGATGACTCATTTCCCTCTGTTACAGCAAGCTATATATTCAGGAAGAAAGATATTTAAGAGCAGCTAGAAAATTATATAGGGATCTTTGTGGCAGATAAAAGGTCACAGTAGAGAGGGAATGAGTTTGTATGTGTATTCTAAGTGATTATATATTAAAAAACAGGTTCAATATATGCTTGCATAAAGGGACTGGTTTCCCCGTGAACAGTTGCGGGCATTTCTCACTTAAGCTTATTTCTCCTATCGACATGGGTGTGGTGTTTAAACACACTTCAGTTAGATATGCACTCTGGATAAAGAAACAGCAAAACATGGACGTGTCGCAAATAAATGACCCTTCAACACATTCTGCCATGGACATAAGATCTTTTAATTGCATTTTTCACTGCACGCTCTGGAGGTCTGTATGCTGTGATGCACATGGCCAACCGTAGTATTGCAGTGTTTAGAAAGCCAAACGTAACAAAACAGAACTATTTGCATTTATTATATACTTAGAAGTAAATCTCACAACCAAAAAATGCATTTGAGTAATTCATATAATTACATAAGAATTATATAACATAATAGTGAACAGAAATACATATTTAACCTGTATCCTGCCATCATATTTGACATGCATCATAATAGCAAAATAATAATAATAAAACTTCTTCTTTCTTCTCAAAGCATTATTAACAATGTAACTAACGTCACCTAAAGAAAAAAACATTATTATTTTTGCTAAATTACAATTAATTTCATATTTTGTAAAATGAAAATCTATAATTTTCTTTAATACAGCTTGCAGGTTTTATCCCAGGTATAATCCACATTAATACTTAAAAGTTTATTCACCATCTTTTGATTCTGCTTTCACTTACTTTTCAGTAATTTCAGGCAAACATTATTTGTGTTGTATTTATATGATTAAACCAATCGAGGTCATTTTGATCCAAATGTAAAGCAATATAGTTTTCATGAATAATATAATTAATAATAAATAATAGAAATAAGCACACAGCTGGGCGGCATGGTGGTGCAGTGGTTAGCATTGTTGCCTCACACCTCTGGGACCTGGGTTCCATGTGTGTGGAGTTTGCATGTTCTCCCTGTGATGTCGTGGGGTTTCCTCCGGGTACTCTGGTTTCCCCCCACAGTCTAAAGACATGCTGAGGCTGATTGGAGTTGCTAAATTGCCTGTGTGTGAATGGTGTGTGAGTGTGCCCTGCGATAGGCTGGCCCCCTGTCCAGGGTTGTTCCCTGCCTGTTGCTTCCAGGTAGGCACCAGACCCCCTGCAGCCCAGTAGGATAAGTGGGTATAGAAGATGGATGGATGCACACAGCCTTTCAAACTTCAGCACTTTTTAATTTTGTTTTGTCTTTCAATACAAAGCATCAACACCAAATCTGGCCAGTTTTAATCTGTTTGCTGTTTGCTGGTGTTATCAAAAACTACATTATATACTTACATTCTCGATTTATTACAGGCAAACACATCTTGGAGCTCTGAGAAACTTCTTCTTACACATTCTTCCTTCCCACTCTGTGGCCTAAAAATTGTTATATTTGTGTTTTTGTCTTGATCATGCTCTGACTGCATGGCATTTTAATGCATGGCAAACTATTTTCTAATGCATGGAAAACTATTTCTTATCTTGTATAATCAAACATAAACATGAAATTTTACCGTTACATAACATTGCATTGTGAAGTTGCGCACTGTATTTTTGAGTTTGAACATGGGCCCGCATGGTGTTGCAGTGGTTAGCACTGTTAGCTTGTGCCCCCGGGACCAGGGTTCAAGTCTCCACCAGGGTTCCAAGAGTGGTGAGCTTGCATGTTCCCATGTCATTGTGGGGGGGTTTCTCTGGGTACTCTGGTTTCCCCACATAGTCCAGAAACATGCAGAGATTAATTGGAGACACCAAATTGTCCAGCTTGCATATGGGAGTGCATGGTGTGTGTGTGCCCTGCAACGGGTTGGCACTCCACCCTGGGTTGTTATTTGGCTTCTAGACCTCCTAGGACCCTGAATAGTACAAGCAGTTCCATAAAATGAATGAACTTTGAACATTGTCCTACATTAGGAGCAGCAGTATCTCAAATTGTCAACAGAGTACATGTGGAAATCTGTGTCAGTTGTCTTCAAAATGACCGATAGAGTGTTCCTACTCCCCTTGATACTGTGGGATTAAATTAGGACTCATGACAAACATTAACTAAATAAATAGTATT
Organism: Stomatorhinus walkeri; assembly: GCA_026784285.1. Lineage (NCBI taxonomy): Eukaryota > Metazoa > Chordata > Actinopteri > Osteoglossiformes > Mormyridae > Stomatorhinus > Stomatorhinus walkeri. The sequence goes on from JAODUD010000107.1 coordinate 24,793,461, forward strand.
GTTTATTAAAAGTGCATAGGCAGAATTGGGCACTTTTGACTGGGTACCCCAGGTCAGGTTGGGGAGCATGTGTCCATGCAGCACGTTGCCGGACCCACCACATAACGAAACTCCTCGGGATCCCAGTTGGCGATGGGATTGGCACTCCAGCCACTGTAAAACACTTAATGGCAGCTAGGACCAAACAGGCACAACACCCTTCTGCTCTCCGCAGGTGTAGTTCTGCCGCAGCTGCCCACAGGAAGGCTGCATGCATCATGAAGGGGATGGGGGAAAGCCTTCCGGAGCCTCATCCCCGGACGAGTCGAAACTGTCGGAGAGCTAGTAGGGTCAGGCTTGCTGGGTATCGGAGCTGGTGTGGTGCTGAGGCGTCGTTCGCGGTATGACGGCACTTGGGTCCCAGTTTGAGGTGGTTCATCTGGGAAGGCACGTGAAACGTCTCTCTAGCAAGATGACCATCTTCCTCTGTGCACTCTCTGAGGTATGAAGAAATTGGGAGTAGTCAGATCTCTGTAAGTGGATACACCTACTTTTGGTCTGGTTGCTCTGATGACTGCCATACTCAGGAAGTTGCTGTTGCTGTGGTGGATCGACTCCTCCCGATGGTGCCTGATGTCACTCCTTTCAATGAGCATATTATCAGGCTCAGTCTATGTCACTCCTGGGTGTCTTGTCTGCTGTCTCAGTCAATGCTCTGACCACGGTGAATGATGCCTCATTGAGGGAGACCTTTTACTCGCAACTTCACTCGCTGGTTGATGGGTGCCCACAAGGTGGCATTCTTCTGGTCATGGGTGACTTCGGTGTGACCACTGGCACTTTCGGGCTGCTTATGAGGACTGTGTCGGCCCCCCTGGGTCTGGAGACTGCGGAGAGAATGGCCCCATGCTCCTTGACTTTGTGAAAGTTCAGGGACTGCGGGTCGCTGCATCCTGGTTCCAGCGCCCAGAGCCGCATCGATGGACTTGGTACTTCAATAACGGTGGTGCAGTAAAGGAGATCAATGACATCTTCGTGGACAGACACTGGAGGCTCCTGCAGAACTGCAGGCTCTGCAGAAGTGTCCAGCTTTTGAATTCTGACCACAGACATGTTGTTGCTACTTTAAAGATTCAGCTTAGGTCCAGTAGTCAACCACCTACTAGGAGAATTTGGCTGTAATTTACACGTTAAAAAAGTACATTTAAATTATACGTTCTAGCATGCTATTTGTAATAGCAACGTAAGTACATATTTGGCGAAAATTTTTATGACATTTAAGAGGAGACGGAGCTCTAGAACACTCACCACCCCTGTTACCTATGCACTCCCTGTGATATTCAAAGAAGATTGCACTGTATTTTGGGGAACATGTGAGGTTAATTATGAAGTGTTAACACACCTTTTGGACTTTACACTTCCTGTGTTTGTGTATCTGTTCACATTGTGGTTGAGAGGTCTATATTTTCATTTCTTTCAGGACGGTAATGAGGCAGAGTTTGTGGATGCACCGGTCGCCCTTGTTACAGTCGACAATGGCAATGCCTACAGTCCAGTTGACTGCCAGCCTAAAAATGTTTAACTGGCTACCTGTCACGTAGACTGCGACTCTCTGAAATTAATTATGGTACATGTGTAGAAACTGATATGGGAAACGTATTGTACGGACACTTTACGGGTGCCACTTTTAGCCTTTCTCACTGTGAATGTTATGTTCTCTTAACCCTCTTGCATAATGTCTGTGTATATTTTGTATTTTTAACTACACATTCCTTTAATGTTAAAGTAACTGGTTGCGAAAAAAAGTAACAACAGCGAATGTCAGAGTTTTATTTAATGGTTTAATCGTGCAAAATTATGTGCTTGGTTAATTATGTTACATTCAGTTAATTTGATCTCAAAATCTTAAAATCTCAAAAGCAAAATTACAGCACTCACAGCACCCAGGGATGTTCTCTGATGTTCTCTCTCTCTCTCTCTCTCTCTCTCTCTCTCTCTCTCTCTCTCTTTCTCGATCTCTCTCTCACACTCAAGTTCCCAATTTGCTATTGCCCCTTGTCATAATGACTAATGACTGCGCCAGTTATTAAATAAGTGTTGCTCGCAATCTTTAACCGGTGATTCTTTCCAGTCCAATCATTACAGTGTTGGTGTTTTATTTACAGTCGCTGTCATTTTTTATTTTTTTTTGCAACCATAAAGGCTCTATTTTCAAATTACACAAGCATGAAGTTTATTAGTATTGACCATTTATGGTTATTTGTGGGCAGCAGCTGGGCAGGATGTCAGTGTTGTGTGCATACACATGTTTACAAGGTATCTGATTGTTCTAGGGAAAATCTTAACAAGGTCTGATAAATCCAAATTGTTTTGTGCACACATTTTTTTTCTTTTCATGCATACACATTTTTCACAATTAAATTTACACAAACTTTTATCAATGAGGCCGCTGGTTTTCTGTCACTCTCACCCAGTCACTGTATTTTGCCCTGAGACAAGACTGTGTTTGTACTATTAATGGCTGGGTAACATCCACATCTGTGTAGCTGTGAGTTTCTCCAACCTATGGAACAGTCATATACAAAACAGAAACATGAAGTTTCATTTCCAGTGTGCCCACTGATTATTTTACGTAGGCTATGATCATCTGTGCTCTATATAATGCCTCAATTAAACAACCTGCAATGCCTCAGCTTTTTAGCAAGCAAGATGTGTTAGCTGTGCTCGTCTTCCCTGCAAAGGTGCCAAGCAAAAATCACCTGACTCACTGCAGTGGCGTCACTGGTGTCATAATCTGTTTGTGAAAGAGCAGCAGAACATTTGAAAAATTGCAATGTGATGCATATATTACAGAGTTTGCTTGATTTTACGTTAATTTCTGTGATCCTGAAGGGACTCCCGTATGTTTGACTGGTATTGAGCTGGGTTATTAAGAGAAAACATAAATAAATTATAGAATGATAAAGACTGGCTTGTGAACAGAAACTGAACCTTTCATGCAACTAAGGCTGCAGCTAATGTCAAACATATTTTTTTTTCAAATACTTTAATTAATCAAAATTAATATTTAGAAATTCTGGGTCCCTGCTAATGAAACCTGATTTCTGTTAGATATAATATAAACTTCCATTTTCTTAAAAAAAAGTTGAAGCCCAAATCAATGTATAATAATAATTTGACAATACAGTAATTCATTCATATATCATTTTCACCTTATGCTCCAATTACTATGTTTGATATCAGCCTTGTTTGCTACCAAATGTAGCTAAGCCTTTGACAGTGATACTTATGAATGATTGCCAGTGAATAATTGCAAAAAAGAAAAGCATTCCTTCATTTATTTCTCATGTAAGGTATGTCAACAGTACCAGAAATGGGTGCAAGTATGTGGGGGGGTGGGGGGGGGGGATCTGCTGGTGGCCAAATGATCATTGAGTTCTTGAGTGTTTCCTTTTCATTCACCAACAATTACACAGAAGGAAGGATGCAGCTGGAACACCATGCACTGATATCAACTCCAGTCCTGAAAGGCAAATTATGTGATATCATGCACCTTAAAATGTGATAATCGTTAAAGTGTTTGGCCAAGAGATAGACTGTCATCCTGTCCCCTGCCTCAGGCCCTTTACTTCCATATTTAGGCTTCAGGATATGCAGTTAGGAAAGATGAATCGGTGTGTATGAAACATTAGGAATGCTATTTCCTTGATATATTCTGACTAGATGAATCTAGGTGAAAGGTATGGTAGAGTGTAATACTGTATGGTTCGTGTCAAAAAGTTTGAAGGTTTGGGGGGGATCAGGTGTCTTTCTCACACATGCCTATAGCTCATATACAGTATTTCAATGCTAAGCAAAGGAAATGTGAAAAAAAAAGTAAGTCAGTTGGGGTATAAGTTTCATGAGGATGTCATCTCCCTAAAATGATGGCACCAAAAACAAATTTGGTAGTCTGGATCCAGGTGGTGTAAGCTGCTGTACCTTTGTCCCAGATCTCCCAACAATCCTCAAAGAGATGTGGCGTGGCCCTGAAAGTGGGTAGATAGGAGTAATGAAACAATGTGACTGTTTGTTGTATAGAAGTGTTTATTCTATAGAAATTCCTCATTCCCCTCCTTGCATCAAAGGCAGAGGGGTCAATCCACAGCAGTGACTGCAGATTAGTGTGTGCCTCTGTACATGCAGAGCAGCACAGGTTGACTCAGGACTAACTGATATCCCATACTTCCTGTATATCAATACACAAGCACATACACAAAACTGTTTTCTTCATACTTTGGTACTATATGCAGAGACGTAAGCATACCCAGATGCACACAGACAGAGACGAAGATGAATGTGAAGCCAGATACATGCCTTGGACCTTGGACCGCTGACCAGAGTGGTTTCTGGCTCCAGCACCTTATGGGAAGGGGAAACAGGAAACCTGCCCTTACTATATGAAGATCATTCAGATAAGAAGCACATTTATATTACAATCCCCATTATTTGTGCTACGTATTCTCATTGCCTTTACGGATAAGTCCATAATTCAGTATGGAGGTCACAAGAAGTATCATTGATGATTTCCCTCTTTGGAAGATAAATTGGGCTTAAAAGCACCATCATAAGCATCAGTGGAAATGCTGGAATTTTTCAGGCTGCTGCACTGTGTGTTAGTGGTTATTCCCAGGCCCAAGCACAGAAGCGCACAGGTAGTGATGTTGTAATTAATGGATGCCTTTTATAAGCACGGTTAATTGGACATCAAGCTACAGAACAAAAAAATAAAGGTTTGAAGCAACAATCATGGGTCCTATTCACGGTTCAGTTGGGTTAGGGGCATAGTGTAAGTGATTACAGTAAGTGTAAGTGATAGTCTTCCACTTGCCCCCATCGTTAAACCAAATCACCCCATATCTTGTTCCTTAAGCGACTGGGAAAGTGGAGTTAGCTAGAGTAATTAGGTGGCATTAGTGGGTATTTAAGGATGTGGCTTGATCCTTGGGTGATTCAATGATAATTAATGTTGATTAATAGTTAACATTTTACAGCAACAATTACCAAAGTGTGGCGTCTACTCTTCTAATCCTTTGATACATGAAATATTCTTTCTTGTTTGTGCTAACGTGACGATAACGTTTAATTCAACCTTTTTGTGGCAGGAAGTGGTGGTCCTCTGTCAGGTGAATAACTCAGAAATGACCTACTTGACCTGTAATGCATTGCTTGTATTTTGACTGTGAATTTTTGGTTATTACTTAGATTTGGTTTATTTTGTGTGGTCCTTGCTGCTCTACGACTTACTGCCGCTGTTTTCAGAATTCCATTTCTGGACTGCGACTATGAAAATAAACCTTAAGCTTTTGCAAGTAGATCCTCTCTTATCATTATGTTACACTTAGAATAGTTAGATGTCTTGTAAGATTGTGTTTCATATTAGTGCAACAGTAGACGGTCGAACACCTACTGTGCAATAAAATCAGTGTGTGAAAATTTTGCGACTGAATGATGAAAATCTCTTTATCAGTATCCTTGTATGATAGCCATATTACAGAAGGATTGAGGGTTGCTGTTTGCATCTCCTGTATCTGATTTTATTACATATGCTTTTCCTTCCATGTGCTTTTATGATTTATGTTTTAGTTCATTGTTCAGCCAGGGCTGATTTGGTATGGAAGCTACGGCAGGTGTCATTGACCACGGGTGGGAGAAACAATGTACAAAGACTATGTGGTAAATGTGTTTCAAGGGATTTTTAAAAACAGTTTAATTGGTGGGCACCACATGTAATTGTGGGATTTTAAATCTGCTGTAGTGTAATTACTCTGGTTCCTTTCACTGGATTTATCTGTGTTTGCCTACCTGATTAGTGAAAATGACCTGCTGAGTTGGATATATCCATTGCTGGTGAGGATGCAGCATAACAAAGTAACATAAAGAGTTATGTGTATCCTGGTGCAAAGATTCATTATTGTAGTGGGGAAGTGAATATAGGTTGGGGCCGATTTTTGGAGTTGTTTGCTGTTTCAATAAAAGCTAACATGATTTTCCACTACAGCATTCTAGGTAGATTCCTGAAAGCTGTATATGCACTGCAAGCCGTGGCGCCTCTTCACATATGAAATAGTAAAGATCGTGTCAGTAGCTTTCTATTACATATTCATATGTAGAACAACATAAAATTACATTAACTACCAGAAAAACCTGCGTTGTGTATGCATTGGTGTATTTGGCATGAGTTTACGTACAGGATGCGCATAGCATATTAGAGTTTTCCTGTCCTGCTCTGCCTGAGACACACATTAATCTCCTCTGACCGCTGTGGATAGCCCGAAAGCTCTGACCCCTCTGCCTTTGATTCTTTGATTGTTTGAGGTGGGAAATGAGGATTTTTTTTTTCAAGAATAAACAGAGCAACAGCTATCAGACATATTGTTCCGTTTTAACACAGACATGATGATCCAATTGAAAAATCCAGTCACCTACTGTGTGGGTCATGGCACATTCTTAGATGACACCACCTCTGACTCCACATTAGCACATTAGTAAATGCAAAGCTCTGATTGGCGATGGCAGAACACAAATGCTGGTTTCCTGCCCTTCAGTAATTAACACTTGGGCCCTCGCGTGGCAGAATCACTGGTACCCATATGCAGAACAGAGCAGCAGAAGGATCGCCCCGGACATGTATTCCTACCGTATCCCATTCAACCATTATCAACACAATCATTCCCAAGACTGCATCTTTCTTTAGAAGAATGATTGCAAAGTCTCAATTCACCCCATGGTTTTTTCCCAACAGTACAGCACCTGTTTTTATTTACTGATTTCCCTGGTTAAAAGTAATTTCCTCTGTTTTGTCCTTTTGCTGTCTTACTGTATGAGGATGTTAGATATTTTATTTCAGGAACGGATGTGGGCCTTTAGGGTGGAAATATTCGAGCTGACTTCCCCAGGAAACTGACCATCAAATTTGTTTGTATTGCAATTTTTTTTATAGGCAGAGAATAATACCCCTGACAAGCTCATGAAACTGATAGCACATCTGCTTTTTACGTTACTCTTTTTCTTGGGATTGAAATGTGTGATATCACAGGCATGCATGGGAATGACACTTAGCATCCTGACCATATCTGACTCCCCCAAACACCTGTTGCTCATCAATCATTTTTGGTATGATCCCTAATTGATCTTGTCTGTTGACAGCAGTTAAATAAGCTTAAACATAGAAGCATAGTTTGTGTGAACCGAGATAAGCAGTGCCAGTCAACCCGTCTTTTCAGGGGGCACTGACTTAGCAAACTGTCGGCTTTGTCCGCCACAGTCCAAAAACACGCTAAGGTGAATGGATTTGTCCGATTGTTTATAGGTGTGAATGGTGTGAGGACTCCATCCTGGGTTGTTCCCTGCCTTGCGTCCATTGTTTCTGGGATTGGCTCCAGACCCCTGTGACCCTGCGTTAGACAGGTGGTTATGGAAAAGACTGGGTATTTTGGTAATGGTAATTTCAGTGTCTATCAAAATGGTGCAAATATGACCAGATAAACCTGTATTTCACTCTTTTTCTTTACCTCGATGCTACAGCCTCCTCTGCTATTGGGGCTTATCGTGTATATCGATCCTTCCTAAGTAAATCATTTTGCCACCAAAAAGATCCCCCATTTTAAAGCTTATTTTCAAAAATCCTGCAGTAAAAGGCATGCACCACTCAGTCTGGAATGTCTTAAATTAGATTGCTATATAGGGAGCTAACCAATTAGTGTGAAGGTCTGCTCTGTTGAAAAGGAGACCTGGCTATTAATTACTTCTTGAACTTTAGTTCAAAAAGTATTGATTCCATCGACAAAACGTTTTCGTGGGGACATAAGATATTCATACTGAGTCTTAGAGCCAGACTATTCCTGAACTCATATTCACAATGAATATGACACATTAAAATATAATACAATACAGTAAATATGAACTACAATACAATGCACTGAATACAATACAATACAATAAAACTGCAATTAAGGAATCCAGGATAATAGTTTTTCATTGTTTTTTTTTCTAGAGGGGCTCGATGGTCAATTTTTATAATTTACACTAGATTGGTGATAAGATTATTGTTGCACTGTTGCTGGCTTGTACATATTTCTTCTCAAGAATATTTATTTTATATGCTTACACATCTGGTTTCAGGGAAGTAGTAAATGAACAAATATTGATTTAATTATAGAAATTTCACTACTGTGGTAAACGTGTGTGACTTGGACTTTCTGTAGTATAAATATAATTCATTTTCAAATATCTACTTACTTAGTGGTAATCTGTGATGCTTTTGAGTGGGTCTGGGACGTTGTTATTTGCTTGCTGCTGTGTGCCACTGTTGTTCCTCAAAGCTTGAGTCTCCCAGGTAAGATGTCTGTAAAATTAACGTGGCAGCTTTATCGTTCCACACCACTGGAAAAGATCCCAAGCCAGTTTTCAGACCCTATTCTCAAATGTCGCTTCTGTATCCCCCCTCCCATGGTGATGTTAACAATGACATAACTTGTTTATGACGCAGCCCCAGCCTTCGTAATTGCCTTTTCATTGTCTCTCTGTGCTTTTCATTAGCACACTGGTATTCTGTAATCATCTCATAAACAGCCACCCTGTAATCTCATCCGGAGAAGTCAGGATGTTATTTTCTCACAGAAATTGAGAAATTTCTCTCTGCAGGAAAACAATAAAAAGTAAAATAAATAAATAAAAATGTCAGCTTACAAGCTATTTAGAACTGTTGTGGTCTGGAATTTCTTTTGAACATAATCGTTTGATAATATCTTAATCATATTATTAGTATACTCTGGTTATTATATTGTGCAAAATGTATTCAATTAAATTTTATTTTATAAAGATTATAGACATTTTACGACTTTATATTCATTTGTAGCCATCGATTTCCAATTTGCAGGTGCATGTGACCTTGGGGCCTTAGCTGATTGGAGGGTCTACAATAGGGGCCAGTAAAATAGGTCATGCATATGTGGTCATGGCTTGTTCAGGACTGGTGGTCTGCACATTTCTGAGCATTCACAATGGTCGTTTTTTTCCAACTAATATGAACTGTGTGATAATATGAAATTTGCATTTGTATGCCATAAAATTGAACCCTAATTATATTATTATTATTATTATTATTATTATTATTATAGCATGAGCAACCTGAGGAGGACATAATTTGTAAATTGCTTTTTTTGTTTATGAATTTGTTAAGGAGCTCGCATGCTGGCACAGTGGTTCGCATTGTTGTCTTACGCCGCTGGGACCCGGGTTTGAATCAATGCCTTGGCTCTATGTGTGTGGAATTTGCATGTTTTGCCCATGTCATTGTAGGGTTTCCTCTGGAAGCCCGCTGCCCCAATCCAAAAACATGCTGAAGTTAATTGGAGTTGCCAATGCTGTGAATACTATGAGTGTTCTAAGATGGATTGGCACCCCTTCCTGGGTTATTCCCTGCCCTGTAGCTATAGCTTCTGGTTTAAGGTCCAGGCTGACCTTAAATAGAACAAGTGGTTATGGAAAGCAGATGGATGGATGGTTTTCTAAAGTGCATTAAATATTGTGCTTCTATCCACACGCTTTGAACTTGTTTGTATTTGTACTTACCAGGTCACATTGCTTTGACTAATTCAGAAAACCAACTATTTTTCGACTGTATAATGAATGTCCTTCCTGTGAAGGTGATGAAATTTAAAGTGTAAACAAAGAAGTGCATGAAAAGAATGTTTTTGCTGCATCCAATTTTGAAAAGCAGAAATGTAAAATAAGTCTGGAAAATGCCATTTTGAGGGAGATGCAAAGTGCTTTCAAATTAGTATGTACCTCCCAGTTGAGAAGAAGCAGTGTTGGATGCATTATAAAATGGATCTGAATTGTCAAATGGGATTTCACATCTAAGTTCCATAGTAACTAACCAGCTACTTCAGGTGTAGTTACCAAAAGTGAAAATATTTGGAGTCAGTGGTCGGTGTTGTGATGGTGCTGCGTTAGTCAATGGACAACATTTAGTTTTACTAGCTATGCCTTTATTCCTTCTCCATTTTATTTTATGCTTCACCAATGTCTTATCCTTCTTCATGGGGATATGTTATCAACATTGTTTTGTTTTCTATTTACAATGAATTTTAGAAGGCTTCTTTTTAAGAGCGCACTCAGCCATAGGTCAGTGACCAGATTTCTCCTGAAGTGATGATTCATAGTTATTCTGACTTTCCATCAACAGCTAAAGGATTTAATATCCTCCTGGTCAGTTTCAGTAAACTTGCTCAGAGATGTCTGGTAGAAGATTTAGGTCCATTCTGCCATCTATCACTGAATATGGCCTTTGCATAGAACGCAAACAAAGCTCGCTGCATAACCTGTGATCAGATCTTTATTTTCCTGGAATAATACAGCCAAGAAAGATTAAAAAAAAATGTTCCGGAAGTGCAGGACTGGGGCTAAAAAACTATGCTGCTGCATTGCTGCAAGAACTTTAGAAATCAGGTAAGAACATCAGCTTTTTAATTAAAACATGTGTAGGAAAATTATTAGCTCAATGAAAAATTTAATATCTCCACCAATATGTTCAATTAATAAAATTAATTAATTATTATTTAATACTAATTATTAGCCAATTGTTATGCCGAATGATTGGCTCCTCCAAACTCAATTGCGATATCCCCGTGAGTCTGTTAATGTGAGACTTAAAA
>JAODUD010000107.1:24817458-24830330 GCA_026784285.1 Stomatorhinus walkeri
TAGTAGTAGTAGTAGTAGTAGTATCATCATCATCATTATTATTATCATAATCGTTATGAGTAGTAGTAATAATAAAAAAAAAAATAATAATAATAATAATAATAATAGAACTCTCAAAATGAATTTTAATTTTTAATAAAGTTGCCTAGACAAAAAGTAAGTTTTATTTCCCAACGCCATGGAGTCTAGGGGCAGTGTGTGTCTCAGCCAGCTAGGATGCTGAGGCCATAATTGGAAGGCTGCTAATTCAAATCCTGTGATGGGCAGAGAGATTTCACCATTGGATCTTTGAACAAGGCCCTTAACCCCAACTGCTCCAGGGAATATTTGCCCTTGCTTTCTTATTTGCCCTTGCTAAATATATAAATGTAATTCTTATTTATTTATTTATTAAGCTGAGGGATAGCTTCAGGGAAGAAGCTCTGCAGGAGGTGAGTGGTCGGGAGGTGATCGACCAGTGACGTTACCCTGATGACAGTTTGATGAACAGATGGTTGCTTGGGTGTGTGGTGGCTGCTGTAATCATCAATGCTCTCCTTTTTTGCTCTGGTAGTGAACAGTTATTTTAAGGTTGGAAGTCAGCAGCCAATGAGTTTCTCAGCTGAGCAGATGACCTGCTGCAGCCTGGACTTGGAGAGACTGGTGGCGGCAGGAAACCAGGCGCTTGTCTCAACGCTCTCTATGACGGCTGAATAACACTTCGTCATGATGTGTCGTGACATGTTGAGTGTGGGTGTCCCCTGTGATGGTGTGAGTGTCCCCTGTGATGGTGTGGGTGTCCCCTGTGATGGCGTGAGTGTCCCCTGTGATGGTGCAGGAAGAATAGTCTGTGCTGAGCTTTTATTGTGATGGATGTGATGTGCTTATTCCACTTCAGTGGGGCACGATTTAATGCAGGAAGTTAACCAAGACAGCAGCACCAGCAGCTCGAGAGTCAGGTTCCAAACAGCCAGGCATCTCCTGCATGAAAGATGCTTTCAAGACCATGAGATTTATTCATTTTGAGCTTAGCCAGACACTGTAACACATCAGCTTCAGTCATGCATATGTTGGTCAAAGGTTCAAAAATTCAACATAATATCAGGAATGTTGTTTATGTATTCTTGAGTAAACATCTGTGCAAAGTAATCGTCAAGCTCACCAATAATGTCCTCATTATTATCAATTGTCAGACCCATACAGTTCTCCAGATTGGTGATTTTTACAGCCCTTTTGGCTTTGAAATGTTGGAAAAATTCTTGAGTACTTCAGCCTTCAGCATTTGAAGATGGCGTAACACGGATACACGAGAACACAAGTATAGTCTTAGTATATTGAGAAACACCCTTGGTCTCAATTAAATCTTTATTAGAGCTCCAATTTAAATGTGTCATATCGATTCATTTAAATTTAATTTTATATAGTGCCTTTCACAACAGTGGGTAAAAAAGAAAATATTGGGCTGCTCGCTAAAAGCAAAGTGTAAACTCTGATCAATATCGAAGCTCGTCAATGAGTCAGTTCTCCATGCCGGTATGTGTAGGGTATGGCAAAGGGAGGATGGCGAGCTGTGCAGCAAGTGTGTGATGAAACTCATCAGCCCATCACTTTGAGGGTGGGGGGGGGGGGGGTACTATGGCTTTTTGGAATGCCCAGCCACTTGCAGACCTTGTCAAAAAATTCAAAACCTCTAAGTTCCACCCTTGTTCACTATGCAGCTCCAAACTTCACCCCCGACCAGCCAGTTCCACATGCAGGTCCAGGATTAGTGCACAGCAGCATAGGAGTCTGGGGCAGGGAACGGCTGGGACTTCCTGTTGGAGCTGACTGACCAGAGCTGTAAGCTGGTCGATCTGTCAGATGTTATCTTGCAGCTGCTGCTGGATGTCCACCAGATCCATTCTTTCGACGAAGTATTCTGTCATGTCACAGAAAACTCGAGAGAGATACTGGGTTACAGAAACCTCAGGTCTTTATTGAACTCGGGACAACCAAATTCAGGATTAACAGGCAAGATCTTAGTTGGAGTCATAGAGCAGGAGATCAAGTCAGCCAGAGAAATATGAGCTAAACTGAAGGCACAAGATGGGACTCCATGGAAGACAGGGAGAGACAGGAGCACAGTAGGTGGGTCAGGTTAAGACTACACAAGAGACAGAGAAAACACGCTTAGTAAGACACCACATGGATCAACAGTACCTCTCACTGAGTTCAAAGCAGCCCAGATTTTTAAGGAGCATTCAGAAACGGAAACAGACAGGTATGTAGGCTAATGCTAGCAGATTCGAGAGGCAATGACTAGTTAAGTGACCAGCCAATATTTGTTTTACATGGTAGTCTAAGAATAGTTGTAGAGCTAGATATCCCTCTCTAAATTCTCATTCTTACACATTGCAGACCTTAGTATCTGGAGCGATGCTATCGGTCAGTGCACTGTAATGGATTTTTATAATATGAACAATATTTTACTGTAACATGTACTGTAACATAGTCTAAAACATGTCAATTACTGTAAATAGCAAAGGGTGATAGGAAAATATATGGTCACAACTGTACAGTACTACTCTGTTTTGCAATATTTACAATCTGCAGTGTGCTTCTCAGGTGGACTGGGAAAGATTTTTCGAGTCCCAAGTACTCAAGTCAAGACTTGAATAAAAATTCACCTAAGTGTGTGACAAGACCAAGTGCTTTAACAGTGGACTCCAGTACCATCAACTCTGGAGGGATCTATAGAAAGAGGAAAAATAAAAAGAAAAACAATTATAATACAATGATGGCTGTCAATGAACAGGCTATTGTGGCATCAAGTAAAGGGAAAAGGTGAATAAAAAAAACATTCTACGCCAAAGTAGTAATGCTTTACACATACTGTATACATACATCATAATAAAAATGGGAAGTAAATGAAATGAAGTACATGTGATTTGGGTTAATTGGTATAAATTTCCATTAGCATTCTTCAATTTGCATATGAGAGTTTGTCCAGTTAGTAACATCCAGGCCGGGCTGTAACCTCTTCTCCTTTGCTGTGCTTTCTGGGATAAACTCCAGGTTTACTTTACCCTGCACGGATAAGCAATTATGGAAATTTGAAGGACAGAGACTCTGCTTTTTATAAGAAAAAGCAACAACCAACGAATATCAAATACTAAACTGAACATCAATCACAACATCTGAAAGCTTTAAATGGCTGCTGGAAAAAGGGACTCTCATCAAATTCCACTTATAATCAAATGCTTTGGGTAGAATTGCATGATTAACATGTTAATGTGTATGCACCTCAAATCACTTCCATAGAATGGGACATCTGGATGTATTTGCAATAGGCCACTGCTCATTTTTTGTCGCAGTGAGATATAGAATCATATCAGAATCCCATCCCCACCCTCTCCATACTTGTCAATATTATATTAAGAACTGCCTTTGACTAAATAACTAATTCACATGGAAAACAAGATACTTTTGACTTATCGTGTGAATAGTAGGGGAGACTCATCACAGAGCAAGGGTTAGGGTTAGGGTTAGGGTTAGGGTTAGGTTAGGGTTAGGGTTAAAGTTAGGGTTAGAATCCACCAGTGTCCACAATGATATTCTTTAAAAATTATGCTGACTCTCATCAGAGGGAACATTCTGTATTTGTCAGCCGGTGGAACCACATATCTCTACTACTACTCAGCAAGTAAAGTGTCCTTACTGTCCTTACTGTACCTCAGTCCATGTGCATTGTGTTGCTTTTTCAGTCAGTGATGTACAAATCTTGAGCAAGTATGCTGTGTGCTTCACAAACCTGCACTAACTAAAGGACTGGATGTTTTTATGCTGTTCCCTGGTCATATATCAGTGCTATGAATAATGGCTTTAATGCCATTTCAGATAGTTTATGGGCTATTAATACATATCCATATTGTTCATTGTAATAGTGTTTGCAGTTACATGTAGCATTTAAATTCTTTTAATTTCTTTCAATTAATTAAGGATGATTGGAGCAATTGATTGCACCCATATTCCAATTACTGCAGCCTTAGGGGAACACAAATTGGATTAGAAAAACAGAAAATTGTCTCACACCATCAGTAAGCAGGTATATGATGCTGTGCATTGTACATTGTAAATTTGGAATCACCCTTCCGTACACATAACACTGAGACACATAACAGCGACAAGGAACAAACACAGATATAAGGTGAATTCTGTAAAATGCTAATGACATTGGTGTTTGGGCGTTTGTTAATGCTATTTCCACTTTCATTTATCTCTTTAAACTTTTCAGCTATGAACTACTGGTTTGAGTTCTGTATTACGCCAACGTTGCATGAGGCTGAGTCCTACTCAGACCACTAGAATACCGTTTCCCTTCCAGGCAGCTGAAATTAAGCTTAGAGGCTAGTCCTTCTGATCCATATTGATTGTGCTAAATGAGGCTGACATTGTGTCCTGCTAAGAAGGTTATGGTAAATGGACCACAAAACCCTATTTACATTTCTGGCTGTACACTAGTAGTGTTAAGAAGAATCAGCAGAAACGCTAAATCACAGACTATTGAATTTTAAAGCACCTAGTGATGCACTGGGCTTCATGTAGTCATATAGCTCTGGAAATAAATTAGAGACCACAGCAACATTCTTAGTTTCACTCATGTCTCAATGTATGGCATGCTTCTGTGTAATCTATATATGTATATATATTTTTGCAAACTCAAAACCTGGCTATTCCCTGTTTCTCAGTGACGAAGGGCTTCTTCCATGCTTTATGGAACTTGAGTCCTGCTCCTATAGGATCACGTTACAAATTTTCGCTAGCAGTGAACTTCATACCACTTAATGTTTCCCATTCTTTTAGAAGGTCACTTGATGTCATCCTCCGATTCAGGAGGCACTGTTGGATAAGTTGACGGTCTGGCATTAGAAAATCGCTTCCACCCTTTAGCTGGCTGGTTTGTGGTCAGCCCCAGTTTCTCCTGCCTCACCTTATTCTTCTGTACTGCGGTCTTAGAAAATTTGAGCCTGG
This sequence comes from Stomatorhinus walkeri, assembly GCA_026784285.1. NCBI lineage: Eukaryota > Metazoa > Chordata > Actinopteri > Osteoglossiformes > Mormyridae > Stomatorhinus > Stomatorhinus walkeri. Next base: position 24,822,448 of record JAODUD010000107.1, read on the forward strand.
AAGTAACCTGCTGCTCAGTGTAGCCTTTTGCCAGCAAAACCAGGGTTAAACCAGGATGTACCAACAAAGATTATTAAAAAACATCGTGGCAGGTCATTTGCATGCCGTATCCCTTCCTGGTGCTCACCTCCAAAGCATTAAATACCTAAGGTCAGCCAAACACCTAAAGCCCCTTTCCGTTACGAGGTTTGACTTAAAATTTTCCTACTTCCCAGGAGTGAAGAACCTTCAAATCCTTCAGGTTTAGCCTATTGCCTGCTCTATATGTCATGTAAGTTTGTTTTCCAAACCAACCCAAGGTGTATTTTTGCAGATGATATATTTTTCTATAAATGGTTTTGTCAAAATCACACATTGGTGGGGGGGATGGAACAAGGATTTTTGGAAGTTGGTGAGAGAGGGAGAGAGAGGGAGAGAAAACAGCACAAAGGACAGCCGTTTTTGTTTTGCATATTTAGTCGAAAGCAATGTACTATTGAGGAGGATTAGTCAGCATCGCTAAAGCAATTAGTGTTAGAGCCTCAGTCAAGGGCCCCAAAGTATCATTACTCTGCTTGCCACGAGAGTCAGTCCAACAACCTTCTGGATATTGACACAGAACCCAAGCGAAGAAGAGTGGAACAGGTGGGGAAACAGAAAAAGGCAATTTTGTAAAATTAATAACTAGCAATAGGTAATAGAAGGGACACTCACTGACTTCTGTGCCGTTCCCCTATCTCACGGGATTCTGCTGCAGTTCTCCTTCAATATTCCACGCCAAATAACGAGATTCTGAAAAAAAGAGTTTTTCAAATTTCAGTGCCATAACATTTTCCATACTTGTGTGTCAATACAGGGTCCTAACCCAAAAGCTACCATCACAAGGCAGAGAATAACACAGGATGGGGCCCACACCATCACAGGGGACACCCACACCATCACAGGGGACACTCACACCATCACAGGGGACACCCACCCCATCACAGGGGACACCCACACCATCACAGGGGACACTCACACCATCACAGGGGACACCCACACCATCACAGGGGACACTCACACCATCACAGGGGACTCCCACGCCATCGCAGGGGACACTCACACCATCACAGGGGACACCCACACCATCACAGGGGACACCCACACCATCGCAGGGGACACTCACACCATCACAGGGGACTCCCACACCATTCACTTCTACAGGCAATGCAGCATCTCCAATTCAACTTATCAAGTTTATGGACTGTGGGGGGAAAACCTGAGAATGCAGAGGAAACCCCACAATGACAGGGGGAGAACAGGCAAACTTCATACATAACGCTGGTGGGAACCAACAGTTGGCAAAACACCACAAGGCGCACATACACACACACACAGCCACGCTCACAGAATTATAGGGCCAATTTAGACTTGCCAATCAACCTGCCCTGCACGTTTTTGGACCGTGGGAGGAAACCAGAGCCCCCAGCAGAAACCCACACGAACACAGGGAGAGCATGTGAACTCCACACAGGAAGGGCCCGAGACGAACACGGGGAAAGAGTGTGAACTCCACACAGGAAGGACCCGGGACCGAACACGGGGAGAGCGTGTGAACTCCACACAGGAAGGGCCCGGGACCGAACACGGGGACAGTGTGTGAACTCCACACAGGAAGGACCCAGGACTGAACACGGGGACAGCGTGTGAACTCCACACAGAAAGGACCCGGGACCAAACACGGGAAGAGCGTGTGAACTCCACATAGGAAGGACCTAGGACCGAACACAGGGAGAGCGTGTGAGAGCGTGTGAACTCCACACAGAAAGGACCTGGGACCAAACACGGGGAGAGCGTGTGAGAGCATGTGACCACACAGGGTGCAAACATCTAAGTGCAGCATTATAAATCAGCAATCTTAGGCAATTTTATACTTTGCGACATAATATCTAGCACAAAACTTCCTCTCTAGATAGTACTACAGCAGAATCTTTACAGTGTAACTTCAGGAGGGTCATGCCCAGTGAATTTTGTACCACTTTGAACACAGGTGATTTTTTTTCATACACTGATTTTGTAGTTATGAAATTTTCATTAAAAATGCAAACCATTTAAATAAATGCAACACCTGGAAAGTATCAGTAAAAATACTTTCAGCGTAACTCCCACAAAGGAATACAACTTTACTGCAGTATTTACATGTGCCAACAATTAATCAGCAACAGATTGTATGTTTTATCAACTGTTTTTGGAATTTAATTTTGTATTGACCAAGTACACTTTTGATTTTATCACTTCCAGACCACTTTTCTTTTTAACTACACAGTTTTAGACTTTATTAAAGGATATTTTTAGACATTTTTGTTTAATCATTTCATCTAACTGTGCTAGCAGCCACATAATAATTCCAATAAGTTATGTAATATATGCTACAAATCAATGTTTGATGAAAAGGCCTTTTATTTTGCATTACAGCATAAATGACACAGAGGGCCCACAACTGTACAAGGTCATAAAAATTGATTGTGTGTCACGATGAGCATTTTTCTGAAAGGCAGAAAAGACGTTTTGAAGCTACTGTATTATTGCTCATGACTACTGGCCAGAATAAGAATGCTTATGAGTTCATGTTCCAGGAGGGACCCTGCTGCCTCATCCTTTGAGCTTTAAATGCTTAAGTAAAAAATTATCTGTAAAAAATACATTACAATACAATAATAATTGAATATGCAATTTAACCATGATGCTGGGTTGTTAAAACTACCTAACTTTGAGTTATTGACGCAGTGCGGGTTTAAATAATATTGCATACCCCATCTTACTCTACATGACACACACGTAGGCAAACAGTGAAGGGCAGCCATGCCCTTGGAGATGGACTATTTAAGGGCCTTGCTCGAGGGTCCTCAGGGGTGTCTATTCCGCTGAGGCCAATGTTGAACCAGCAACTTTCTGATCACAGGGACAGAAGCTTAACCCACAGAGCCACAGACTTCCCCCATTGAATTTACCATTGGTGCTGAATGATTTGTTTATGTCTCCTAGTGTTATTAAATATATATAGACAGCCCGTTTAATGGGTAGACAGTATATGATATTAAATGTCATGATTTGACACACTGTAAATGGTGTTGTAATTATGTATTGCTTTTGCCAGAATTAAGTATCAGAATATGAATTTCTAGCGAACCAGCAAATTCCGCTGCACATCGATGTCACCCTGGCAGGTTTACTCCACAATAATGAGCCAGTGACGATGCACCATCCCTCATCTAGCTCACATTTATCACATTTATTGTTACAATATTACAATACTATTCAATTATAAATATAGTAAGACAATAAACAAAAAGCAGCAACCTCATCTTGCTACATCTGTGCCAAATTATAATCAACATGGTGCACAATGACGTCAACCGGGGTTCAGTTACCCAAGTGCTGGGTCAAAAACATTACCTTTCAGCTGGGTCAGGACTGGGTACTTGGACGGATAACGCATTAAAATAACCCAACAGACTTAAAAAAGTAACCCAGCATCTTTTCAAAGTGTGCCTTATCCTGCATAACAGAAGTGTTTTCTGATTTTAACTTTTGAGGCTCAGATGAAACGTCATATCTTGCCTGACTAGTGACAAATAAATAATTGACTTTACACTGAGATAGAAAGCAGGATATAAGACAACTGATGGAACTACATCCAGGATGCCGCAGGGTGCAAGCATGGGTGTAAATTATGGTCAATGCTCAACCCAAAGATATGCCCTTGGGTGCAAGATACCCTGATTAACCATGAATTCTTTAGATATTTCTTTAGCTGTAGACTTTACAACTACTGCCATTTGAGTCCACGTGCCAAGCCAGATCATACTATTGTTCCAAACTGAATATATATTTTTTTTTTATTGGATAATACTGTTACGTTTCGGGATGCTTGGGCAGGCAAGCAGGCACAGGAGGCAGAAATCAGGGCAGGAAACGAGGTAACGAGGGGGGCGTGGCACACATGAGGCTTGGACGGGCGGATCATGACAAATACATCTTTTGAATGTTCAAAGACTAATGAGATATGTGGTAGTAAAAATGTCTGCATGATTTGTCTCTCACAAATTTGAAACAGGCTGATTTCTTTCAGCATGCAGCATAAGTGAACTGACTGTTATGTAAGTATTATCAGCATATCACTGCATATAGGACAAATAAAATATTGTACCTCCAAGGGTTTGCAGGCATCGATCACTGGGTATGTTTTCTTTTTTAATTTCATCTAAGAACACAAATTTAGACACAAGAGCATAAAAAATCATTAAATAGATAATTTAATGTTTAATAAAGTGTAAAGCCCCAGTGCCAAACCCTGTCTTTCGTTCTGCTATTGTGATGTATTCTACTACACAGCGGTTGGACAATGAAGCTGAAACACTGGCCAATAGTGTTAGAGGATTTATGCTTATATCTGCATGGCCTGGTGGCCAGTCTTCACATTCCATCAGTAAGAGCAGAGGGGGAAGGTTGAATTAAAAGAGCAATAGCACAGCCGTATGTAAATTTTTGCAAGCCATGCAATATTATGGGAGATAGAGTACAAATTATCGCTGGCTGGTCTGTGACGAGGACAGCAAGTCTTTGTGGTGTATTGAGAGCCACGGTATCCAAGATAATGTTGGCATACCACCACGAGAGATTAACTACATCCAATTAGGAGGAGCTGTGTACCCAAGTGGAAGCATCCTGAAAAGGATGTTTGGGTACTACCTGTGATGTCTCTCCTCCCTGTGATGTCTCTCCTGCCTGTGGTGTCTCTCCTCCCTGTGATGTCTCTCCTGCCTGTGGTGTCTCTCCTGCCTGTGACGTCTCTCCTGCCTGTGACGTCTCTCCTGCCTGTGATGTCTCTCCTGCCTGGGACATTTCTCCTGACTGTGACGTCTCTCATGAATTCCCTGCTGCTGCACCACCGTTCATCCTGCCATCTGAAGCAGCACCAGCACCTGCCTGCCATCACCTGCCCCCCGCTTTGAGACTCAAGTATTAAAATTGGGACAGTGTGACCCGGAACTTTACCATCTTGCCCATTTTCCTTCCTCTACCAGCCCCTGGAGGATGGGGTCCCCTTTTGAGTCTGGTTCCTCCCACGGTTTCTTCTTTCGAGGGAGTTTTTCCTTGCCACTGTTGCCTCTGGCTTGCTTACTGGGGGCTTTGGGTGAGAATAATGTAAAACACTTTGAGACAATGTAATGCTATGAAAATGGTCTATAAAACCACATCTGTCCAACTCATTGCAGAATTAAAGGCACACCTTGACTTTCCTATTTCCACCAAAACTGTTTGTTGGAAGCTCCACAAGGTCTACATTCCTGGTGTGGGCTGCAATAGCCAAACCTTTGTGCACAATGTCAAATGTATTGCTCTATAATGAGTCCACCATCACTGTCTTTCCCACGTCTTGGAGAGTTACAGTGTGGAGAAGCCCCAAAGAGACTTACCACCTGGACTGTACCATACCCAGACTGCAGCACAGGGGTGGATCAGTGATGGTTTGGTCCACAATATTATGGCATTCCCCAGGCCCATTACTTGTTCTAGATGGTCATGTCACTGCGAAGGATGACTGAACCATTCTGGAGGACCATGTTCATCTAATGGTTCAAACATTGTACCAGTATACTAGACTGATGACAGAGTTGAGTAAAGTTGAACATCTCCCATGGTTTGCACCGTCGCTAGATCAGAATACTATTGAGCCATATTGGAGTGTTTTAGAGGCACGAGTTGCTTTCCTCCACCAGAATCATGTAGTGACCTGACCACTGTTCTGGAAGAGGAATGGCTCAAAATCCCTTTGGCCACTGTGCGAGACTTTGTCATTCCTAAGATGAACTGATGCTGTACTGACCACAAAAGGAGACCCTACACTATACTAATAAACAATTGTGGTCTAAAACCAGGGCTTTCACCGTCTTACCCCTGTACATGTACATGTGAAGCACAAACTCCCCCTGAGCTATTCTGTGAGAAGCAGACTGATCAGAGTCCCCTGGTAAATTTCCCAAGCCGTACACAGGACAAAGGCAGAATTCACACCTTTGAGCTACTGCAGCATCCAGCACATATATAAACAGCTATAATCTCACTGACATCTAGAAAAAAGGCTAATGGTTAAATATCTATGACAAGTGAACAAACTATTAATGAAAAAAAATACTCAGTAGGATTATCTGTGTGTGTGTGTGTGTGTGTGTGTGTGTCTGCCCTGCAATGGACTGGCATCCCATACAGGGTGTATATCTGTGCTGGCTGGGTTGGGCCCAGGCTACCTGTAATCCTGACAAAGATAAGTAGTTGATTGATGGATGGATGGATGGAGGTAGGTAGAATTAATTGTGAAACCCTGGATACAGCAAACACATATAGTGCAGGGTGGTAATTAAGATGATGCAGTAGGCCAATGGTTAATATTGCAGCCTCAGACATCAAAGGTGTGCGGATCAATTCCTGCTCTGTATTGGGGGCAGCTTGCATGCAGTCTCTGTGGTATATTTTTAAGTATTCTGATTTTCCTCAAGAATTCAAAAAATGCTTTTACTCGTAATAATGATTCTGAATTACGCATTGTGCATGGCTGTGTCTCCTAGAATGAACTTCCATTTTGCCTCATGCACCATGTTTGCTAAAGAAGGTTGTAGGTTCACCATGACAATACACTGGATAAGTGCAAAATATGCAAGATGCAAGTTAAGGAAGCATCTTAAGATGCTTTTAGACAAATTGGTTGTTTAGATGTATCAGGGGTAAAGTTTATGCTGAAAATTGGTCAGTCCAGGCAACAGTACCCTCAAAGTGTTTCACCATGTGTGAAATATTCAGCACAAGCTGAATTGCGCAGCATGTGGAAAGCGCAGCAATGGCATTGAAGTACTTTAGTAAGTTCTTGTGTTTCCATGGTGATTGATTACTAGCCCCATACCCCCAGGTAATCCAATTAATGTAACCCAGCGTGATTGGACTAATTGCCTTGTTTGGGTTTTTGTAAGGTCAGCAGATGGAGTGTTTAGGAAGTAGACTGGAGTTATCGATGTTAGATGTGGAATGATGTTAGGTGTGGAATGATGTTAGATGTGGAAGGATGTTAGATGTGGAATGATGTTTTGTTTGTCACTGCCTGTGTGCTCCTTGCTTCCCTTATAGTACAGTCACTTTGTTGATTAACCCTTCTGTCCCTCGACTCCACAAAAAAAGTGAACCCAGCCATACTTCTGAGTCACAGGTTATTATTCTGAAAGGGCAATAAAAATGGGTAATCAGCTTTTGTCTCAGGAGAAAAATGTTATGAGTCCAGAGAAGTTCATTTTCAATTTTCTTAGATGTGGTATACCTACTGTCCTCAGAATATTCTTTGCATCCAAAAGCAAGTGTCCATCAGCCAATATGTCACTTCTTTGCCTGTAGATATATACAGTTCTTTGCAAAAGTCTTAGGCAGACATGGAAAGCGATATTTAAATTATATTCATGTTGGTGCAAAACTATCAATTTATGTTTGTCAAAGTGTGTCAGCTTAACCATTTCAAAACCCCTCCTGAAATCATGCCAGTATTTGCAGCAATTATGCAATACATCAATGTATATTTTGACTTGACCACTGGCATACCATGTTCAACTCACCTCAGTGACTTTTTTATTAACTAATTAGATTAATTCATTAAGCAAGCTGGTGGTGAGACTTAGCGAATACATTAAATCGGGGGGGAGGGGGGCAATCTTATCCGCAAAGGGCCGGTGTGTATGAGGTTTTCCGCTGTAACTCCCTAATTAGATTATTAATTAGAGGACTGACTAGCTGAAGAGTCCTCACACCTGGGTTTGAGCAGCTGACCTACAGGTTATCCCAAAAACCCGCACACACACCGGCCCTTTGCGGATAAGATTGCC
>JAODUD010000107.1:24831447-24849241 GCA_026784285.1 Stomatorhinus walkeri
AGACACACTCAAACAGCATTCACAGACACACTCACACAGCATGCACAGACACACTCACACTGTATTCACAAACACACTCACACTGCATTCACAGACACACTCAAACAGCATTCACAGACACACTCACACAGCATGCACAGACACACTCACACCGCATTCACAGACACACTCACACAGCATTCACATACAGACTCAAACAGCGTTCACAGACACACTCACACAGCATTCACAGACACACTCAAACAGCATTCACAGACACACTCACACAGCATTCACTGACACACTCAAACAGCATTCACAGACACACTCACACAGCATGCACAGACACACTCACACCGCATTCACAGACACAAGCACACCTAGGAGCAATTCGGTTATTTTTTTCCAATCAATGTTATAGAATTGACTAAACCATATGGGGGAAATATGCAAGTACACTGAAAATTAGTCTCTCATTGAGGTATTATTGAGGTATTATCTATGCCAATAAACATTTCCCAATCCAGGTTGCAATTACAAATTCATTCGTTTTTTAGTAATTATTTTGCTATGATTTATTGTTATCTCTAACTTGGCTCTGGTCTAGGCAGTTTGTTTTTGGGATGCAAACATGGCATCGGAAGGGATAGCAAAACTTACTGGATATGAATTTATATGAGAAGTAGCAAACCAGGTGAACTATCCAGGTCTACCTGGAGTAAAACTGCTCTAACTCCTGCAATGCTAGCATCAACCTCTAGGTTTCTGGTGTTCTTCAGCAGGTAGTCTGGTATCTTCCAGCAGGTACTCCTGTGTTCTACAGCAGGTGTTCTGGTGTTCTTTAGCAGGTAGTCTGGTATCTTTAGCAGGTACTCCTGTGTTCTACAGCAGGTGTTCTGGTGTTCTCCAGCAGGTACTCTGGTATCTTCTAGCAGGTACTCTTGTGTTTTCCAGCAGGTGTTCTGGTGTTCTCCAGCAGGTACTCTGGTGTTCTCCCACAATTAGAAAAGATGCTATTAGGTGACTTGGCATCTCTAAATTGCCCCGTTTGTATCTGACTTTGAACCCCTGCAGCCCTGTACATGATCAGAAGTTGGAAGATGGATGCATGGTAATATAGGTCCAGTTTATATATAGTTTTTAATTAAAATCTGCATATAGCTTGCAATTAATATCTTTAGCTGTTAGTCAAAAAAATACATCAGAAGGTGGTCTTGCAAATTTGTCTGGATGAGTGCAAAATGAGTCATAGACATACCTTAGACCTGAATATGAGGTTTCACCATAATATAAATCCAGCCTTTCACCCACATTCCTAACAGCACCCAAATGACACTAAGTCTGAAAAATAACATTCTGTTTTAAGAGCTTCAAAGATTGTACCATGTGGTGCCACTAAAAGGCTCTCCATCAGAATGGATGACGCACTGGGTGCAATAAGGTGACAGAAAAATTTCCACCGCGGCACCCAAAGCCTACCTAAATCATAAAACTCTTAATATTCACTCTATATACCCAATAGCCCTCATAAGCAGCCACAATCATTTTTTTCATTCTTGCCTTAACTAAGTTATTCATTTGTCAATACACAGAAATACATGAATAAATATTTGTCATGTTATACATGAAGAACATGCTCATAATTTTGTATTTACTGGAAGCCTGTGAATACAGAGCGCTTGACTATATTTTGTACACCATGGCATAATTCCTTGTGTGCCCTAAGACTGGACCACAGTCCCAAATGCTAAACTAAATTATTATTAAAAATAGTTAAGCCTACTGATATATACAATCCTTAATCTGTTTTGGCTTTGATAGTATTAAAGTCCTGTTGCTTGTCTTTGTTCTTGAGACCCGAGAGGATTTCTTAAATATCCCTGTGTATTTGATGTTTTAAGAGATGCAAAAGTTGGCAAAATTCCAAACAAAGCAAATGAGTGTGGAGTCCAGAAGGCACTCGAATGGCTTAAAAAGCAGAGACCTGGAGAATAAAATGTGCGTAACAGATGTGTCTTTCAAACTTATGTGGAACTTATTTTCTTGTGTGATTCTCCTGCCTGAAGCTCTGTAGGGAATTCCACAAATCCAGCAATCCCTTGAGGAATGAAGCAAACTAGAGCGCCTGCCCAGAGAACTGATTTACTGTAATCCAGGCTTTGTTTGATTAGGTGAATTGGATTTGCCAAAATTGTCTATAGAGGTGAGTGGTTTGCATGTCTTGTACCTGGGATAAGACCCCTGTAACCCTGTACAGGACAAACATTATAGAAGATTAATGGATGAATAATAAATTTAAAATTAATTAGCAATAGTATTTATTAAATATTATTATTATTATTATTATTAGGGCTGTGAATCTACCAAAAAATCACTAATTAGTGTTGTGTGATTAATCATGATTAATTGCATGTAATATTATGACTTATAATCATAAATATTTATACATTGCATCCCCAATTTAATGTAGAGAATGAGTCATTCTCAGGAACTCATTAATATAACGTATCTCTCATTTTTAAGATTAATTTGAAAAGAGACTCAAATCTTACAATGTCATTGTCTAAAATGTCAATGTTACCGCTGGTGTAATTTACAGTGCCATTTATTTGTGTAACAAACAAATGTATTTCATCACACCTAGGGCAAGAATTATGGAGATTAACAATACAAAAATAACCTATTTGGGGGAAATGGTTTTTAAAAAAGAGTTACAAATGACAATTGACAACTTTTTTTGTAGCTTAAAGTCAGTTGCTACTAACAAGTTACTAACGAGCTACTAACAAGCTCAATAGCAGCAAATGAGCATAAAATTCAACAAATCATTCCAGTTGTAATCTGATCAGATACAGGTAGATGAACAATAGTTCATCAGCCCAGTGGATGCATTTGATTGAATTCCATAGGACTATCTTCAAAGAGGTTTTTTCATATTGCTTCTCAGTTTTATTTATAAAGAAAATTCACTGCATTAATGTTTACTAATATGTTCCATCCATCCATTTTCATCCGCTTATCTGGTGTCAGATCAAGGGTGCAGCCGTATAAGCAGGTATGCCCGGACATCCCTCTCACCTGTCACTTCCAGCTCTACTGGGGGGAGAACTGAAGCGTTCGCAGGTCAGCCGAGAGATATTATCTCTCCAGCATGTCCTGAGTCTGCCAGTTGGAAATGCCCGAAACACCTTCCCAGGGAGCCATCCAGGAGATATCCTAGATAGATGCCAGAACCACGTCAACTGGCTCCTTTGCATGCAGAGGAGCAGTGGCTCTACTTTGAGCCCCTCCCAAATGGTTGAGCTCCTCACCTTATATATAAGGCTGAGCCCAGCCACCCTTTTGGTCACAATCCAGAACTCATGACCATAAGTTAGGGCAGGATCATAGATTGACCAGTAAATTGAGAGCTTTGCGTTCCAGCTCAGCTCCTTCTTCACCAAAACAGAATGGTACAGTGTCCGCATTACTGCCGACACTGCACCAATCTGTCTGTTCTTCCCTCGCTTGTGAACAAGACCCCAAGATACTTAAATTCCTTTGCTTGAGACAGAAACTCATCCCCCACCAGGATAGGGCAATCCACGTTTTTACAAACCATGGTCTCAGACTTGGAGGTGCTGATCTTCATCCCGGCCGCCTCACATTCAGTTGCAAACTGCTCCAGTGCATGCTGCAGGTCACAATCCCCATGACACTAACAGCACCACATCATCTGCAAAAAGCAAAGATGCGATCCTAAGGCTCCTGATCCCAACCCCCAAGGCATCTTGGCTATGCCTAGAAATTCTGTCCATAAAAGTTATAAAGAGAATCAATGACAAAGGGTGGAGCCTTGGTGGAGTCCTACACCGACCAGGAACAAGTCTGACTTAATGCCAACCCATCTCTCTCTCCACAAAGTCCACAAAACACATGTAGACTGGTTGGGTAAACTCCCATGAACCCTCCAGTATCCTTGTGAGGGTTAAGTAATCGTCCAGTGTTCTGCGACCAGGATGGACCCTGACTCCCTCGGTTAGAGAAGAGATGTTTTGCCGGAGGTGTGAGTTGAAGATCTTCCAGACAGGAGCTTCCGGCAGATGCTGACATGTACAATCTTATAAATGTAAATCCCATTTGGTGAATGACGCCTTCCAACACTCCTCCGAAGGCCTTCCAGAAGGCCAGATACTCCAAACTGGTGCTTGGCGCGTGCACACAGATAACCATCAGAGTCCATCCCCAAACACAAAGTCGAAGGGAAGTGACCCTCTCATCTACTGGGGTAAACTCCACCGCACTGGCACTAATTAGCCCCACCCCTGTTTGGTGCAGTTTTGGTCAAACTGTTAACTAAATAAATAAGCCTGAAAATTGTTCGGTCTGAAAATTCATTGGTTGCTTTTAACATGGTCTTTTCAGTGACTGCGTTTAACACCCCTAGTTTAATGGTTTTACTTAAGCTTGTGATGTAAGCCCTACAGATTACCCATTCCCAGCAAATACTATTGGGAGAGGTATATAACTGAACTTCAATGCTGGCAAAAAGGTTAGATGAACAGAAGATAAAGAGAAAAGAGAATGTATTGCATTGCAGTATAAGTAGGGATGCCTTTTTTGTACACTTAATTAATCACTTATCAATTATAAATCATATGTACTCAACTGGCAGATCTAAACACTAATTCCAACTGTGCGAATAGGAAATGTTATAGTGGGCATCTTAGCTTTATGTGATGGAATCTGAGCAGCCCTGGCATGTACAATCATGTAAATGTAAATCCCCTTTGGCAAATGACTTTAAAAATAGAAGTCTGACAATCATTGAAGGTGCATTTATAAAGGAAGATCCTCAGTTTAAAGTATTAACCTTCAGTTGTAAAAATCTTTTGCAAATTATGATACTTTTTATAGCTTAAGCCATCTGCCAACTTTCTATTATGATATTTTATCATATTTCATTCTATTTACTGCTGTGTGGCAGTTTTTTAAAACAAAATGAATCAAGTAACAAGGTTTTCCCCTCCAACAGCTTCCCCTGAGACAATAACTGAATGTTCTGATATTAGTTGTGAATTCTGAGATTCTGAACAACGTTACAGCTGAAGCTCTTTTGTGGCTTACGGGAAGCAATATTATAGGTCGCTATTATAAATCTTTGCTCTTATTGTTCTCCCATTTCATCCAAAAATACCATGTGAGTTAATGAGACAAATAATAACATTCTGACTATAAAATTAATGCTGCGTATTAACACATTAACTTTCCCAGCCCTAATAATTCTTATTGAATTGTGTTACTAAAGTTTTGTGGTGCTGCGGGGGCAGTCATCGGGGCTAATTACTCCGTTACTGACATGCTTTGCACCAGACCACAGATATGTGTGAAATTAATGTGTTCATTCATGTATATTTTATTCTAGATAGCAAATATCATAGCAGTGTAATGTTTGTCATGGGCTGTGTGTAATTCCTTAATGTGTTACTATGTGTGTGTCACCTAAACTGTTAGATTCCATGTCTGTGCCACTGCTAGTTTTAGATTAGTAGTGAGTTGTCATTAAAGACTGAATCTCCATATTAAAAGAGCCATAGTCTCCTTTTATTAAAATGAATCACGCACTCACCTTTAAATGGTTTGTAGCGCTAGCGGAATTTGCATGTCCCAGCATGCCCTGCGAGTAACTTTAAATGGTTCCCATGAAGTGTTGTTGTTTTGCTGTTAATACTTGTTCTACTATTGTCGTGTGTGTGTTTGCCGGTGTTTTATCAGAAGCCTTGCCGATCATCGCATGTCTTTATGATTGTATAAATTACCCACCGTGTGTGTATCTTATTGTTCGGCGTCTAACCTCCCTGCTTTTCCCCAGTTATGCTTGTTTTGGTATCTGTTCATGCTTCTATTAGTCTTTTGACATGACATATTAAATGGATATTCTTGTGCCCTTTAATAGCCTCCTTGTCATTGGCTGATGCCCCGGTCTGCCATTCATCGCCATGGTATCAGAAGCGACAGACCGGAAGTGGCCCCACTTGTGCTGCTGGAGCAGGTGCTCTTCTCCATCAGCCTGGGGGGCAGCAGGGCAGCGCTGGGGAAGCAGCGCCGTCATAGGGCTGGACCTGCTCTGCCGACTGAGGAGGCACATCAACATGCCCGTGGCCGCCACCCACCTTGGTACTCAAGTGTTGACCCTCCTGCAGGATGATGGTTGGAAGCAGATGGTGGCCAAAAGGACCACAATGCCCCCAAGTATTCCAGCAGCCCCCAGCGTTTTTTTGTCCCTCAATAAAGATTTATTCATGTTTTTCTCACAACCTGTGTCTCTGTTTGCAATTGTGCTAACCTATTTTTTGGAAACATGGTATTTAGTAGATTTTAAAAGGTAAAAAAATGTTACAATTCTGTAACTACTTCTGTAAAGCAATATTTTCATAATAAAGCAATAATACTATAATGTACTTAAAAATCTTTTTGTGTTCCAATTTTAGAGTTTGTTAGCAATGTATTGCTAACAAATTACAGTATTACCTGTGTACTGTATGAATGGCTAATAATCAAACTTAAAATGTGGTATTAGTAAAGCAAGCAATTATGTAACTGGTATTTGAGAACAGCAAATTGCTCATTGTAATTCAATTCATATATTTCAGGTTTCAAACCAAGTTTTCTGACATACACAATCGTACACTGTACTACTGTGTAGTGAAATGTTTTCATGCGCTTCCTGGATTTTGTGTGAAGTATTCAATTAAAAAAAGCAATAAAATTGTGTTAATTATTAATAAACAAGAATATAATAAGGGTGGCGCAGTGGCTAGTGCTGTTGCCTCACAACTCTGGGACCCCAGTGACAAGCAAAGTGTCACATTACTGGCAAGAACAGAGGTGAAGGCAGGCTTGGGGAAAACCAAAAGAGGTTTTAAATGAAACAACAGGCAGGGTAAAAGGAAACAGATCACATGGGGTCAAAACAGGGTAAGGGGGATCAGGCGAGAGCACAGGGCAAACTGGGGAGTACAGGTAGGCAGCAACATCAATGATTGGACTGGGGAGCTCAAGACAGAGAGGCACTATACACATCACTGACGAGGGAGCAGATGAGAGGCACCTGGGGTGATCCACTCAAGGGCTGTAACGAGAGGAGAGATTAAACAAGTAACAGGTGTGGCTCATTAGAGCCACAGGATGAAGAGAATGGGGGGAAAACGATGCAGGGTGTGACACAAAGGTGCAATTTTTACCCTTTTTTCTGAAAGTGTACTGTACACATGTATCACAATCTGAATACAAGGGGTTTCTTCTGAAAATGCATTATTTCAACCACATATCTACAATATCCCTTATTCTTCCATTACTGTTATGCTTTGAAATGATCTTTTTTCGTTACATATAGAGTTGTAATACATGAACCTACTTAGTGGTTAATAAATGAATGAACCATGAAATGCCCCTATGCTACTGGTTACATATTTTTCAGAGAACAAGCCATGCTTCTCAATTGAAACGAAAAGCTGAATAGAGAAGGTGTTTAACGTAATCGTATTGCAGACATTCTTTCATTGCTGCCTCGCTATGGAACACAGGTCCACCTAGTGTTTGTGAGGTGTAACATCTGTGTGACATCTCACATCTCACACTTATTTGCAGAGATAGAGTGGTCTTGAGGAAGGAGGACAGAGGTTGATCAAACTTGCTGTACTTGTGTCGAATCAGACGAACGGGAGATTTTTATACGTCATACCTTTCAGAAACTGATGAAGAAAATATGTAAGTTGATAAATCAGTTTTAGAAATTGTTGGGTTTTTATGGTACAACTGAATACGTGTTCATCTTTATTATCATTATGGTGATGTTTGATGTGTGTGTATCCGTATAAATATATTAATTTCTCTCTCTCTCTCTCTCTCTCTCACACACACACACACACACACACATAGAGTGAGACAGAGAGAGAGAGAGAGAGAGAGAGAGAGAGAGAGAGAGAGAGACTCTCTCTCTCGATCGCATTGTGACTCCCCCTCAGTTCAACTCGATGATAAGGAATTTTACTGGATGAAACAACTGAGTCTCCTTTGCAGTCTCACATCTCGGTTTGACACCTGTTAAATTAAAAGAAGACCTAACCGGGGAAACACGTGTAGCTGTAAGTCGTTTGCAAGACACCATTAATGTCTACGGTGGAAAGATATCCGCATCAAAGATAATCGCCCCAGAGTCGAGTTAGCAGAAATTAAACACTGTGACTTATCGTGATGGAGAGTGCTTATAGAGATCTGGGTGTCTGGCCAGTAAATGAGTCCTGGAAGAATGGAAGTTTTAACAACGACACGGAAGGGAGTAACCAGACGGTGAACGCCCTGAATCGAAACGAAGAAGTAGCCAAAGTGGAGGTGGCCGTACTCGTCCTGGTCCTGTTACTTGCCCTAGCTGGCAACGCGTGTGTCTTGCTGGCGATCCATACCACAAAGCACGGTCAATCACGGATGTATTATTTCATGAAGCATCTTAGCATCGCCGATCTCGTGGTGGCTGTCTTTCAAGTCCTGCCACAACTCATTTGGGACATCACGTTTCGATTTTATGGACCCGATTTCTTATGCAGACTAGTCAAGTATCTGCAGGTCGTAGGGATGTTCGCTTCAACTTATATGCTCGTTCTGATGTCCATAGACAGATGCATGGCGATCTGTCAGCCACTGCACTCATTGCACAGGAGAAAGGACCGCTTTTATGTGATCGTCTCTTGGACTCTTAGCCTTTTATTCAGTACCCCTCAAGTGTACATATTTTCCCTGAAGGAAGTGGGCAACGGAGTTTATGATTGTTGGGGAGAATTTGTTCAGCCCTGGGGCGCTAAAGCATACGTAACGTGGATTAGTATCACTATCTATATCATGCCTGTTACAATACTGAGCATCTGTTATGGACTAATTAGCTTTCGGATATGGCAAAACTTGAAACTTAAAAGGAAAGAGCATTGCATAACTCTCACGCCTAAAGCATCAAAGGGCGCTGCGCTTTCTCGGGTGAGCAGCGTAAAGTTGATTTCTAAAGCAAAGATAAAAACGGTTAAAATGACTTTTGTGATCGTTGTGGCGTACATAGTTTGCTGGGCGCCTTTCTTCTTCGTGCAGATGTGGTCGGCGTGGGATCCCGCGGCACCCAGAGAAGGTAAACATCCAGAAATAATGTCAAATCGTGAGACAACTAAAATTGGCCACTAGCTTGCAATGCAATCTTAATGTGAATTAGTTTTGTACAGCACCAGCAATAAAACAGATCCGTGCATATAGGCAAATACATGAATTTAATCTACACACACGTTCTTCCGTAGATGCAGCACCTTCCCCTTTTATTGTTCTTCTGGTCTAATCCAGCTCGGATTATTTGGATTATGTTGAATGATTCCCAGTCGAAACACTGGACTGTAGTTAAACTGTGCTTATATAAACGATACATTACATCAATGCTATATTAATGGGCATTGGGGGAAAATTGACCCTCTGAATTTATCGAAACCAAGAAAAAGATGAATAAAAATAAAACCTGTTAGCGGATATGTACCCCTTTTGTTTTAAAAAATAAAGCCCAGGTAAACCTAACTAAACAATTCAATCAATACTACTGTCATGGTGCGCGAGGCAAAGGGCTCGAAGTTAATCAGTTTTCAAACAAAAAGGGGGTTTTATTTAACTGAATGGGAACAAGGACACAAACAAGGCTGTGAAGGGTCAAAATGAGAAGGCTAGTAGGGGGTGAGGACACGGACAGACAGGAGAAGTGACGTCAATCACCAGACCGAAGCTCACAAGAAAAACATGTAATTACATGAAGAGGCTAACAAGGGACAACAAGCAATAGGCGTGGCTCATCAGGGCCACCTTAGGGAGGAGACAGGGGGGTCTGGCGTGGCTCATCAGGGCCACCTAAGGGAGGAGACAGGGGGGTCTGGCTTGGCTCGTCAGGGCCACCTAAGGGGGGAGACACAAAGCTTTTATGTATTACCTCAGCCCAGCTTTACGCGCAAATAAACATCCTGTTACCGCAGCGCAGACTGTGAGGCAATGTTTGGTAGGAGATTGCAGCATGGCTTTCAGGTTTGGCTGATGAGAGACTAATTCATAGAATCTACTAAAAAAGCATTCATATTTAAATCCATTTTCATACTAACAGCTTCCACATCCTTATATCTGTGAGCTTCATAGTACCAAATTTATTCCTCAGCAGTTCACATTAAGTCAAGCGGGCTGTATTGTCATACCATACATAAACAGGTATATTGTGGCACGAAATATTGTTCCCCCAGGACCACAATGCAACCTACAAGCTTTTGGTTTTCGTTATAGTTAAAATGCAAAACACAGGGCAGTTCGAAATGGGGCTGGGGGGTGGGGGGCATGGACAAGGGTTTATATTCATAGTGCAATGTGTGTTATATGTCGTCACAGTCTCTGGGAAGAAGCTGTTGCTGAACCTAGCAGAACTGGCTCTGATGCTCTTGTACATTCTGCCCGATGGGAGCAGGACAAACACTCCCGGGGAAGAGTTGCATGGGTCTTCCTGAATGGTAGAAGCTAGGGCTGGACCAAAACCATATCTCGGTATTTTTTGGAACAATAGTGATACATTATCATGCTATTTTCAGTTGCAAGTCAAAGTCACATGCGGAATGTCACAATAAAATGAAATTTAGAATTAAAGAAGAGTTTGTTCAAAATTACATACAAATTCAGGCTTTCCATCACTATACAACTACAACTATTAGCATATTATCATAGCTAAATATTTATTTAATTCAAACAGAAGTCTTGAAGTAAAGAGAAACAAATCATGCCCATATCATTGTTGGCATGGGTCAGACACAGCATCTAAGGCATAAAAGTGTTTCATTTCACTATGTCCACTGACTTTTTCTTCAGTTTATGACATTGCCCTCAAAATAGCTGAGAATCCTGGGATTCTGTGTAATGTCATAACCAAAGGCCTTGCATTGTTTGCAATCAGTAAAGAAAACTAAAGTTTTCTTGAAAAAATCTTAATGTTACCCAATTTGAGTATTAAAATACAACATTTTATAATACAATCAAAGAAATAATAATGCATTGTGAATTGAAAATGAATGCTAATGCATTAAATTTAACAGCCTTTATTTTAATGCACAGTAGAAGTATATCAATATGAACAGCATTGTTTCATCATATATCTTGTTAGAAAAAATGCTGATATATTGTAAAAAGTGAAATACTGCCAAAGTGCTAATAGTGGCTTTGCAGGTGCAGTTTTTATGGCTTTGATGTAGTGGAGAGAGATCCCAGTCATTATTTTTGCTGTATGCACTGCTGCAGGGATTTTCAGTCTTTGACTTTTCAATTCCCAACCTGCACTTTCCTGAAGTTAGCAATCATCTCTTTTGTTGTGAATAGCAATGGGCTGAGGGCACAGCTTTGGTGGGTATGGTGCTATTGGAGATGCTAGGCCTTCCTTATAGTTTTTTGTTCCAATTTGCATGAGAAATTAAAAAGAAAACAAAGTTCAATGCCTTGCTGAAATGGAAGAATGTATCTTAGAACTTTAACATAACCTAGAATGACTTCAGTTCCTGTTGCTTCCTGGCCGTGTAACCCTATTAACCCTGTTATTCTGAACCTTGCCTTTATGACATAATCTTAGTAAAGATTGGACTGATATACTTCAGTCTTCTTTCCTAACCACAAAGGTCTCAGCAGAGTGTATACTTTAGTCAAAGCTTTTAACATGCATTATTTTATCCAGCAAAACAATATTTCCACATAGCCTTTTTAATTTTGAAGGCAATTAGGGCTGATCAATTATATAAATAATCAAGTAATTTACCTGTTAACCTGACAATTCATCAAGTAATTGTTTCTATATAATATAATATAGGCCCTATGGTGGGCTGGCGACCTGCCCAGGGTGTACCCCGCCTCTCACCCGAAGATAGGCTAGGTTACTTCGAGAGGCTAAATGGGACATATCTATGGCTAATCTCACGTTATTGGATGAGTCCTTTCAACCCTGAATGTCTTCTTTTATGGTGCATTTGCTTTTCAGTCATTCATTGCTTTGCAGTTAAGTTCTGCTTTGCAATACTGACAGATAACTGCATTCTCATTTACATTTAATGTGAAGTGCTTCCACACAAATGGTGCTTTCCACTCTGTTTGGACCCTCATCTTGCATGTGCCACCATTCTACATTCCACCATATTGCTGAGTAAATGAGAAGTAAAATTTTTATTGATATTTTTAATAATTGCATAATCTAGTTTAAAATCGAGTAATCTTGACAGCACTAAAGGTAATCATCATGAGCCTAGTGGCAATAGAGAAGGTTTAGTACTTTGTGGCTAAATGCTGAAAAATATTTAATGAAGAATCATGCAGAAAACCCCAAATTAAAAGGCTCAAGATATTGTGCTTGGGCAAAAACGTATTTAAATGTAGCATTTTCATTTACTGCAATACTAGTAACTTAAGCTTATATACATCACTCCTCAATAAACAGCAGACAAATGTTGCATTTAAGTATGCAAGAGGTGCATTGTAGGTAGAACCTGGGGAATAAAGCATCAATGTATGATTCAGCACGATTTTAGGGCAGTCGTTTTTGTTGAGGAACAATACTGCATCCTGAATCTTGTGGTCCAAGATTCTATCCCATCTACCAAAAGGGAGGTAGTTGAAATCTGTCATGCCTCAGAAGAGAGACTTCAGGACAGGCAAATGGCAAACATTACGGGATTTTTTTTGGGGGGGGGGGTGTGCAAAAACAGGAACAGAGAAACTAAATGGGACCACAAGGGATCAAAAAACCAGGAAGACTAGACAATGGAATGGCACTGAGAGGAATAATGTCCATGACAGAAGCACTTTTCACTGACGACTGACGAGGGAGTAAATGAGAGACAGCTACAGTGATTAACACAAGTGCAGGAATGAGAGGTAGGATAAATTAGACTCAGGCGTGACTTGTTAGGGCCACGCCATGGAGGAGATGGGAAGGTCACGTGGAAATGGCAGGTAGGACATGACAAAATCCTTTATGTTGCATTGTGCATTTATAAGGCTTTATTGTTTGCATTATTTGTTGATTATATGTCCTGAACTGAGGTGTTTTCCAGTAATTTTCCAAGCAGTCAAAATCACTTCAGCAGATTACATTTAATTAGATATTAATGGTGCTTGTAATTGTTTTGGCAAGGGAAAATGCATGCAAGTCTCCATCCTTCCATTTATCCTGGTCAGGGATAAAGGCAAATTAAGTTACTTAATGTAAAGGGTGTGTTGGTGCCCTCAATGAGTCGGGTGCATTTTGATTTTTGGAAATGGTTATGTTTATTCTTTATAAAGAAAAACAGCGGGTTTACATTTAGTACATTTTATTACAGATTATTACTTTGTAGTTATCTCGTTTTTGAATCTTCCGGCTTCTTGCAGACCTCATCCAGGAGCCGCCTACATCATCAGCAGTCCCAAGACCAATGGTTAACTGTTCCCTGCGTTGTGGTCTTGGGAAATATCAGACCGAAACCATAGCGTAGTGGATGGCCTGCCCTGTTTGAGGTGCTCTTAGACTCTTGTTGTGTAAGCCAATAAATGTGTTTTGAGTGTTCTGAGTCTTTGCGATGACCTGTGGATGATTAATTTAAGAGGGAATTTGTATTGTCTGTCTTGTGCAAGGTCATTGCAGGGAGAACACAATGGGCCAATGAGTATCCACAAATACCTCTGAGTTCTGAGTCTTAGACATGAGTCATATTCACCTGGAATATTGTGAAGATGGAGTTCATTAAGAAGCTAATGCTATTGGCAGAGGGTGTTACTGAAAAAGTTATCCAGTTAACACTAGACAGTATGTCATATCTGTCACTAGCCATCCATGGGAATCTTTTGCATGATATAGTTATACATTTTTAAGGGCCATAGGGGTAAACAAAGTAATCGCAATTAATTTTTCAAACCTTCTAAAGGGAAATATGGCAATATTTGTAATATCTTGTACTCAAACCTGACTTATCTGCAAAGAATTTTTGTTGCACTTTGCTAAGATATTGAAAATGCACAGTAGCGATTTATTCCTTTTATGAATCAATATAAACCAATTTATGAAGAGAGGAATAAAATGGTGATATATTGCTAGTACGTTATTAGTGAGATCAATGTTCCATTTAGCATGGCAAGACGTGTCGTCAGTACAGGAATAAATAATTATTCCACATCCATTTAAGCTTTCTTAATGCACAGTATTTAAGAAAATTAAATTAGAAATCACTATTTAATTACTAGACAGTTGCATGTATTCTTGACATTTTGTTTTTAGTCATAGGTTCTGGCTTGAGCTAAGGTAGGGATTCCCTGGTCCGCGGCCAGTTTTATACTGGGCCGTGAAATGGTGGAGTTTTGGGGAGGGCTTGGTTAATTTCCAAAAATGAAGTTTTTTTTTTCAACTTGCACAGTTTTTAACATCTGTTAGGATTACATGTACTCAGCTTCAAAAAAGTCAGCACCTAAAATTTAATCTGGCCCACTGATCAGTTTGATTCTTGTACAATGTAAACTAGTCCATGGACATCAAATGTTGGGAATCCTTAATCGAAGGTAATCAAAATTATTCAGGATTATTCACTGTCCCTGTACTGTGGGAAACCAATGAAATCCGTGAATACTAGAATCAGTGCAAACTGTCAGCCTGCTGCATATGGGACTGAGTGACGATCCATGAGGTGATTAGCAGAGAAAGGGGCTATATTTAGAAATGAAATACAAACTACATGCTGAAACAAAAGGACCGCAAGTGGTCAAAGGCAGGTAGGGCAAGAAGACTGGAAGCACAAACAACACTCATGGAAACAATGGACAGATGGTAACAAAGAAAACTAACTGCGGCCTAAAACACAATTAATACTAACAAACCATATGCATGTACATGACAACACTACCGAAGACGGGCAGAGATCTGGGGCAAGGGTAGGTACTTATATTCACAGCAAGTTCATGAGCACATCAGGCCTGGGAAGAGGGAGTAAGACGGGATGGTCAGGAGCACCTGCTGACCAAATGGGATCATGATGGACACGATAGGGTCTGATCCTGACACAAGCACAGCAGTGCTCAGCTGAAGCATGTGTTGGCTGTCCTGTGCTCCCCATGCTAATGTCTGTCTGATGTGGTTCTTCGATGTGGAGAATATGAGGACCACATAGACTGGCAGCTAATTCAAGTATGAATGAGAAAAGAGCTTTTCTGGTATGTCATGCATCTTAATTGTATCTTTTCCAAGCCTATTTGGGCGATTTCATTTGAAGGCAGTGATACAAGTACCCTTTTCTCAGTTTCACTTCATGAATAGAAAGTTTCATGATATTTACTGATGATGGTGCTGGACCTAAATATTTTCAAATATTTAAAAATTGATATACATAAAATATGTGAGCATACCTTCTGGTTTATGCTTGCCTTGTCCACAGGCTTTGGTTAAAGAATAAAAATGAACATATTGCAGAATATAATTTTATACTTACGTAACATTTCTCACAGTTATGTGAGATTAATAAATCTATAAATAGGCAAGATGACATATAAAGAATTAATGTGCTGTTTATTTCTAAATTCGAGGTTTTGCCCCTCAAAACATTATTTTTAACCTCTATTCATTAGGAAAAAATGCTTAAGAACAGCAGATTTACATGTTTTTCTTTTTATATCGAAACACGGAATCTCCCCACTTTATGCCACCCAAACTAGATTTAAACGGGGGGGGCCTGGCCAAAACATCCTGTGGTAATTTTAATCTACTCCCATTCATTGTGGGAATAATAATAATAATAATAATAATAATAATATTCATTAGTTTGTAAAATGGCCTGTGAAATGCATGGAAAATAATAAAAATGGGCATTAATGGCAAACATCATTTGAAATGCAATACATGTGCTATATATTTACTATGTAGAGTATTGTATCTAATGTTCTATAGTTGCCTTACTAGAATAATATGTAATTTGGTTTGGATGCTCTAATGGCAGTTATTGTTGGCCATCTTGTTTGTCAGACCAGCGTGTTTTTGCATGTGTGCGTGTGTTTTCTCAGTTTATAGGTGTGCGTCTGTGAATAACATTCATTTTCTTTGCGCTTGGTTCTTCTGTTTCTCATTCATGAAGGGTTTTTTCCTTTATAGGACTTCAGTCCTAATTCTAGGAGCATGATATAAACTGTGCTAGCAGTGCAGTTCACACCTAGAATTAATGTTTCCCATTCCTTTTGAAGGTCACTTGATGTCATCCTACGATTCACGAGAAACCGTTTGATAAGTTAGCGGTCATCTCTGGCATTAGAAAGTAGCATCTGCCCTTTACCTGGCTGGTCTCTGGTCGTTCCCTATGTCTCCTGCTTCACTTCACTATAACTTTTGGCAGTTATATTGAGTCAAAGATATGACATTTTCTTGCTAATAAAAGTATTAAATCTTTTTGGAAAACTTCATAATGATTTTAGTAAGGTGTTACTTATTCTTTGACATATGTGATTCTACTAATACGTTGTATAGCTTTGAATTTTTGATGATGGAAACGGAATGCCTGTCAGGAAAAAGAGCAGGCACTCATACAATCGCTCACTGCGGCCACTCAAAGCATACCAGTTCAAGTAACTTTGTGAGGAAACTCATCATTTTCTTTAATTGTGCTTGAGTCATTCTCTGAATTGTAAGAAATGCGGTATGAACATTACAGATAGTATTTTTATGACAAAAAAAGATATTTATTGGTGTTTTTCCTAAACAAAAAAGGGAAAACTGATGTAATCGCAGCCTGGGCTGTAAAGAAGCAATGCTCACATACCTATGGATTCCCATTTAGAATGGCTTATAGGGGAGCTTGTGTATTCAAATGAAAAGAAGCTTTTGCAAAAAAAAAAGAAAAAATACATATTATACCAGTTTATATAAAAGATATTCGTGCTTCCAGTTTTCGGTGGGTTTGGTTAATGTTTTCATTTTTTGAGAAAGTCATGGGAACATCTTGGAATTTTTCATGTCATAAAGAGAGACAGCACCCTGTAGTACTATAATCATGCAATTCCCTAGTACAATTTTTCTTCCGTAAGATAGATACAATAAGTAAAGCATAAATTGTATAAAAAAAAAAAAAAAATTAAAACAAGTAATTTTTTATGATTATCCAATTTATTCTTACGTGGGGGACAGTAAAATTGCACTGCTACTTTTTATTATAGTTTTTAGAAGCAACAACAGCTTTATGAAGTAACAAAAGTAAGACGTCAGATGTTGTAATACCCGTGACACTCTTCATGTGAGGCAAAATGTTCCGTGTTATGTTTGTAATTGTATGTCATATATTTCCTATGCATAATTATAAGCCAGGGTGAGAAATGAAATATGTAGAATAAAATAAGGACACATTTTCAAAAACTGATATCTAACTTGAAGGATTAGCTATCATAACTGGAATTTAAACACGTGTATGTAAAGTTATAAATTAACATCAGAGAAACAAAGCGATTTATTAAATCTGTAGGTAAATAAAACAAAACACATGCATAGATTTATTTTGTGTATACAAAATAATTCTCATTTTGTTAAAAGGGTAACATTTATAAACTATACTGCAACTGCTTGATTTAATCATATATATATATATATGATTAAATATATATATATATGATTAAATATATATATATGATTAAATCAAGCAGTTGCAGTATAGTTTATAAATGTTTATATATATATACAGTAATCCCTCACTTATCGCGGGAGATAGGTTCCAAGGCCGACCGCGATAACTGAATTTCCGCG
>JAODUD010000107.1:24857732-24873805 GCA_026784285.1 Stomatorhinus walkeri
GCGCGTGCGCCCCCTGGTGGGCTGGTATCCTGTATAGGTTGTTCTCTGTCTTTTTCCCTTTTGACCAAAGGCTGGTGGAAATTTTTGTTGGTGTAACTTGCTACTGTTGGAGTCTGTTGGAACAAACAACAGAGAGAGAAACACCTTGCATTTTTGGCAGAACGCTTTAAAAATTACTTGAATACATGAATATTGGCTCTAATGTTTATAAACCATCAAAGAATGTTATAAATGTCATACATTAGATGATTAAATAGGTAACTGAAGCAACAGTTAAATAAAGTTCTGCAATCTCTAAAAATTGGAAGTGTTCCTACAATTTTGGCCACTAATGAACATGCAAGGTATGTCATAGATGTAGAAGTTTTGTGCAAATCAAGAAGTGAAATACAAAAAATTTAACAGAGGCACAGTGAAAATAGTTTCTGCACACAATGTGGTACAGAACATGCATCTGATCATATAGTACACGACAAACACCCTGTGCAATGCAGCTGAAGCAGATCGTGCGTTGGTTATGCTGCCTGTACAGGTTCCAGGACCCCTCATGATCCAGTACTTTATACATGGTTGGTAGACATAGGACTAAGTCAGAAATACACAAGTCACAAGTAAGGCTAAGTTCACACTACACGACTTTCCAAGTCCTAGGATGGTTGTTCTGTTCATACTACTGTACAAACCTTGTCATCTTGAAATTGAGAATCTTAGAGTCATTGTGGTTTACACACTTTTGTGGTGGGTCACTCACCTGACAAGTAAACAACACTGGTCTCCCAGTATTTTCAGATGTTCATAATGAGTGGAGAGTGGCCAGTATTTAGGGCGGTGGCCCAAATGGGCCGAACCCCTTGTGTTCTGATCAATCAGCTTGCAAGAAAAACAGGAAAAGGGTTTTAATGACATAAAATACAAATGTCAAGAAAATGGTCTAGATACAGTATATAGATGAACCCCGATAATGTCCACATTTATGTTCAATTTTGCTGTTGAAAAAAAGCATACTGAAGCATATGTTTACAAAATTCTAGCATGAGTAGAATATAGCTGAGTACAGCAAGATCAAAATCACAAGAAAACAACCAAAGAAATGAGACGAAAGCAGATAGTCCATTTCGCTAGTGAACAGCCTGCTGATGATGTCCATTAAAAACCTACCAAATGTGAGAACAGCACAGAATGCCAAAGAGAATCTCGATAATGAGAGTAGTAGGCAACGATCCTGTAGATCCACAGCCTGGACATCTCAAACAAGGCATAGCCCATGAACCAAACCTTGTCCAATGATTGCTCTGCGATTGCATTCTCAGAGTTCACCTAGAAGTCAGAATGACAACTGCCACTTATTGGATCCCCATGCTGGTGTGCTCTTATATACAGAGCTCTCATATGAGCACCATATAACAGTCGTCTAGTTTGTTGTTCTTTTTATTGCAGAAAAAAAATGTCAAAATTGGCATTATGGACTGTCATCCATATTCGAGATAATTCTATCAAAGAGGAAGCAACGGGCATCAGCCAAGAATGAAAAGAGAGCTGAGGTATTAATTTCAAACCTGGAATGGGCAATAATTATGGAAACCAAACCTCTCAGCTGAATGACCAGGTCCAATTAACAAGACAACAGGTGTTTGCTGAAAGTAGCAACTACCATGGCATTTCATCTGTGACTCACAGAGAAGCATTTTGGAATTGCAGTCATACTAGAGACAGAAAGAATCATTGCTTATTACCGAAACACTTTCTTTTATATCTGTAGAGTCTGCGACTCATTTCAGACGGTAATCTTTGACATAGAAAATCTACTGGCTGTTCTACTGTGCAAAGCATAAATAGGGGGAAATGCAAAAATAATGACACAGAAATATTCTGTAACTAATGCCTGATATATGCTCAGAGAAAACTAATTGAAAAGGGTAGCATTAGTGAGATAATGCTTTTCATTGAATACAGATGAGCATGTCCTGTCAAGTCTGAATTGCTCCTCTAGGGGGGAGTATAGGTACCATCTTATTGGTAATCTAATCTTGTTCATGTTGCTGTAGTATGGATTTTTTTCATCTAGAGTTCAATTAAAAATGATTTATTGAATAACCCACAGAAATGAACAAGAGTATTCAATATTATTCACTTTACCAGATTCAGATTATTAACAAAGAATTTTCTGCTGGAATGCCTGAAGTCTCAGGATTTCACTGGGTCCTGAATTAGTAGGTCACTCTGGGTGGACACACTAATTACATTCAGACATGCATTTGTTCTTCTTATTTCTCGTTCATTGAGAAGGGGTTTGGTGTCTCTTTTCCTGAAGACAAGGTCGTCACCCACCGGGTCCGATGAGTCCCCCAGGTTAATTGTGGTCTGCTTGGAAGTGGCCTCTTTCTTCACGGTCTGTCTGAATTTAGTGAGAGACAAAATCAAAATGGTACTGAGAAATATATTGGGAAAGTGAGACTGTCCCCAGTGGACCTGGCAAATAAGCTTCCGTGTCTGGATTTTGTCCCATGTTGAATGAACTATAATTAAAGAAGTTGTTAATACATTTGGTGAATACTTTAGTTGTAGGAACTTGCCCCTGTCTCCTAATTTAATGAGGAATAGAAATGCGCTAAACAAAACAGTCAGCGAATAATGCAGAACCAATTTGAAATTATTTTGTTAACAATGGGGAATTAATTCTAATGGAGAGGCTGTCAAATCAGGCTGTAAGTAAAATGTTTGTTTAAGGTCCCAGAATATTGCGTGTTAGCTGTGTAGCCTTTTGGTGTTTTATTTTCAGATTAAAAAGGCAAAAAATCAATCAACTATTATTGATTTATGGTAGTCCAAACTGACCGTTTGTATGCAGTAATAGGTGAAAGATAAGGATAAGTAAACTTATTTGTGGTTCTATAGCCCCCTCTTCTGGCAAAACAGAATGTATTTCATTCCCAAACATTTTGGTTTGTGTGATTACAACTGAAACCTAGGCTTTGTAGTTACATTGCTTTATTCGTCACTTATGGTTATCCGGGTATTTAATCATCTTTCAATGGATGTTTTTGTTTTATCAAGAATGACTTGCAAGAGATACTGTTTGCTCACTGAGGATGACCTAAGGTTCAAGAGTCAATAAAATCCCAGTGATGACACTACATATGTAGACACACCGATTGCCAGAGGCTTTTATTACACTTTGCAAAGGCATGTCCAAGTTTAATGTTGTGCTGCTCAATTTACTATAGCTACAATTACGTAAATCACGCAATTACTGCGCCACAAATAAACCCATAGGTGAAGTTTTGAATTCCTTTGTTTTGATATCTTATGTACCCAAATGAAACCTGTAACAATATGTTGTAAAAATAATGAACGATATCTCATTTGTAAACAAACCACTTTAACAATAAAAACTGTTGCAGCGGCAGCCTGTTCTTATACGTTCCTGTTTGAAGTCTCGGGAATTTTAATCAATGTTATTATGTCTTTGTGAGGGACTCCTGAAGGATGGGAGGATGTGGATGTGGACTTTGTAATGTGAAATAAAAATAAAACATGTCCGTTTGCCTTTGGCGTAATTCCTCTGACGTGTCCCAGCAGCGTATTTCACAACATGCTTTTAGCAAAACCGTTTTCCTACAACCTTTGGACCCATTAACAATTCATCACCCAGCTTCTATTAATAGCTGGTAACAGCCTTGGCAGGATGGACTTTTTTTCTAAAATCTGTGGAAGAAACACACTTTTCAAAATATTTCAGTGCCTTTATAAGGTAAAACTGGCTGCTTAATTCCTACCCCCTTTGCTCTTAATGCCTAGTTTTAGTACAATTTTTGGCATTACCAGTGCAAAAAAAAAACATCTGTTTTCAGTTAAGGAGACATCTTTTTCACCACACTGTAGGTAAATCTCCAGAATGGGTTTAAAATATATATATATGAAAACAATAAAAATGAATGAAAATAATAAAAATTTAAACGGTGTTAATTCTCTGCATAACCTACTGTCGTTCCTGTAAAATAAGGCATAACTATCTATGGATGTATGGAAATGCGATAGCTTGAACTGCCCAGATCCACTGCTTTGTTTACGATTACCATTAGCTAAACGCCAACCACATTCAGGGCATCTGTCGATGGAGCAGCTGAACTAAAAATAGGAAGCGGTGAGCCTAAGTGCATGGCCAGGACCTATAACTGGAAGCGGTCGGTCGACCAGTTTCCAGCTTTGACAAGTGCGCTAATGGATTCCATGCTGCCGCAGATGGTGGGCAGCGTTTGCCTTGTCGGGATGAGAGTGAGTAAGAATGCTGTACAGTGCATAATCAAATACAGAAGGTCTAATTTACATAGCATCTGAGACGCTGGACAATTCTTCATCCCTCCCCCTGTTCGTATACAGCAATACCCTCTATTTGATAAGCACATTGTATAGACAGGTACGTGTAACTATAAGCATATGCATATATTGCATGGACAGATGTGTCATGTTCTGACCAGACTGTAGTATATTCTTAGTAACGCTCACCTTTTAAAACCTAACAGCTACATTCCCTCATTACTAGTGCACACTGGGCGTGTTTAATTCATAGTGATGGGAGCCTATTGCTGTTTATCAAGACCACACAGTGAAGCATCATATGTGGAGAAGTGAGACATCCGGCAGCCATGAGCAAGGAGCAGGTGATGCAAAGGTGAAGAGGACTGAAAAAAGAACAAACAAGAAAATGTGGAACTATTTGGTTGATGGATATGGGTTTATTTAAAAGGAAATTCCAGCTTTTACCTGCTCCCATGTCAGCCACTGTCAGCCTAAAAGGATGTTTGCTTGAATTACAATGCCCGATTCCCCTAACACCCCTTGCCACCCAGATGTTTCCATGGTTACACATCTGGTAGATGGTTTCACATCTATTGTAGCATGTCCCCAGGTCAGCAGAAGTGTATTTAAAATGCACGGTAATGGATCACTATAGATTTTATTGAACATCTTATGTCCATTATTCAAATATGCAAATTGAGGTTATTGCTTTGATTTCTATTCTTTGCAAAAATATAGAATGTAGCCCCCTTTCTATTGTCTAAAGGCATTGTCATTTACTCATTAATGAGTAAATGAGCAGCCTACCAATGTGTGATGGTGATATACCAGGTGACGGGAGATGTGTTTGATATAATTAAAAAGGGTCAGGCTCAGATTTTGACAGTTTCCCAGAATCAGTGTTGATACACAAACTGGTTGACCGTGTCAAAGCAAATTGTATCTACATATTAAACGTGACCAAGCAGTAAACATCACGATTTAAACAAAGAGAAATCCTTTATTAAGTGTGTGCTTCTTTATTGCATTGTGCATTCGGAAAGCATCGCTAAGGCATCCAAATAGGAATTTAGAAAATTAATTGCCAGTTCTCCGATAACTAAAGGTAAATGTACTACTGCTACAATGTGTGGGTATATAATACTAAAACATTACAATCATAAGTATTTACACATTGAATGTCTAAATTTATGTACAATTAACAATTGCGTATATGAGCAAAAACATACCCCTTATCATGTAAATTGTTATATGTGGATTACGTTGAAAGAGTTAAAAACATTTAATTTCGTTTCGTGTTCTTTGATTTGTGGCTAGATAATGAGGAAATGGAAAACAATCCTCAAATACAAGCGACAACAGGTGCAGAAAAGGTTCATGAAATGTTTCCAGAGATAAGTGATTCCCCTTTCTCAGGACTTACTTAACCCTAGAGGTTTGTATTGAATCTTCCATTTATTTTGGTAGTTAGCAGTGATTTATTCTTTATGTAAGTTATGTAATGTCTGCTCATTTTCTATAATATTGTTCCAATACTGTCAAATTGCCTGGTTTGTCAAAACAAGTGTTTCAAATGTGCAAATGACCATGTGCTGTACAGAACAACTGGCAAATAAAAATGAATAATGCATCATCGATCGATGGCATAGGGCATACTGGTGGTAGGTGCACTAATGACACCCTTATGACATGTTTGTTATAGACCAAATGCAACTAACTCAGATGTCTAATAAAGCACTATTCAGGTTCAGATCAGTCATGCAGTTCCGCCCATTCATACCAGGTTTCACTGTTATTAACCCCGTGGGCATTAAAGTCGCCCAGTAGAGACCTGAATCCCCAAAGCAGAGCCTTTCAGCATCCTACCCATCCAGTCCCTCTCTGGGAGTTTGGTTCCAGACCCCATGTTCTGTGTTGAGGTGAGCCCAACAATATCCAGACGATATCTCCCTTCTTTGACCATTAGTTCTGGCCCCTTTCCCAGCAGAGTGGTTCTTCCCTGTTTTTAAAGCCAGTTTCAGCAACTGAGGGGTCTGTTAAAGCCTCCTGCCTTCAACTGCCACTCAATCCACGTAGTGCCCCCTGCAGGCGATGGACCCACATGAGGGCAGATCCATGTAATTCTTTTGGACTTTGCCCCTTCAGGCCTCAAAGACAGAGGCCAGAAAGTTTTGTCAGTAACAGGGGAGAGAGGAAATGCAGTATACAGCTACATTCATATGTATCCCACAAAAGGCTGATGAATAATAAGCCATTGAATGTATAATAGACAAAAAAGTGAACACTGACACACCAAGGTAGAGTTCCTGCAATCAACATTCTGATGTAACAACTGTTACATTTTTGTTGTGCTCCAATGTCTAGGCTGGTAACCAGCAAAAAACCTCCGTGCTCAATTCCAGTCATTTTGGCCATTTCTTGCCCAGGTGCTTGTCCAGGTGATGAAGGCATAGAGCTTTGTCAACTGATGGCCAGTCCCACATTTCACTTCTTTTGCATCTAATTTCTTCTTCCTCTCATTCCAAGGATGACTTGCAGCTGTACTTATTCAGGAAAGCCGTTGTACCCAGAGCCGTCTTCTGGGCTTGGTGCTGAAACACAGCTGGTTTTCTCCAGCTTCATCATGGACCAAAACCCAATCCAAATCTAAATTTGGGTTCTTCATCCAGATTATTGTACTGTAAAACCTTTTACAGAAAGAGATAAAGGAGACATTTTGCCTCCATCAAACAGATACTTTTTGTGATTTGTCTAATTTCTACAAGAAAGCAGAGAGACTGAACAAATAGTTAATAATCTGTGGACGCGCTCAGCCCACAAAGGTTGCCTTGTTCAAGTTTCTTTCGTGAACTAGACTCTAGTATCATTACTACCGGAGGTGGAACATGCTGGCATTAAAAAGCAGCCAATTTCCCTAGCAACAGAACACCTTGATTATGTTAATTTTCACATTGATTGCACCCTCATCTTGGATGCGGCGTATATATTCATTATGGCAGGAAGTGGCAGGCAGCATTGGTTTGGAGGTAGCACAGCTTCACATTATTTGCATATGAAAGGCTTATTCATTTTCAAGCAACTCACACGTGTTTGGAAGACTGTCTTTTCCATTCTCATACATTAAATCTTTGTACTGATCAGTTTCAGTAGTTCAATGCAATGAGAATTATTCAAAGTATCATGGCATTGTATTTGTAAAATGATTTTATTGAAGGTACAAAAAAAATATCTTTCTGAATCTCGCAAAAACCAAAATGTAGTTTAGAATGCTAAAAACTGCAAAGATTAGAAGCAGGATAAGACAAACAAGCCTGCAATTAAACATGAAGACTTGCTGTCTGTCTGTCTCATGGCTATGAATACTGAGCAATAACTAGTAAGTTCTACCTCCAGCCCTACATCCTGGGAGCAGCTTATTCTTCCAAACAAGGCTTCGATTAATTCTGTGGTAGAAATGAGTCTTTTTGGTCATTTAAACATAACATCTCTGTGCCGATATCTTCTATATACAGCGGGTAAAATAAGTATTAAACACATCACCATTTTTCTCAGTAAATATATTTCTAAAGGTGCTACTGACGTGAATTTTTCACCAGATGTCGGTAACAACCCATGCAACCCACACATCCAAAGAAATCAAATCTTAGATGTCCATAATTTACGTTTTGTGCAATACAATGGAATGACACATGGAAAAAGTACTGAACACACTTAAATTTATTTAATACTTTGTACAAAAGCCTTTGTCGGTAATAGCTTTGTTTGAGTGAATGCTTGTGTTTATTTAGTAAAGATAGTTATATAACTTCATTGGCCCATGTGTGAAAAAGTAATATCCCTCTAGACTTATAGACTGTTTACTGTACCTGTAGCAGCAATGACTAGCTATGAAAAGGGGGCTTATCTTTGGCCACCTGGGGAAGAAGAATGATTTGGTTTGTTTGCTTCAACTTATTCCATCTGCCTGTTCTTGATATAGTGTACTGTACTGTAAATTCTGCAGTGCAGAATGTTTCTTTGTATATGATGAAATTACTGTATTATGCATCTGTAGAATTCTGAGTCTTCATTCGGGGGAAGTGGTGCTTATTGGAGATGCATCCTCACAGCTCTTTGTGGTGTCCTTTCTCCTGGACGGCCGTGGGTGGCTGGTCTAATGTTTTGTGTTTACTGTCAGCGATTTGTTTTGCTGTGTGCCATATCTTAAGTATCTTATTTTTAAGTAACATATCTTTTTCCTCCAGACAGACGGGACCATAAAATTAAAATATGTTGCACTCTTTTTTAACAATACTTTCCTTTGACGGTGTCTTCAATAAATGTCTTTATACTGTTTGGATTTTGTTTTTAGCCCAGCAGGTTTGGATTCAGATGTAAATGAGCAGGTGACCACTTTTGATGGTTTTTTTCCCAAGCATATCACACACTGGTCATACTCATAGATTCCCTAATTCTGTCTCAAAAACCAAAGAACTAAGTGATTAGCATCATGTTGTTATGCAAACACGCTTCTTGTGTCCTCATGTTTCCATGGCAACTAAAGCAGACATCATGAGGCTATGAAATTAACATGCCATGTTTGCTTTATTTGTGAATATTTTAATTGATGAATAGCTTTTGTTTTTGCTTTAGTTATTAAAATGAATCTTACTTAGTTAAAGTATTTCAAATTGGCTCAAAACTGGATTTTTTTTCTTGGGTCTTATCTGGGTTTAATCTGACTGTCCACATGTTGAATATGAGCCTTCAGTTTGTTCCGTGCGAATGAGGTGACATATATTCTTTAGTCATCAATTCAGTTATAAATAATTAAGCATAAAGAATCGCTATTTTATTATATAACATATTTTATATTTTGTGCTAAATGCTTCCACAGAAAATAATAAGCAAATCATAACCCCAATGAATATATTGCAGTTCAGGTTCAGGCTGTAAATACAAACTTTAATTGTATTTTTCTTCCTAGTTTCCTTTCTGCAATATTGCAGTTGATTTTGAAAATGGTAATTTTTGCTGTGTAAAATGTCAGTAAAATTTCCATGCAATTCTTTCCTTTTCAATGTAGCTACCACAATCGCTTTGTTATTCAGTTTAAATCTCAGAGAGGCAGAGTCATATCATATTTTGGTTTATTTTTACATATGTCAGACTCCAAAATGTAAAACAAATACATTTTCCATATTTATACATTTTATAAACTTAAATTCTTAAAGCAAATCCATCACATATTAATGGGTGTGCTTATATATACAGTCACATAATAGACAACAACTACTTCATAACTGACAGAAGTGTATAAACCAGAAAAAGTGCAAAGTCTGTCATAGTTCCATTTCTGAATGATTTAAGGTAGGTGTTCCCAACCTGTGTTCTACAGAACGCTGGGGGATTTGGGAAGAGGTTGGTTAATTTCCAAAACTTAAGTACAAATTTTTAAGTCACATGCCTTTTATGACCTTCACTTTGTCACATTCTAAAAAAATTAGAAACAGTCACTTAAGTTTTGCCGATCTGTGATCACCCACCGCAACCCTGTTCAAGTCGTTCTGCTGCCACCTCCCCCTGCCCACCACTAAGCAGTTTTGCCAGTCCATGATATTTACTCCGTAAACTGGTCTGCAGACAGCAGAAACCAGAGCTTGAGTGACCCACATTGTTGATGTGCCAGGATTCCCCAATTCCCCAGTTTGGAGAGAGACCTGCTGGCTCCACCAGTACAATTTAGGTAGTGGGTAGAGTTTAGGCAGGTAGTGTTATCATCAAATAAAATCAGAGGAAAACATGACAATACGTCAGCTATAAACTGGCATAACAGAATAATATTGGGATCAGTGGCCCTTGGCTTTGTATTGTTCACTGAATTTGGCCTTTCGGGTGAAATTATACAATACAAGTCACAGAGAAATGTGCATTATGTTTCTTAATGCAAAAATTCTGTAAGAACAGTTCTTGAGATTGAAATGCGGAATTTTTAATAGGTTAAATGTCTTCATTAGATTGCTTTGCTTAAACTAATCAAATTTATTACTAATAATGGTTATTGATCATTATTTTGGCATTTTCCTTTTTTTCCATTGAAATAACAATACTGTTTAGCAATAATGTCATGTAGTTTCCTAGATCTACAGGTCAAGATACAAGGAATTTAGCACAGCAATCTTCATAAAAAATACAAAGTACACAAATTGTATTTATTGTATATATTGCTTCCCACTTTTTCTGCAACTTACAAATTTGGCTTATGTATTGTGACTATGGCATTTTGACTTGACCTGGAGGAAAGAAATTACATTATGAGCTTATAAGCTAAATTCTCCTTATAAGCTAAATAGTCATATGATATTTAGTTGATGTCCTCTGGAATCTGCCCTGGAATCCTGAACCTTGGCATGGTTTGGTCCAACGTGCTCCGGGGACTGGATATGATGCAGCTAGATCGAGTCTCTGCAGTGCAACTAGTCCTTTGCAGGAACTGCAGGAAGTTCTCCTGAACAGAGCCTTCATGGCTAGATACCACACGCTCCATGGGCTGCGTGCTGTAGCACCTCCGCAGCTTAAGGAGCTCCTCCCGGATCTGCCGGTTAAGGAGTCCATAGAAGAAGGGATTGACAGCAAAGGAGGA
Source organism: Stomatorhinus walkeri (assembly GCA_026784285.1). Lineage (NCBI taxonomy): Eukaryota > Metazoa > Chordata > Actinopteri > Osteoglossiformes > Mormyridae > Stomatorhinus > Stomatorhinus walkeri. Next base: position 24,868,654 of record JAODUD010000107.1, read on the forward strand.
GTAGGCCAACCAGGTGATTACCACCCCCAACTCTCCGAACCTCAAGCCCGGTGCGCTGAGAGACAGATGCAAGTGCAAGGAGAAGAAAGGCAACCAACAAAGTAGAAACTGGCCCACGATGATGATGAGGGTGATGGCTGCTTTGCTACCCCCAAAGATCCTCTCCCGGGTCAACCGGCGGGGAATGTTCCGTGTGGTGATGATAGTGGTCTGGCTGTTGATGGAGTCTGAGCGATGCTTCGGATCGATTACCCAGGTAGGCAGAGAGCTGTGTTGACAGGCTGCCACTCGAGCCACCTTATACACACTACAGTAAACGGTGAAGATCACCACAGCTGGAAGGCAGAAGCACACCAAGCTGAAGATAATGGCATATATCTTCCTGTGACTGCGCTGGCTCCAGTACAGGAAGCAGTGGGCTGCGCTTATGTAACCCTGGAACCCGTATACTGGCCAACCAAAGAGGGCCGTGAGAGCGAATGTGACAGACATCACCCATATGAAGATTATAACAGTGACAGCCAGAGCCAGTGTCATTTTTACTTCATACCTCATTGGGTGGACGATGTAATAGTATCTCTCAATACTGATGGTGGTGATGGAGAGGATGGAGGCACAGATGAGGAACACATTCATGCAAATGTACACCTGGCACTCCTGTCTGGTGAAATCCACAAAGCTGAAGAAGGGTGAGCTGGACACAATTCCCAGAGGCATCAGCAACACAGCACTGAGCAGGTCCACGATGCACAGGTGGCCAACAAAAGCAAATTTCCTCAAGTGTGGAACCTTTATGATGACTACTATCACAGCGGTGTTGGCGAGGAGAGCTACAATGTTCAAGCTCACCATTAAGAGAATTCCTATTAGGTCTTTTAGGAGAATCTGTCCCATTGGAAGGTGCATGCTGGACATTGTGTGAATAGATTTCCATTGTCCTGTATAGTTCCATAATGAGTAGTTTGTTGTCGGATCCAACATAAGACCTGATTCTTCCATGTTGTAAGTCCAGAATATGCTATTTCATCCTTCGGCTTTCAGTTTTGTCGAAATTCATGACTGTCTCTTTTTCTCTCTTAGGGATTCACCTGTTAACAAAACAAATTGTTAAAATATTTACTGGTTTTATTTACTGGCCTTATTTTACTGTCCAGCATATCTTAATAGGTAGCTCCATTTGGAACAAAGCTGCAATTCATTTAGAGAAAGGCCAATACAAGTATAGTGATGACGGTTTAGTGTCCGCTTGCAGTGCTCAATTTGGGGGTTTTAAACGTGATAACACTACAGTATTTTTTTCTTTACTTTGATAGCCCTAAATTACCTTGTGGTAACCTGTCTGCTTCTGGCTAGCTACCTGCTGCGTGCACAGTAAATATGACGGGGAAAAGAAAGTCGTTTCCTCTCAATGAAAAGTATAGACTGCCAAAGCTGCCAAAGATGCAGCACAAACAGTTAAGCTATATGTTATATACAGTATTGTATAACAGCATTTTTGAACTTACTGTTCATTGACTTAATTTGTACATAACTAATTTTGGAAAGCTTTTAAACAGATGTACTGTATTTTGAAGGAGTCGATAAAATTAATAAAATACTGATGCTGTCTGTTCTATTACCTTATATTCATGTAATAATTCTACAAATGTCAATTAGATGCTAATCTGCTTGAGACATAAAGAAGGAAAAATGGGTGGTTATAATGATCATCCGCTTCTAGCGATCAGTTTTATACAGACAGACATGATCACTATAAGCAGTTTCCACTATATATTTAATATTCTAAAAGATCACTGTACCTCACATTGTTGACCAAAATTGTACTCTGCCCAATAAGTCTGATTTAAGTTCTTCGCAACTTAGGAAAAAGATTCCTGCAGTATCTCAAAACACAGATATATCTCTGACTCTTATACATCAATAGTGCCTGTTTTAGCAGTGCTTAGACCAGGGGTGTCAAACTCCAGTCCTGGGGGGCCGCAGCCCTGTTCTTTCCCTGTTCCACCACAAATGATTCAGCTCAAGAGCTGTGTGGTAATTAGCACAAGGAGCTGAATCAAGTGTGTTAAATGAGGGGAAACCCAAAAATGTGCAGGAACTGGAGTTTGAGACCCGTGGTATGGTAGAAAATACATAATACTTAAAAACATTTATTTTAGTTACTAATAGCAATGAAAACATAAATAGGTGTTTGGAATTCCAAAAGTAGTATATTTCGATAAAGCTTTGGCAGTTTTTCAGACCACTGTGTATTTACAGGGATGTTTATCTAGAGTACAAAAGAGTAGGATCAATTGGCATAATTTAAGAGCAAGTGCTCCGCCATCTCTTTCAAGTCCATTTGAATTCTCTTATTTTAGCACAGCTGCAGATAGTTACCCATTGATTCAGTCTTTAATTTGAGTCAAATAAATGAATAAAATTGAATACTAAGTGTCCCGCTGTATTATTATATATAAACAGAAACTTAGGACTTAATTTTTTACTTATTATTATTATTATTATGAGGTTACGTGAATATGAAGTAATGACAGAGACACATATACAATGGTGGCCATACAGAATCTACCGTCTTCTGGTGTTAGAACTCATCAGGAAGTACTTCTTGATTTTCAAGTGAGTTGAATGAAAGAGCAATTAATGATAATTTAAACTTTATGCCTCTAAAACCCTTCTGTGTCTGTGTACATCAATTAATTAATATGTTAATTTAAACAGGCAATATGAAGCTAAAACCTGTAGTTACAATGGATCATTTCTTGCGGTATGGAGTGTTACTACAAGGACAAGATGTGATGGTAATATCACTTCAAAGATGATGAACCACATGCTAACCATTTTATCACCTACACCCCTCCCCTGTCCAATCACTTCTTATGTGTACTGAAGATAAGGGAAAGACACAAAAACAATAATCACCGGTGAGCTCCTGTGGCAGCACTCGCTGAGGTTTCCCAGAATTCTGTTTTCCTGAATTTCTCTGTCAATGTTCCGAATGATATTTGTGCATATTTGTGTTTTTCCCCCAAATATCACTCTGTAAGAGGATAGCTCTTGACATGTACTGTTTGTTAATACGGCTGCTCTGCCCTGAATGAATGCCACCAGAAAAAGCATTACGTTAAAAGCATTTAATATTGCCCTCATTTTTTTTGCTTGGATCCATATTCACATTCGGTGAGCAGCCATATCCTTTAAACTGACACGTACTTGACAGATGAAAAAAAATAATTCAAAGCTCACACATGAGGGGAAAAATGTTTTGAGACTGTAAACACTATTCTGGATGGAATGTAACCTTGTATTCATATTATTTTGTTATGCTAACTTTTAGAGAATATCATCAGTTGTTAAGCACTGTTGCGTCCTGCTTCCCAGGTTGTGGGTGGAAATCCCACCTCTGCTCTTCATGTGAGGTGTGCATCTTCTCTATATTACATGAGTTCTTTTCAACACTTTTGGTTTTCATGTGCAGTTCAAAGAGATGCAGGTGGCTGATTTGTTTCTTGAATTTGCCTGCAATGTGTGAGTGTCTGCATGTATGTGCCCAGTGATGGGCTGTACCTCTGTCTGGGGTAGCCCTGTACTCCCTGGAATAGCATTTTGGTATCTTTACAGAATACCATTTAACCCTCCTGTATTCTTACCATTACAAATTCAAATAGACCTTTTTACATTTTGTTTTCTTAAATATATAAAACTTGGAAGCAAAGCACAGAAGATGAAGAGATGAAGATGTGAAAAGTGCTTAAATTAATTGTTAATTCAGCTTCGAGTAAAACTGGTATTTTTCAAATCTCATATTACTTCTATTGCTGTTTTGCCATCTAGATGTCAGAAAAATATTCATATATGAAACAAATCAAAGGAAAACATCAAGAAGAAGCTATTCTAAGCTATTTTCTTTTGAATTCAGAGGTAACTGACCATATCCAATAACATTAATTCTAAGTTGTGCTCACTGAGTATCTTGGGATGCCATTTACAGATTATAATGAGTTATGACTTCAACTACGCTGTCAGAAAAAAATGTACTGTACAGCCCTGATACAGTTTTGTTCCTCAAGGTACAAACAATATTAATGTACCTCCCAATGGAACAAAATTGCCCCTCATAGTCCATTTCTGTACTTGAAAGGTACATTTATCTACAGCTACGGTACAATTTGAGGACCCTTGAGGGTACAGCCAAAGTGACAAGTAATTGTACCGTCAAATGTACAAATTCTTTTTTCTGTCAGTGTGATTCAACCATAAGACATCAGAATTTTATTGATAGCTTCTGCATTTTTCTTAATGCAGTGTTTAATTAATTAATGATGCTGTTAACATGTTAATTGTCTAAGACAATACTATGTACAGTACCATTTGCTTCCATAAAGGAGATCAAAATATGAATAAAAAGTTTTGCCATGTCAGTAAAGCTTATTTGCCTGTTTTGCTGCCCCGTCTAGTTCATAATCTGATCACATGACCCATATCGAAGTTAACATTAAATGTGGCATTAAATGTATCAAAAGGATTGTTTATATAATATTTTTTATTTATATTGTTTATATAATATTATATAATATTTTATCATTTGCCAGTCCATAAGCAAATCAGATTTTTTCTGTCATGTGTGTTAGTACTAGAGAGTTTTGCTTAGTGAGAACTGTCGATCCTGTAAATATTTACTTTTAATATTTGTATTATATATCATTACACCATCTGACCTGGCAAATCTCTGCCTTTGAAAGCAAAAGCTTAGAAAGCAATGTCAATTTAATTTATTTTTCAATCAGGTTATCTAATCTATTTGTGTTTACAAACTTCACATATTTCATGCGGTTTTTGTTCATTTAGCTCATATTAATATTCTTCAATATGAAAATCGGTGTCATCTACTTGAATCAAGAATCAGTTGTTTGAAACAAAAATAGAGCCTTACCTGAAATGCATGGCACTTGGAATCCAAGCTGTGCTCTTTGATTTGTCCAGTTTCACTACTATAGGACACATGTAATGTTAAATTAATGAAACTGGCACGAAAAGTGTATGAGAAAGTTTATTTTTCTTCGCTGAAAACTAAACTCCTTGAGGTAATTGACCAAGACACTACATTAGAATCAGCTACACATAAGTTTGACAGGCAAGCTCTGCGATCCCCCCC
>JAODUD010000107.1:24879299-24891327 GCA_026784285.1 Stomatorhinus walkeri
ATCCAGCTTTTACTGGAAGATGGCTTCCCTGTCTTAGCAATGTGGTGTATTACAGCAAAAACACAGTTTCCATTATCAGTGCTGTTTCAGAGATGGATTCAGAGTTATTTGGCATCTGTTATGTGGGAGGTATTCTCTTTATAGGGTACTTAGCAGGATTCAGGAAGCCAGTCATTACTCTTTACAAGTAATTGTGCTTTGATTCTAACAGATTGACCTTCCACATAGAAGAATTCTAATGTAATGCTGTACGCTGTGGGAAATTTCATTAATTGTAATATATACAGCCCTCAGGTGTGAAGCTTGATCAAAGAATTAACCAACCCTACTATTATTAAGAGTATTATCCATAAGGGAAAAAATGTGCATCACACCTGAAACCATATTTCTTGCTTATTGCGTTATACAGTGACTGAGATCAAATGTAGGTTATAGCATCACATTTTTAATAATAAAAAACACATTTTATTTACATAAATTACAAGAAAACACAAACTGGTTCACCAAAGTCTAACGTTAAAAACATTGTTCTTATATTAGTCTACATTGAACAAACTTACTATCATTTACTGCATGTCAAATAAAATGTTACTTTTGTAAAAATGAAGGGGTATACTGAATGGTATTTTTCTCATCTTATGATTTCATTATAATACTAGCAATAAGGTAATAAAGAGAACTGGGAGACAGTATTTATAGGATACACAGATATTCGCATCATCTGCCCATGTTCATTAAGGATTCTTACACCCTATTCAGTTCATCAATGCTCCATATATAAATTATTTTGAAATCACAGAACCAGTGCTCCTAAAATGTTTAGTATGGGACAAAAAAAACTGCAGTGCAGTATATTATTTTTTTTAAATATAAATTTCTGATTTAGCTTATTTGTTTTCTTCCTACCAAAATTGAGATGTTTTACTGATTTTTCAGTTTAAAGTTATGTGCTTTCAAGCTTTCACTAGAAAAACGTACTTTGCTGGCATAAGAGAGCTCTGAAAAGAGGCTCAGACTTCCATCAGCTTTTCAGGGGGCTATATGCCATGTAGACCCATCCAAATGATGTTCAGCTTTTTTTCTTTACAGGGAGGACGTCTTGGAGTCTACCACTTCTCGACCATTACACACAGTTGGCACGTAGTTGGAAGCTGAAGCTGGGACATGGGAAAACAGCAGCATTGGAAAGTGCATTGAAAAGATGAAGGTTTTAAATCAGGGTTAGGGAACCTGATCCATGGAGAGCCAGTGCAAGTTTTTGGGGTGGCCACTCAATCAGCCAATAACAGTGGGTCCCCGGGACTGGAGTTTAGAACCACTTCTTTATTATTGGCTGACTGAGAGGTCATATCAAAGACCTGCACCCACACTCCATGGAAGAGGTTCCCCACCCCTGTCTTAAATGCTAATTTTTCCATGTAGTTAAAGAGAGGGAATTTAATATGCTCTTCCTGTAAAAGCTGTGTTAGTATGTTTATATGTAAATAAAAATACAAAATTAAAAATGTGTGTAATCGCATTGAGCAAAACTGAAAGACAATTTAAAAAATCACTAGGTAAATAAATATTACTGTAAACAATTCTATGTTGGTTATGCATACACTTTTTAGTTAATTGTTCTCCATTTCTACTTTAACTTTGCTATTAACCTTCAGTAAAAATCCTTTTCCGATATTCACTTTGTGTCGGTATCACCATAGAGAGTTTAATGTGTTTAATTAGTGTATCTGTTCGCTGGCCGTACATTAAGATGTGAGAACAACACAAATGAAACGAGATGGCAATGTTAGATACCGTGAGAATAGCCGGATCCGTGGCCCGTGCCGCTGGCACTGAAGCGAGTGGTAGTGACTCGCAGTGTGGTCACATTTTTCTGAGGCTGGAAGAGGATGATGTGGATTTTGGGAGCGAAGAGGCAGCCGAGCACCACAGAGCCGCTCAGGCTGACGGAGATGCACATGGTGGTCGTCTGAACCTGCAGAAAGTTAAAGAGAGGAAACAGAGTGGCACTAAACAAACAGCCCAAACCTCTGCTGCAGCCAGGGATGCACCTCTAGAGCTAGGAAACAAATACGCGTGCAGGTCACGGATCAGCTTCTTCCTGGAGAGCCTGGCTAGGTGGCATTTCCTTTCCCCTTAGTGACCCACCTGTCCTACTTTTCATTTTGTTAATGAAATATGACCAGAGTGAAAAAGGCAACTTGGCAGGAGGTCTAAGAGACCCGAGCACTGACCCGTCCCTAATACCATCTTGTCACTGCCACTGCAGCAGTGAATTTATGTCCATTTTTACTTAACTTAGGCAGCTGTATTATGCAGTTTTTATTGCTTTGGTATTTTTTGTCCAGAAAAAAACAATCTAGCAAAGAATAAGGTCGTTAAAAAACATTTATGACCTATCAGATGTAATAGAGATTCACTATATAAAATTATATGTCAATTTATTTATTATTTGTAGGTGATCAGTTCCAGTTGTCCATCTTTCATGAGAGCTGTATGAATCTGTCTTCTTTTGTGTTCTGTGTGCTGCACATTCTGCCACTTGGTTCTCGTACATAAATCTCAGCCACTGTTTTAAAACATCATGGTTTTTGGTCACATGTTATGATTTTATTTGGATACCTAAAAGGTGAGCAATGCTGAAGGTGGATTTTTCACCAATCATGATAAACTGGCTGGTACTTAATGATTAATGTTTCCTAATCAAATTTGCAACAACAAATCTCTATAAAAGATGAATCTCTTTCTAAATGAATTCTCCAGCACCCAGGCTAGTGACCCAGGTAAGAGCAGCAATGAGGGAAAAACAGACTGAAAAAGAAGGATTGTTTTAGAGGGTTGTGTTTGCATGTCTGTGAGTTGCCTACTAATCCATGCTAGCTGTAGGCATTACAGGGCTCCTTCAGCTCATTAGAGATATTTTACCTTTCTTAGTCTCCAGATGTTTAGTCAGGGACAACAGTTGATAACTGCTGACACAAGAGAAGCAAGGAAACTCACATCATAAGAGCATATAATAGCAAAAATAACACTAAGTAAATGAATAAAGATTTGGAAGATGAAAGGGGATTTTTAAGCGTTTGAGGCTGATTAGGAATACACTTAAGAGTTAGACTGTATAATTTTCAGTCTTCTGACTGGACTGCGTTTGTGAGCCAATAAAATAAAATAAAAGAGAGATTGTTTATAATATAATAGGAATAAAAACGAAGCCAGAGGTAAACTATCTCTGCACTATTTTCTGCTGAAGTAAAGATTGAATCATTTTTTTATTCCTTTCCATCATGCATTTCAGCATAAATCCCCCCGCAAAACAGAAGAGGAAATACAGAGAGAAAATCTCATCCCAGGTATTTCATAATTCCTCGCATTTGCCACATATCTACAGCTTCTACAATTCTTTGGAAGGAGGCCAGAATCACAGCACTTCTATAATTAAACCGCCAGGCATCAGAAGGAAAGCATTCATTTGCTACTACTTTTATCATTGTGGTCAGAACTGAACGCTCATGATTAACAGACTAATACTATCGCTTTCGGTGTTTTGAATTTTATTTGTTGCTTGGCTTCCATTTTTGCTGTATGACTGATATTCCCTGAAATAACCACAAGGATTGGGTTTGAGCATTCATACCGGACCAGGAAGTGTACATTCAGTCTTGGGTCTGACCTGAATGTTAGTCAATATAAGGGATTCAGCACTACGGCTGCTTCTTAACCAAGCAAAAGAAAATGCTTCTATTTCCTGTACACAATGTCAGCAGTGTTGTTTTTTAAATTCAGTTTAATTCACAAGGTTCAAAACATAATTAAATTGTGCAGCCCTTATTCTGAAGGAGATTGAGATTCATGCTGTGTATTTTAACTCCTCTCTGCTTTTTTTCCCATATATCCATCTTTCACCCATTTATCTAGTACTGGGTTGCTGGGGGAGACTGAGCCTATCCCAGGTCCCACAGGGCAGACAACAGAGAAACACCCAGGATGGGATGCCAGTCCATTAAAGCCGTTGCTTAAACAGAATGCTTTGTATCTATATATGTCTTCAGTGTTTGTACTTGTACTTTAAATCAGCATTGTACTACCTCTAATGTAATATTATTTTGGGCTTCCAGCATAATATTTTGAGCTATATGAAATGCATGCACACCACATAAAACTGTAAGCTTCAGACTGAAAAGGAAAAGCTAGGACAAGGTTCAGAAAGACAAAGGGAACAATCTGTGTTTTATGTTGACTTTTTACAGGCCTGTTGAAGCTCTTCAGCTGGAAAATCCTTCTTTTGAACTTTATTCCACGGTGATAATTGGCCCAGTCTTGGCATGGCTCATCACTGGTTCACAGGAGGTTCAGTCTGGGTTTGTAACAGGTCAGCACCAGTAGGAGCCTGAGGAAATTTAATTGACTTTGCAAGGACATGTCAATCAAAACAGAATAGAACTCGATGACTATGAAGGGGAGACCACTGTGGAAAAAAGCTAGCTGAGAGCACAAAAAAGTCAAAACAGATGGCCACCTCAACATCTCAAGTCCCCCAAAATATAAAAAACAAAGATCATCCTTTTTATATTTGATGATACTCTTGTATATATATATATATTCTCTCCATCTTCATGACCCTTGAATAATCAGGTCAAAATGAATTAAATACTGATATCCTTTAGGTTGAAGGACAATTGGGGTACCTCTGGAACGTAGAACAGGAGCCTTTTAATATTTCTAATACTTCTTTTGCTTTATTCCCAAAAATGAAATACATGTTTCAGAACCAATGTTCTCACTGAAAAAGAACAAGGGCATTATGGGCCTTTATAGTGGACAGACAATATATAATTATCCATCGCTAATTATTTTTAAATCTTCTCCTATAACTTAGATATAAAGCTTATGGTCATGTCACTCCTGTTCTTAGATGGAACCTAGATACAATGAAGTAATATCCATCTATCTTCTGAAACCACTTGTCCTGTTCAGCTTTGTGGGTGGTCTGGAGACTATGGGCACAAGGCAGAGAACAATCCAGGATGGGGCACCAACCCATCACAAGGCTCACTCACACATGCACACCTATGGGCAGTTTGGTAACTCCAATTAACCTCAGCATCATTTTGGACTGCAGCAGGAAGCTGAAGTACCTGGATGAAACCCCATGACAACATTGGGAAAACATGCAAACTCCTCATACATAGAACCCTGGTGAAGACTTGAATCCAGGTCCCAGAGGTCCACAGCGACAGTGCTAAGCATGGCACCAACCACTGCACCACCATGCCTCAAAAGCAAAGCAATAATCTAGCATATATATTTCCATACGCCATATAAACTAACATTCAGAAAATACACTGTAGTGGGCTTTCTTTTTTTCTTATGCACTGAATGACAATTCAGTTCTTAACCCGTTTATGTAAGTGGATTTAGTTTAAGAAACTGAATTAATCCCTGGTTCCGTCATGCAGCAAAACAACCATGTTTTCTTCCTCTAAACAATCTCGCATATCAGGAGTTGATTTGCATTCCGCAGCAAAAGAAACAGGCTTGAGAGAATCTGTGCATCAGCCACAATGCGAGAAACTTGAATCTGTGAAGAAACCACAAAAGCAAGTGCATTTTAATAATGCACCCTCTATATTATTGTACACAACCAAGAGAGAATCTAAACAATGGCTTCACACAGAGATCCTCACAAACAAAGAAATATTATCTGTAGGTGGACCTTAAAATTTGCATTTCTAACTGGATGATGTGGAGCGTGAACTGAAAACCAGTATGCTGTCCATTAAAGGAAACACAATATATTTCCATCCACCATTTAACTGCTCCTCCAGGAGAGGATCACAAGGGAAAATTGTAAATTTTAAGTATAGACCTAACCCTACAAAGTATGAGGATCCTGGCAAGTATCACAACACTACACAGCAGTCCAATATTGTATTATAAAAAAAATCATTATCTGTATTTCACTATATCTGTGCTTCATGTAAACCTCCCTCTTAGTCAATTAATCACTGAATTACTTACCACAGTTGTATGAAGGTCATCATTTATTTTCTATTTTCTATGGTCACAAATGCTGTCATTTGTGGCCAGCAATTCTGCTCACCAGAGCAAAGCACAGCAATTTCATGTAAATGATCGATAGCTATCTCTAAATAATGTAAATGAATACACAGCAGAAATGCTGCCATGATATAAGGCTGTAGAGTTATATAACATGTAAAACTGAGTGGTATTTAATTCAGAGCTTTCAATTTTTTTCATCCTTTAGGGTAGAAGTGCTGTGATTAAGTAAACAAACATGATAGGTCATAATTTGCCTGGAAGGTGCTCTTTGAGATATTTCTTTGAGCATAATTTAGCATGCAATTGCAATTGCGATTTGTGCATTTATGTTAGTCCATAGCCATGTATTTATTAAATGACTTGCTTTTAAATGGTGATTTACCTTGATGTAGCCCACATAAAACTAGGTCCTTTCTATGTAAACAATATATAGAATAGATTTTTTAAAATAAACATTACTAAAGATACATGCTAAAATGCTGCAGCTAAAAATAAATGTATAACTTATATGTGTTTCCTGCCAAAAAGCTTGTGATTGTCATGCAGATATCAGAACGCCTTGTGAGCTCCCTGTAATACACTGTGATTCACACTCGCTGTCACAGATCTCTGTTGAAGAGTCACTTTCCACTGGGATTCTGGGAAAAATACTAGGTGTGAAATTTTTGTTGAACCCCCTCCCCACCAGCAAGTGTTTTAATATGTGCTGTTAATTTTAAGATGCCAGCATTACACAATAGTTAATTAATGACGATTTACGATTATGTTTCTGCACATACTGTACAATGACTATGTATCCCTTTGTGCACTCAAAAAAGAAAATCATAGCAATTATTTTCAGAGTTAATTGAGATTTAGTAACTTCTTTTGGCAATACATCATTTTTAATTCTAATAATGGCTAAGTAATAGTTGTTTATCATAAACCACCAGATTTGAATGTAGATCATATGACTTGCTCCCTAATAAGTTACGTTTGATATTCTGATTTACTCTAATGTAATCATGCGATTTTGTCAGTTATCGGAGGGTGAAGGTGGGAAATCGGTTTCTGAGTATGTTGTCAGTTTCACTGCCTTGAGAGATATTGAAATCAGACCTAGTGCATTTTGGATCAGAGTGGCCATTTCCTTGTTAACACTATCTCACGGCGTAGAAAGCTCAGTGACCAGCGAGACCATAAAAAGTTTGCTAGTATTAGCTTTGGCTATTGCTGCTAGCTTATTACTTGTGTGGGCTCTGTGCAGGATACTCTGTTCTATTGGCGATTTGGACTTGGGGTCAGGTATTTTTTAACGGAACATGAGTAAAGGTAAACCATCTTGAAGATAAAATAGGCGATGCAAGAAAATGAATTCTTATAAAAAGCGCACTGCCAACCAGAGACCCTGTCCCTCGTGTCTGTACCTTACACCACTGTAACTTTAAGTTTCCCATTAATGTAATCTTACTTCAATCCATTTGCTCTCTCTGTAGAAGGTTTCACCTTTAATCATCACTAAATGCAGTCTAATCCTTTTACTAGGCTTGGAAAATTATTTTCATTAGTGGTCCTTACCTGCTATCTGAAACTGCAGGTGTTCTAATAAAGTTTGGGGTCACACTTACTTCTCGGAAGCTTATTTCTGATGGAGAAATTTTGGCTGAGATCTGTAATGGTGGTTTATTGTATCAATGCTTTGATCTAGTTTGATCTGGTCACGACTCTCACCCTGTAGTCGCTGGCAGTCACGTAGAATATGGGCTGGAAGGCCAGCCAGATGATGCAGGTGGTGTACATGGTGAAGCCGATGAACTTGGCTTCATTGAAGTTTTCAGGGCATTTCCTGGTCTTGAAGGCGTAGACGGTGCAGAGGACGATGAGCACGCAGTTGTAGGTGAGGGACACCAGCATGCTGGAATCCTTGCTATTACACTTGAGGGTGACGATGTCCCGCCGCTCTGGGCTGACCTCTTTGCGCACGCCAGGAGCCTCTACCAGCAGCCAGACCACCACCACCACCAGCTGACAGGAGATGAGCGCCATGCAGATGGCCACCTGTGAGGTAGGGCTGATGAAGCGTGGCCGTTGGGCGCCGTCCTTCACGCCATTGAAGATGCGCGCGATACGGTTGGTCTTGGTCAGCAAGGCAGAGTAGCAGACGGCAAATGACGTGCCCAAACCAAGACGGCGCAGCGTGCACACGACAGCGGATGGCTTGGCTATGTAGATAAAGGTCATGCTGTAGCACATCAACACACCCAGCAGGAGGATGTAAGAGAGTTCCCGCCCACTGGCTTTCACCACTGGAGTGTCATTGTTCTTCATGAACAGGCCAATCACGAAAAGTGTACAGAGCATGCCCAGACAGGCAATGGTAACAGGTCCAATGGCCCAGGCATCCTCCCAGTGGATGTACTCCTCTGGCAGGTCATAGCACCCTGTCAGGTTCTCTAGGGGCCACTGTCCAAAGGGACAGTCCTTACAGGTAAACTCGTCCAACAGGCACTGGTATGGCTGACAAGGAATGCAGATCCAGCAGCACACATCCCCCGGCTGCATGCTTTTTATCTCGTTCTTCCTGCAGGGGTCGCTACACTGCGAAGTGGGGGGCAGCTGCTCTCCCCAGGGAATGAGTGACGTGTTCAGTGCCAGGACTTCAGCCCAGTAGCCAACCTTCTTGTAGATGTACTTGCCGTCTTCTTGGTGGTAATGGAATATGTTGTAGCGACCAAGGCCGTCTCCATATGCATCAAAGCGCACTATGTTGTCAGTGTCTGCTGGACGAAACGGGGCTAGATGGGGAAAAGACATCAAAACTGATTACATGCTACGGACAAATTGGCGGAAAAGACAGGTTACTTGTTAATGCAGAAATTTTATTCTCTTTTCTTAAAATGTTGGTGATTTTATCTGTTAATTTTAATCTGATATCTAACTGATTAATAAATGAGAATCCACAGGATTTTCTACAATAACAAAAAAATTTTTAACACATACAGTACTGTGCAAGAGTTTTAGGCATGGGTAACTTGCATATTTTTATAGTATCACTCTTAATTTGCATATGTTCCCATATTAAATTGTTTTTGTGCAAAATAAATATACACTTGCTACCCAGATGAGTAATCTTAAATGTTTCTTTCGACTGCTTAAGATTTTTCCACAGTACCATACATAATGCATTATCCAAAAATTTCATGGACCTTGAAAGTTATATAATCATAACAATAATATAAGCACTTCAGCCATAGCTACAGCTCTAGAAAATTTAAGAGACCACAGCAATAAATTTTAAAAATTTATTTTCACTCATTTCTCAATTTCTGGGTAAGCTTCTGTGAACAATATACATTTCATGTAAACTCCAACCTGGCTCTTCTCTGTTTCTCATTAATGATGGACTTCTTGCTTGCTGTAAGAGACTTTAGTTCTGCTTCTAGGAGCCTGATACACACTGTCCTAGCAGTGCACTTTCCACCACTTAATGTTTCCCATTCCTTTTGAAGGCCACTTGATGTCATCCTGCGATTCATGAGACACCATTTCCCTGGCATTAGAATGTCGCTCCTGCCCTCCTCCTGGCTGGTTTTTGGTTGTTCCCACTATCTCCTGCTTCACCATATTCTTGTGTCCTGCTGTCTTAGGAATTTTGAGCCTGGAAGCCAGTTTTTTTGTCAGATGTAGAAATCTGCTCTTGAGAATACATACTGAATATATACTCAGCATAGCCTGCAGCATGTAAGACAAATTGTGACTGGACTCATTACTGAGCTTTTAGCTGATAATGACTGATTTATCCTTACAAATTAAACCATACCAACATCTTTTTGAGACCAAACAAAACACTTACACTGGAAATTCAATCTTTCACTCATTGCATGCATTTGAGTGTTGTTAACTGGCCTACTTTGCTGACAAGGAATAATTAAACATTCATTATATTCTGAAACTAACATAAAGTTCAACTCTAGCAGTTATGTTACAAAGGGAAACGTGTATTAGATAAATATAATTAATTTTTTCATGATAGTGTTGTATGGTATAATTGAGAGGCTGTAATTTTGCCCATGTTAGATGTTTTTAAAGGACATAATACTCCTACATAAGAAGGATCTTTGTACCAGAAATTACAATATAATTCTTCATATTTATGACTCCTATCCTGTAACAGGAGGTGTGGTGCCTCAGTGGTAGCCTCAAACAGCCAGCTTTATAGCTTGGATTCTTGCCCCCATGTATGTGACGTTTGCATGGTCTCTCTATATTTGTGAGTTTCCAGCAAAGCAGGCAGTCTTCAGTTTGCCTCTCCAAGACGTACAGATGTAGGTGAAGCTGTGTGCCCTGCAACCGACTGACATCTTTTCTCATGCCACAATCTTCTTAGGTTAGTTTGACCAAAACCCTAATCTGTGTAGGCGTATATTGAACATGTATGTATATTCTGAATTACATGTAGATGTTAAATATGTTTTTGTAAGGTTCTGTTTTGTGGCAAACTCACCATCAAATTTTGTTTTCAAGATGAAATCCCGATAGAACCTCTTGCCGTTGCCTGGTTTCATAGCATCGCAAACTTTGGTGGAGTTGGGGCACACGGCCTGTCTCATGTTGTGCAGGGCGTGCGCCATGGCGTAGACAGCGTTCAGCACGAACATGATCTTGGACTCTTCCTCAAAGTTCCCGTCACGCAGGGAATGCCGACTGCAGCTGAACTCCTGCAGGCTGCACTGGAAGCGGTGTTCCCAGAACTCGCGGAACCATGGGTTGTGAGTGTTGTTATATGGATGCAACTTGGTGAAGTAGTCAGAGAACTCCCGCACGGGGTAGGAGGCCAGCTCAATGGTGAAAGCCCCGTCAGCCACCATCTCACTGCCGCGCACTACGCTCTCCTGCGCACCCCACCCGTCGCTCGCGACCCAGATGAAGGTGACGTTCATGCGTGCAGCTGCCACAAGAAGCTCACGTGCATCCTCGCTTCGTGTGAACAGAATCACTACTTTGGCGTTGGACTTCTGCTGCAGCGAACGTATGACTGCGTCGTAGCTCCATCGGTTCATGGAACGGCTGACCTTCGCGGACGTGGCAATGCAGATCTGGCGTGCTCGGGCTTCCTGCTGGAAAGCGTCAATACCCGTCTCACCGTAATCACCCTCCGAGGCCACAGTAGACACGTAGGTCCAGTTGAAGTAGCGGAGGATCTCTGCCATGGCTTTGGCCTGGTAGAAGTCCGGGGGCACGGTTCGAGCAAAGTAGTCATAACGTGTCTTGTCACTGAGCTTAGCACTGGTGGACGCGTAGCTTATTTGAGGAATCTGAAAGAGTCTGAGCAGGTTGGCCACCTGAAAGCAAGACAAAAAGCCAGAATATGGTGATAGCTGGTGGAACAGTTCACAGCAGACTTCACAAAATGAATGCCATCAGTAACATCTTCACCGTGAATAAAGCCAATTTAATGGCCTTTAAAATATAAATACTTAAAACAAAAGCAAGGATAAAGAACTTGTCATTTGTTGTCCACAAGCTATTTAACCAAGGCTTTGCACATGGAATGGAGCATGAGTCTCACAGTATAGCCGATTCTGATAATACTGGCCAAAGGCATCAATGGATGGAAAGGCACAAATTTGCATTCTCCTCCAAGTCAGAAGGGAGATGATAGGATGTGTTGTATGTACATACCTCCTTCTGAGATTCAAACCTGATGAGGTAGAAGACATCCACCACAAGGTTGCATTCTTGAAGGTGAGCAAAGTTAAGTAGAAACTTTACTCATGAGCTGAAACCTCTAGACTGAATGCTCACCTACATGCAACGTAAATATCTCTCGTGCATCAACCCTTACTTAGCTGAGTGCACCCCCAGCCTTTCTCACACAGTCAAGCTGAAACTCTTTAGCTTGTGCCCCAAGATCTTTAAAAGAAGCCCCATCTAAACATTCAGGTTCATCGTAAGTGACACGTGACCAAAGCCCTGAACAGTCATTGTG
>JAODUD010000107.1:24955819-24968328 GCA_026784285.1 Stomatorhinus walkeri
CTGTCATCATTTTAAGTGGGAGAACTTGCACAATCGGTGGCTGACTAAATACTTTTTTGCCCCACTGTATATATACACACACATTCAGGCACAGACTCCATCAAGCCTATTTGTAGTTAATGTTCGATAGGCTCTTGGCATGTTTCAGTTACTTTTATAAAAAAAAAAAAAGGAAGTGGGGGGGTAACAATTTCTTCCTAAGATGCAATTTAAAAATGTGGGAGGAGCTGGCTGGCAAAGGAACGAGACAATAGAGAGGAGAACTTCTGGGAGGAACTTGGAAGGAGCTTCTTATTTCCCAGTGGCCATGAGTTCCATGTGCTCCTGCTCGATCACGGAGAATGCGCACATGTTTCAGAAACACCTGACAAAAAGGTGTGAAGGAGTTGATGAATCAACCAGCAGAAGACTGGAAACATGGCTGGTCCACCTTATCAAATTCACACAGCTCTGGGCGCCTCTAGGATTGCTTCCATTTGAAGGACTTCAGGGGGGAGAACAGAAAAAGGGCAAAATGAAGAGGGAATTAAAATGGTAAGGCCACTTTTCACACTGCTATTAAGTATCAATATTCTCATCTCTCAGACCAAGTTCAGACACCCACAGAGTAACAAGAGGATGTTATATAAATGAAGAGACATACAAACTATCACAAACTATGGGCGAGGTAACCTGTTGGCAGGTCAAAGAAGGCCTCACATGTAGCTCAGGCACAGAGCATGCAGAGATACGGGCAACCACCAACATGTGTTAGCACTCCAGAGTACTTATACATCAGCCTACCGCTTTCATTACTAAACACTGAAAATCATCAGACTCACACAATAGCACCTTCTCACGGAAAGCACACTTATGGTGAGTAGGGTTAGGACACAGTCTCTCTTCTGGCACTATCCAGACCAGGGTTGGCTTTGAGGGAGAGTGCCGCTTTAAAGTCAAAATGCAGGCAAGCAGATAAAGGGGCCAGCTAACTCCATGGCCAGGAACTCCCACTGGGTCTGGGCAGATGGAGAGCCCCATGCGGTAAAGTGACACTCTGACCCCGCGCTGGGTGGCTCTGCTGGGGTGGTCTCATGTCCAGTCAAGAGAAAACATGACGGGCTTGCATGTGAGCACAGACACAAGAAAGAGAGGATTCTGTAGGTAGAGGAAGAGGCAGGTTCCTCAACATAGCAACCACGCATTATGCACCATGCAGATTTGTAACTTCTGGTCAGATTTTGGTGACAGTAGAGAAGAGGGCCTAGTAAGCCTTACCTTGATGTATGATTTGAGTAAGGGGTAGACCCGCTGCACCCCCAGGAAGATGGAGAGGGTTGTCCTGTGAGGGAAGGAGACTGTGACGGCGTGCGTGACAGCAGGGAAGGAGAACACCTGGAAACCGAACTTCTGGTACAGCTGCAGCATGGCCTCGTTGGGCTGGTCCTCCCCCTCGTTCAGAATGCTGCCTACCGCATAGCGGCACTTCTCCGGAGTCACCTGCCACACCGACAGAGAGGGGCATCCCTGTTAATGTGGGGACTTCGATGCGTGAGAACATCACTAGCAGTCCGAAGGCCTACTGGCACGTACAGAAAAAAAAATCAGCTACCTTCAACAAGCACAAAAACGCTATTCGGTTTAGCATACTCAACATTACACCAACGTTATGTCACGCAGAAGATGGTTTGCAAGGGGGGAAAAAAATAACAATAGCAGTGTTAGACAGCTATGGGTATGCTCTAGCAGGCCTCAGGCCACAGGCCACCGCCACACTGGGGGTGGAAGGCCAGCTCCTGTTTGCCTGGAAGCTGTCAAGTGTTGTGGAGTCACACAAACACAACAGCAGATGGAGCTCAGCTTCTACGCCCTGCCATGTCAACACCCCCACGTCACCTTCTTAAGCGGGGCTCGTGGCATTTCACCACACTTATTATACGTCTCATTCACCTCTCACTCCATGCTGACACCTCCCAGCTCCGAAATAAAATCGCTCGTACCCCACCCTTCACATCCTGAACCGCTTAACGTTGGCGCCACCTCCTGTGTGTGCCATGGCCCGGTTGATCTTCTGCCATCCTGAAGCCATGCCTTGCAGCCCCCCCAAGACTGATGACAACCTTGTGCAATTGCAAGGAAAGAAAATGGCCTTTCTGTGTATGTAGAAAGTCACAGAATGGAGGGGAATGCCATCATCTATTCCAGCACATTCTACAGTATCGAACAAAACCATTAAACAAAAATGGTGAAGCTGATGCTGGTTTCAGCTGGATGACGCTGGGCAATCTGCAAGGCCTGTCTGCTGCCCCCCCCCAGGTAATGCAAAACTACCTACTCCTGCCAGTCGAGTCAACGAGAAGCATCGGTCATTCCCGTCACGTTTGTTTAAAAAAAAAAAATTTTAAATGGAGGCGTAAGTTGAACAGCTGCTTTGCCAAGTGCTTTCAGAATGACAAGCGAACGTCAGAGGGAAGCCCAGCGCAGTCGCTTCAAAGAGATATTCCGTAGAAGATCGTTTGCATCTGGCTGGAGAGGTACGCTGTTATTAATTCAGCGTACATTTTTGGGAAGCCGCATAAGGGTGAAGCATAATTGGCGCCTCTGCCACACTCCGCACTCCAAGCTGATCAATTTTCTTTCCCCACTTAAGCTGAAAGAGAGGCTCTCATTAGGGGCTTTCCAGCTCGCCCTGCGCACCATAGGGGAGCCGCGGCCTGCGGACCGAGCAAATGACAGCCTTCTAGAGCCCGCGAAGAAAACAAACCCTGAAGGCTACTGCGCCAATTAAGAGAGAAGAGAGCGGGCTCTACCAAGCCCAGGCTACGTTTTTATTCCCTCACCTTACATCAGAAGCACAAAAGCTTTTGCACCAAGAGCAGTAGCTTCACTCTGAAATCAACTGCTAGAGGCACAAAGGGAGGAACTTGTGGGAAAAACCTGCTTTTGTGGGGACCCCAGACACTGACAATGCCACATAAATAAAAAATAAATAAATAAAGTCTGCTGCAGAGGAGGCAAAGCTGAATGCCATCTTTGATTTGCCTGGGTGATAATTGGTGCGCTGGGTGCTGAGATGTTGCATGAGCTCTCTTGCTAATTAGACACATAGCTACTTTTTTTTTCCTTTTTTTCTTTTGGGGGGGGGGGGGGGGGGTGACGACACTTTGAATCTCAAAGATGGTTCCTACTCATTGCAATTCTGCTTTTTCCCAGCCTGATTTCCGTGCATGTGTACCCCAAGGGCCTCCTGGAAACACAATATCACAATCCAGGTGATGGAACTGCAACGATTCATTTTATAAAGGCAGGCCATTTAGCACTGGGTAATTCCTGCAAGGACACCAGCCTCATCTTCCACGTCCCTGAAACTGCCCTTAGCAATGGCCTTTGAGGGAACTTCATCGCTGATGAGTCATGGCTAAACCCAGAAGCTTTACTAAAGTACTTCTAGAAAGAACAATCATCAGCAGTTTTCTGGTTCCTTTCTAATTGTAATTTAATTACATATAATTCTGATTTGCTCCAGACTTCTTAGTGGTGTAGGATGGTGCATAAACCATCAAGTGCAGCGGGGTTGGATCAAACTATGGACGAATACGGGTTTAAATACATTTGTAATGGGGAAAAAACAGAACATGTCGAGTGACAAAACCATAACATGTCTTTTAAAGAAAATATATGCACTGCTATATATGCAAAATAATTACATTTTAATAATCATGCTTTTTGAGAGGTTCAATTATGTCATGCTCCTCCTAGGACCTCTCTACATAAATGACCCTCGGCATGGTGACACAGGAATGATTAGAAACAGAGCAAGCACGTTTGCAGCATATCAAAATGTTTAAAAGATCTCCAGAAAATGTATCATGTGCTTGAAGCTGGTTAGATCAATATGATCCAACGACGTGCAAATGCAATCAGAACTAATTAAAGATACTATTTCTGATAGGATCACTTTTAAATCTCTTCCTGACATTTTCATCTGTAGTTTTTGGCATTATAGATTATTATTATCTTCTTCTTTTTGTCGATGAAGCTCTAGTACATGAATAATGTATTAATTTTCATCAATGTAATTAAAACTACAAGGCAAAAAAACAAACAAAAAAACAGACAAATATGCTGTAAAACTATATTATAATACATGTTATGTGAATAGGAACTTCATAGAAACAATTACACACACTATTAAGCTTAGAAGTGTCATTTATCCGACCATCTTTACAAAACACCATGCAGTAACACATTATGCAGCATGCTTCTGACAGCACTGACAGCCTTAGCACCTTGAAATTCAAAAGAAAACACAGCATAAATTCAAGACAAACAATGCCCATCCCTCAGTCAAAACTTGGAAAATATATAGGAAGATAAAGTGATTCATATTCTAACTGTGTATCGCGGCCAGGGTGATGGAGGGGTGCCAGTCGCTGGCAGTACAAGACGCAAGGCGGGGGATTCACCCCAAATGGGATGCTGATCTACACGGGGCACAAACATATACAGACACACACGACAAGGACAGTTAAAAAAAAAAAAAAAAAACACCAGTTAGTCTAACTGCATGCCTCTGAACTGAGGGGGAAACCAAAGTAGACGAGGAAAACCAGGGCAACACTGGGAGGAGAACGGGCACACACTCCACACCTACAGAGAGGAGGTGGGATTGCACACCCCCAAGCCACAGAACAAGGCAACAGTGCACTCTGCTGAGCTACCATTATGGTACAAAATACTACCATGGCAGACCTCTTATCAGAACAAGTGCTACTGACAGCTGAAGACTAAAGGCAAACTCATCATTCTGCCTCCATTGGCTAGTCAAGTAGCCGCTAGACCCATCATTTTGCCCTTACAGCAGTAAGTGTTTCATTCACAAAGGATGAAGACAGGAAAAGAATTCGATTCACTGCTATCTTGAAGAATACTATGTTTTGTGGCTATTTAATGACACGGCCATAATGTAGAATGAAGAGGAATTCCAGACGCCACAACCCATGACACCAACAGCGCCTGGCAGATTCATAACTGAGGAGCCTAACTTTGCAGCTTGAGAAGGTGAAGGTCACCAGACAGCAGTAACTCTGCAGCTCTGGCCTCTGGGTCTTGCTGTGAGAGATGTCAGTGACCGGACAGCTGCAGATGACACCAAATGCCAGCAGATGTCCTGAGAAGGCCGATGGAATCCAGAGTAAGAATATGTACCTGTTAGTTTCCAGCAGGAAGTCTCATTTTAAAAGGCGGTTACATTCAGGTAATTTCCCAGGATGCCCACATAATGGATGACAGATGTCACATTTCTCATCATGTGACGAGGCTGTCAATGACAGCAACGCAACCAAAACACATTCTGGCAAATAACCAGCAGGTGTGAGATGGAAAATGGACCTCGATACACAACCTTACTTCCAGAAGAAGGAGAGTTGTACTTGACCCCTTAGTTACATGCTTGGAGTCTGACCCCATAACAGTCAAAGTTCACTGTACAGAATCATTAAAAGTTAGAATGACGAAAGACTATAAGCTAAATAGTAAAAAGGAGGTAAGGTTAGTTAAACTAGTTTAATTCATTAGTAGAATTTTGAAAGCCCTCCCATTTGAATCTGCCAAACATGAAGACAGGAAAAGACAGTGCGTTCTGCCAGTTATCTGGCAACTGACTTCAAAACATCCTTCAACGTGCAGTTGTTTGCTCATCGTTCCATATCCATTTTAAAAGCCACCTGTGCTGCTCTACTCGTCAAAGAAATCCAGCCTTTCAGGTCCCCGCCACCCAAAGGCAGCTGGCTGAAAGAAATGCTAATGGATCTCAGAAAATAACTGGGAAATCTGTTCCATGTTTTTTATCGTTGAATTACAAGATAAAGACAGGTCAAATTTTAATGCTTCTGAAAAACCACTTCAGTGGGCTCGTATTTTGCCATTGACTGCTCAGAATGAAGCAGGAGGTAACACTTATTTTAAACTTCACTCTGAGACAATGAAACAAAGTAGCAAATTGTAACACAAGTGACGTCCCTTGAACACAAGGTGGTTCACACAACCTACTTTTCAATCTCAGCAGGTACCAGCCTAAGTGCTCCCCCTGTAGAAGTATCTGTAAACCAATCAGGAAGGCCCAGGGAGCCAGGGCCACTCGGATGATGACTGTATTTAATTCACTGAGGTTTTGATTATGCTGGATTAACCATTTAAAGAACATTATGATCCTGTATCTATGGTTACCATCATTAAACCTGATGCTTTAAATCAGGCAACAGAAGAACCTTCTTGTGCAGAAACAATATCACACAGGAATCCCTTGTTTCCAAGAATGTCTCTCTATCCTCTTTAAATTAGCCTCAAAAGAGGAAATCATTCAACAGTGTGGGAGTGTTTCAGCTGGCAGAAACCAAATAACGCTCTCTATTTAGGCCTCTGACCTTTGAGATGACATCACAACCCGCTCAACCAAAGAGGAATAGGCTGCCAGTTAGGCGGAAGGGTTGAGGCCTTGGACATCGAGGAGAGCAAGGTCTGTTGCTAATTGGAGGCCTGGGAAAAAGAGAACTGGCATAGAAGCATGTTATTGCAAACTTAGGAAGCTAACTCACATTGATCAGCACAATAGGACTAAATCTAGACCATTATCATGGCTCCAACTACTAAATGTGATGATGACAGTCATTTGCAGAAAAAGAAACAAATGGATATCGGCATCACCAAAGATATGCCTTTTTGAGCAATATGTGATCACACGCATGGCAGAAAGTTTTGCTCAATATTACTAGAACTTCAATTCAAGAAATTTACCACTAACAGGATATACATATAAACGTCAGTTACAGTTAGTTATCTATAAGCCATGTCATATTAACAATTTTAAAAATGCGTTCGTTCTCTTGGCGTTTGCTTCTATAACCATGGCCATGTATGTAATTTTCTTTTATAATTAATAGCCCACTACATTCTTCTGAGCTCTGGAGGTTTTGAAGGACTCCCAGCAGGAGCTGTGAAACAGCATCTGTGAGAAGACCTGGGGTCTACGCACGGACTGCCGAGCAGAACGTTCTCAATAACATACCTGACTGTATGCTCAGAAGTGGCCACCATTTTTGCAGTCTCCACATTGAGGAACCCTTGCCTTCTAACAGAACTACAATATTTGTGTATCTAAGACAAATCATTACAGAGACTACAAAGTTCTTTTAAGAATTATTTCTTAAAGGTATATTAGGAAAATAAAAAAGGGTTTAAAATTGGGCACTAGAAATGTTATCGATAGATGGCAAATCATTTACATAAAAACATACAGTGTCAAAATAAGACATTGAAAGTTACTCAGCTACTCAATACTGGGTGAGGTACTGGGAATGGTAATCAGTATATGTGACCTATGTAGTGGTACCCTCCTGAAGAAAAGTGTTTAAGAAAACTTAAACCTACTCAAGTTTCAGAGGTGAACAGCTGACGTAATATTTAAAGATATTTCTGTGGTAAATAACATGGGTCATTTTCCAATGACACACCATGGCCAGATGGCTGCTGTTAGTGAAAGACAAACAATTACATTCTTCCCAGACAGATGTTTTCTGTCAGTAATAACACATTCAGTGCATCCTTGTCTATACAGATCCTAATACCCAGCACAGAAAATGTAAACATACATATTATTAAAACAATTTATTATTCATTATTACACGTTTCGTGTAATAAATTCCTATTCAGTTTTCTCCAATAAAAAAAGTAAATAAAGCAACGAACTCCAAACATTTTTACATCGAGAGCTACTTTTAAAGAGGATCAAAACTGGAGAAGGATCAAATTGGCGGGGGGAGGCCTCTCCGTATATTTTGCCGATCAGGGGGATTGAAAGTTGTTCCGCGAATCGACTAGTTGGGCACGCTAGACATAAAGTATATTATTAGTGCCATCTAGTGGTGAGTAAAAAAAAGTTCCTTCTTGCAGCAGAAATTCTGAATGATCGTTAAAGTCTCGTTAATTACAGATAGTTAGGAGAGTCTTCTTCCAAGACGACCTACAATTACATCAATAATATTTGTACTGACATTTCCAACAGAGGGTAGCTTTTAGTGTGCTTAAAATTTAAAATACTGTTAAAGACACTGCACACTCCTTAAACTCTTGAGATCCATCCAAAAGTTGACAGTCCTTCTTGAGTAATAAAGCCTTTATGAATAAACAAATATTCAGACAACTTTGTGGCAGTAAATTATTGGTGTGTTTGCAAGTGGACAAAGTCCATGTCACCAGTAGGAACTCCCATAAAAAATAACTGGTTATATCAGAGTCAAAAATAGTGCTACCATTCATTCTCAACAGTTTTAGTAATCTTATCATATTCTAAACCAGAGAATTCTGCATGGGGTAGGACAAGAGTGTAGCAACACAAAAACATTTCAAATACACAGGTATGACTCTGAAAACCTGAGAGCTACAAAATGTCTTAGTCCTTTCAACATTTGGCTGAAAATGTATCTTTTCACCACTTCCTATAATAAGGTATGATAATCAGTCATTTTATTTTATGCACATATTATAATCAGTTTTCTACGTGTTATTTTCAAGAATATGGGTGGGTTGCTCCCCCAGAAGAGGTAGGTGTGAGAGTCCCTAGTAAAACTGTTTGAGCCAAACACTAACCTTTAAATGAATAATTTTAAGACACTAGAACTACTATATACTACAACCAGCCTTTTAATTTTAGATATGAGTAATCAGTGACATGGCTGAATGGAAATACATTGAATTGTTATATTTCAGACGTTATTGCCTCTGATTGATTTGGTAGCTTTTTCTTTTTTAAAATGCAATGAAATATGAAGTGAGGGTTAAGAGTGTAGAAAAGTTGCTGCCATCTTTATGAAACATGAAGCGTCATCTTACTACAAGGGAAACAAATTAACTGAAACTAGGCAATCAAAATCAGCATCTATCTAATGGGCGCAAAAAAATACAGACAATTTGCATAGCATGTAAATTCTACGCATAGCTTGCGGGAAAATACCTGCTGTTGATCATGAAAGCAAATGAGATTTTGGGAAAACAGAGCAGCATACTTCCTCCTCCAATCCCAAGACTTGCACTTAGGCAAGCTCTGTTAGAGTGTGTGTGTGTGTGTGTGTGTGTGAGTGAGTGAGAAATATGCGTGTGACGTCGAACTTAGTTATTTGAATAAAATTTGAATTTAAAAATTATTATTTGGATTTTGTCTGTAACTATTAATCACCACGATTTCACGATGCCGGAACAGTGCTGCTTTGGAGAATCCAATCAAAATAGCATATGCTGTGCTATACTAGGTCATCCCCCCCAAACCTAATCAGATGTAGCCTGATGATGTTGTTCAAGTTTTAAGCTATTTCATGCACTTAAGCCTTTGATAGATGTCTAATGACAAACATCTGATATCTTAATTTCACGCCACGATTTAGATCTTTTATTTCTGTTGCCGCTGCTGACGTTTCTGTCCTGTGGGTAGTTAAATAAATAATGTGCTGTTATATATAATTGGCTACTCATCATTTTCCTCGCTTAAGACAAAAGGCTAACGTTGCAGGTTTCACCTTTTACAGTCAACTGCACACAATGGGCTTAGGCTACTGTACAATGATGGACTACGTCTGTAGTACAATTCTTATTCAAATTTCTTCAAATGCCTTTTCAAAGGAGTTTCCCAGCCCTAGAGTGAAAGTGTGCATGAATGTGCCCTGAGATGGAACGGAATCCCTTCCAGGGTGTCCCCCTCCCAGTGACGGACTGGCATCCCTTCCAGGGTGTCCCCCTCCCAGTGACGGACTGGCATCCCTTCCAGGGTGTCCCCCTCCCAGGGACGGACTGGCATCCCTTCCAGGGTGTCCCCCTCCCAGTTCATTGCCATTTCACTGACAAAGATCCAGACTCCGTGGGCATCCGATCCTCCAATAAAAGGTGATATAGGATGTATATCATTTATAGTGTTTTCCCCATACCTCAAGTGATTTTCATTTTTTTGTGTTTTTGACCATCTGACTAAGAATTTGGCAATGGATGACATGTCCTTGTTATCTGTTATAAGCATTTAATCCAAATGCTACTGATCCATTGCTACCAGTGCTGAAAAACTGCTGTAGTGTTCTCTCACTCAAGTACCAAAAAAGCCCAGCCCTGTTTATCTTCAACTATTTAAAAATTTGTCGAGGCAGGGTTATTCATGAGCACCGAGTATGAATGATGCCAAGCTACACCCACATCTAAATGTTTTATCGCTGATGTCTAAGTATATCATTAGCGAGGTTCTATGCAATTTAGTTCCTATCATTTAGAATGTGAAGCCAAGTCTCTCTTACAGCTGCTAATGCCAGGAAGAATATAACAATATTTTATTCACCACCATTACAAAGGGACTAAAAATATAGTCACAATACCCAATCTGCCAACCGACCAACTACTCACTAATCCATGTGTTCCGCACCCCTTCTTTGATAAATCATTTGCAAATTGCTGAATGACATGCCATGCATTTGTCTGAGTTCATTATTATTATTTTTTTATCTTTTAATAAATACTACGTCATAGTTTGAAACCCCATTAATGTGAATACATTCAAATAATATACTTCACCGGTAATGATTGCTCAATTAAGCTTGAGCACTCAATTAGTAAAAAGCATTGATTAAAATTTTCGTTCTTGATTACCTGCCAATGCAGGGATAGGAAGACATGGCATAGCCGATGAGTGTCCAAATAACGAACGATACCATCGGAGTCCTGTAGAAGGACTTCACATCAAAAGTGGATGAAAATGCGGCTGTCTCAGGGTATTGCAAAGCAGAACTTAAGTATCACCACAGCACAACTGCAATGCAAATGCATCTTAAAAGGTTTGACAGACTCACACAATAATGCAAGGTTAGCCACAGGTACATTAGATGGACAAAAGTATTGGGACACCTGGCCATTACACCAACAGAAAGTCGTACGACATCTCATTCTAAATACATAGGCATCGACATTGGGTTGGTCCCCCCCTTTGCAGCTATAACAGCTGCCCCTTTTCCGGGAAGGCTTTCCACAAGATTTTGGAGTGTGTCTGCAATGATTTTTGCCCATTCATCCAGAAGAGCATTTGTGAGGTCAGGCATTGATGTTGGATGTGAAGGCCTGGTTTCTAATCTCCATTCTAGTTTTTCCCAAAGGTGTTCAAAGGCGTGGAGTTCAGGGCTCTGTGCAGGCTAATCAAGTTCTTCCACAACAGACTCTCCCAAACATGTCTTTAGGAACCTTGCTCTGTGCACTGGGGCACTGTCATGCTGGAACAGAGAAGGGCCTTCCCCAAACTGTTCCCGCAAAGTTGGAAGCAAAGAATTTCCCAAAATGTCTTGGTATGCTGAAGCATTAAGTGTTCCCTTCACTGGAATTTAAGGGTCTAGCCCAACTCCTGAAAAACAGCCCCATACCATTATCCCTCCACTAAACTGTACATTTGGCACAATGCAGTCAGGTAGGTAACATTCTGCTGGCACTTGCCAAACTCAGACTGGACCATCAGACTGCCAGACAGAAAAGCATGAATCTTCACTTCACAGAACACGTTTTCACACCCGACGCTTGCCGTTGAGGTTGGTGATGTGAGGCTTGCATGCAGCTGCTCAGCCATGGAAGCCCATTTCATGAAGCTCCCGGCACAGTTTTTGTACTGGGTTTAATGCCAGAGGAAGTTTGGAACTCTGCAGTTATTGAGTCAACAGAGCGTTGGCGACTTTTACGCACTATACACCTCAGCCCTCGGCGACCCAACCAGCTTGGTTGAGTTTCTGTTATTCCTAAAAACATTCAATAATACCACTTACAGCTGAAGCGTGGAATATCTAGCAGGGAAGAAATTTCATAAACTGACTTATTGCAAAGGTAGCATCCTATGACAGCACTACGCTTGAATTCACTGAGCTCTACAGAACCCAACCTTTCAGAGTTGCTTAGCCTTTAGTCTTTTTCATCATTTTGACTAAAATCATTTTGCTTAATTTACTTTCTACCATTCCCGGTTGTCAAAAAAAAGAATAAAAGTTTAGCCCCGTGGCTTAGCCAAATCATCTTACATAAGATGGTACATATTAACCATATATGTTATTTTTGTGCACATATTGTGTTTTGCATTGAAGCATTTTGGTATAAAAAAAAGGGTTAAAAAAATTGCGACAGTTTTTGAGATATTTAAGAGTTGAAAATTAACTATGTAGCCAAATAGAACTAATCAACAGTCTGACAAATAAGTTGGTATCTTTGTTAGTTGTGCCAACAGACACAAAGCAGTGCCAACAATCATTTGCTTTTACTCATCATACTTAAATCCAATATAGCCTCCCGTTGACCACTGCTCCAAAGTACAGATTTAGACGTTCCCTTGCCTCACTAAATACAACAACATTTATAAAAAAACTTCCAAAGTCCTCCAGTCTTATATCGGAAGCATCTTGTGTAAGTGAACTTGAACAGGCAACTGCTAACCTGGACAAATCCCTTCGCAGCACACTAGATCTTGTAGC
>JAODUD010000107.1:24976264-24995757 GCA_026784285.1 Stomatorhinus walkeri
TATTCAGACTCCCAGGTTACCCCCCCCCCCCCCCCCCAAACCGCAGCAATTTTAAGCTTCATAACCATCATGCCACTTTAAGAAATGGCAGTCTTCACCAGTGCAGATCTAGGCACTGCATTTGGGTTGGGGTTTCGGTTAATGCAGAAACCTTAAAACAAGATGGGCTTAACACAGATGGCCCATAACACAACCCCACTGTAAATCAAAAAGACGATTACAGCTACATCAAAATGGATTCAAGCAACGTGTATTGTCATTGGGTTACTCCAATAATGTTAGGACAGTTCAAAAGACTATCAATCTTGCTTTAAGGCTTTTGATGCAGCAGCACATTTTGCCAGAGTGGGCAAGACTGAATTTTTTCCAGTATTGTGTTGTGGAATTTTTAAAAAGGAGGGACAAGCAAGAATTAAACCACAATGCTCTGCTTCTAGGAGAGTGCAATCTGATACAGCAACAAGGGGAAAGAAACGACTGGATGATAATGTTACCAATTAAGTACATCTGGAGTTTCAAAATGCAGGGAAGAATGATGACTGCAAAAAGAAACACCAGTTGTCCTTTCTATCAGATGGTACAAGTCCACATACACCATTAGCATCTTTTTGTCCATTAAGTGCACATTGATATAGAAGGTTCAAAATAAATATCCTACAATAAGCATATTCACAGATTCTGTATAAACAAATGGACAGGTGGATGACTCCGCTGACAAACCTACTCACACCACAGACAGAATGTTCTCTTAAGATCTTGGTTAAAACGTGTACACATTAACCCATAAGATAACTCACGATCTGCAGGTGCAGTTTTACTGCAAGCTAAGAATGAGGTAAGCTATTGAGAGAAGTGTTAAGTTACAAAGTGTCAAGTAGCTTTTGGGGAACTTTATATTTGAATCCAAGGGTTAAGTTTGGTTGTTTGTGATTATAAATGTTGGACACACACATCTCAACATTAAATAGTGGTTTTGTTACGGGGAGTATTTATTTACCTTGATCTGTGTATTCATTTGTATTGGCTTTTACCAAGATGTGTTCGCACCCAGTTCACTCAGTTTGTGTCCATATTGTCATCTCCTTTCTCAGTGTCCTGTGTGGTTAGGGATGTCGATGAGATTGCGGGGCTGTCCCCGTCTCTGCGTTGGTAAAACAGAACATATGCAGCTTTTGTCTGTAAGAGGAAAGACAAAGAGGAAGAAGCAGACATATTGTCACGTATACCTGCACCAAGAGCCAAATTCAGCTACGGTCTGAGAGGACTATGAAATAGTACTATAATAATTCGTCACATTTTCAGTCACACCAGACAGCTTCTCACATTAATAACTAACTGTGAGAAGTGAACCTAGCCCTACACTGAAACTATATCACCTTGGCAGTAACTTAAAAATGATATCAAATTATCCAGAAAACCAGATAATCTCACTTACCACAATTTGATCTTCTGTAGCAGAAGAAACACTGCTGTCATCAAAATAATACCACTTCTCATCCATGTTGTTCTTGGCAAAGGCAGTATCTGTGGGGAAAAACCTAAATTACCCACCATGCAACAATTATATTGGCTCATTAATAACATAAATCACTAATTACTTGGTGTCAGCATAAATCCTGCGAAATGTACGACTCTTTGAAGTGTTACTGAAAAGGTCTAAAACAGAATGTAAGACCAAACTGTAAGCAGAAATGTGTTTTACCAAATCAGTACCCCTACAATTACACTACAGTAACTACACCCACTTTTCATTCAAGTTTGTATTATAAAAGCCCAAGAATTGATATGTGAATAATAATTCAAACTTTGCAAAGTGATGTTAAAGACATGGGTGACTCAATTATGAGAAATCCTCCTACTACAAAGAATTTAAGACATTTACTGTCCCATTCTCACAGTGCCTTGAATCATGAACCCAAATTCAGTTTTGTGCCACACCATGAAGTGTGCACCGCTACACCTGCGGTGCAATAAATATATATTATGTGAGCCACTGAAAACAAACATGGAGTTATGAAAAGCACATTTTATTCTCTTTGTAATATCCAAGAAAGCGTCACTCACAGTGCCCTCCACCTAAGCCACCATAGTGATTAGACACGGCAAAAAGGTCGTACACGTGACCCTCAGCCTTTGGGTTGCACACAAACTCTGACATGTTCAAATTTCTGGAGAGTAAAGATAAAGAATATTAGTCAAGAACAAGTACTTGCTCAACTGATATGGCTTTTCATATATATTATACAAGTAAATACATTTGAAACATTATTAAAGTAAAACAACGATTCTTTTAAGTGCCAAGGTAAACATATGAAATACAATGACCATTCATATAAATTAGGCATGTCAGTTAATGCAGATTTGACAGCAGCTATAGTGTCAATTAAACTAGGTACATTTTAAATAAGAATCTCTCTCTCTGCAACATTAACAGAAAACATCTGCTATGGGGATTCTGTATCCGTGTGAATACATTTGATCGACATTTAACATTCTTATACTTCAATATTTAAAAAGGTCACCTACCCCAAACTTTCTAATCCAGTGTCCCAAAGATAACGAATGCCAAGAGATTGACCCTTCATGGGAAATACAATACAACTGCAGCAATGCTACAGCCAAAACAGCCAACCAATTGCCAACTAATGGGTGTAAATGCCAAAAAAGAACAATATTTGTACTTGGGGCTTGTGGCAAGATTATAAAGATCATTGTTACAGATTCTACAGATAACGTATGAAACAGAACTCGAAATCGTCAGGTTTTAGTAGAATCCCCTTTTAAGTATATTCAGTTCCGCAACTCTCTCATCTGGGATCTGCGTAAACAAACTTCTACTTTTATGCAACAGTTTCAGTTTTCCTACTAACTCCTATCGGCTTCTGATTAACAAACTACAATATTGCTGAATAGTCACTGGGCATTTGAACAGAATCTTCACAAACTGAATGATCCATGTAGCAAGAATTTTATATCATGGGGGAAGTCTGAAGTTTTCACAAACCTTTACTATACCCTTAGAGCTAAAGTCTCCTTTGAAGTACCTGATGGGGAAGTCCACTACTGTATCCAGCTTGTCCCTCCAGCAGCGGTTGTAAGAAAAACGCTTGAGGTGCACCACCAAGATGCGGGGGAGGGACCACAGATCAAACTTCTTTGTTGCCTGCTGGTGCTTTTTGCAGGTGGGGCAGTACCTTGACACAAAGTTACATTAAGTAAAAGTGCGAACATTACAATTAGCGTACAGCCTGTGTGGTCATGTCATAAAAACGAACAAAGGAAAGCACAGAACCACCAAGTAAGAACTTCATACAACGTGGATTGTTTGTTTTGTTTTTTATTTTTTATTTTTTAAAGCTAGCACTATATCCAGACAATTTACTTTTAGGACCAGGAGTCAGAAAATATTAAAATGATATTTAAAGAATATCCGTGTGACCCCAAGCAGGATGAGCAATGAGCAAAGGGATGGAGCGATATTTAAAGAAGCAGACTGAGTACTGAGCTTGTCTGCAGAACACTCACCAGGGATCATGCTCTCCCAGGGTCTCCATGGTGGTGAAGAGCTCAATGCACTCCTTCAGAGCCACGCTCACCTTCTTCTTCTGCAAGTGCAGCATGCTCTCATGCTTCTCATAGGCCTGGTTTGAGGTCCAAAAACAAACCCCCATATAATGTTCAAGGCCAACCTCAAGTGCGGGGACCTATTGCCAGTTCCTTTAAGTTAACGGCTATTTATTAGGAACATGCACATTGATAAGAAGCCACTCTGACCTCTGCTTCCTGGTCATCGTAGTACAGTTTCTTCATTTCTGGATCCCAGTCCATTGCCACTGTGGAAAGTTCTATAAACACATACGGACAATCAACAAGAGCTGATGAACAGCTGAGGGCTCAGGTTAGTCTGCAAGTAACACATTTTAGACTAAATGATAAATATGAGGGATGAAGATTATAGCATAGCACTGACAAAACATAGTTTACTTTATTCTCATCTATACGAACATTTCTGTGCCACATTCCATGCTTCTGACTTGATAAGAACAAGGTTTGTCTTTAAAATTAGTTCCAAGCTGAATTTCAAGCCACATCATGCTGTAAAATGTGAATAAAGGGCAGACACTTGCTGTGGAGCTTGAGAAGGTTTCCATCTCCAGGCAGCAGTTCAGTATTGGCTGTCCCGTAAGAGTTGATCACACTGAATGAGAAGAGCTTGGCCTGAGAGCTTCCAAATCCTGACTTGGATGTGCAAGCAGCGAGGAGTTTTTTCACCTCCCCACCTCCCTCCTCATCGTCATCTTCGTCTTCATCTTCATCTTCCTCGTCACACACAGATGCTTCCGATGCACTATACTCTGGCTCTGGGATGACCTGATGAACCATTGCTTCTTCCTCTAATATACACAAACACATCTTTCATTAGTAAGGGACTTAATTACAGCATTTCCTGATTTGTCAGCTTTCATAATCTAAGCAATGGCACGATGGTCCAGTTGGAAGGCAAGAACTTGGTTACGTTACCATCGAATGACAGTCGCAAAAAAAGAAATTTCCTCTTCTAGAAACTAAATTCCAAACCACAACAATGTAATAATTTAGCTCCATATCTAGCTACTAACAATTCAAACCTAAGGCATTTACAAAACTAAACAGGTGATTTTGAACTTTGTTCATACCTTCACAAACTTTATTGGAGCCACTGCAGATCCCAGACTGTTTGCTGTTTGACTCTGATCCACATGGCATCACTTCTGCCAAGGGGTCGACACACTGACTGTCTGTGTTGCTACCATGCAGCACACGGTCCTCAGCGCCTTGGCAGCTGCCATGCACTGCTGCTGAGGAACATTCCTTCCCATCAGTGACAGATTCCTGGGGCCACTTCACGTAACGCCTACAATAAAGGTGGATGTGCACTGCAGTCATGTTATGTCAGTGAATTTGTACGATTTTCTGACCTTTCTCCTCATCCGTGGCTACAGAACGAAATGCCATATGTGTTAATGTCATTTAAGCTCTTAAGCAACCCCTCCAAATATGATAATGAGCAAAATAAGACTAAGAGTGATAGTGCTTGCTGACTGGTCAAGACTCTTAATGAGACTTGACAAAGTCTTAAGTAGCACCTCACTGAGAAATGCAAATCACTGAAAGTCGAGATTGAGCTGCACCTGATCTGAATGACTCCATAAGCCGTTCTGACCTGATTCGATCAAACACCTGTGTGTACAGCAGATCTACAGTGAGGCCGTGCCGGGGGACGGTGATAAGCAGGGGCTGGCCAAACAGCACGGTCCCTGGGGAGCCGCCTGCCGCCAGTGTCTGCCTCTCTCTGAAATACATCAGGAGGTTGAGGCCATTCGCATCCTCCGCTTCTACCTCATAGCTGCCGGTGAGATGACCAAGAGGGACAAGCACAAGTGAGAGGGGAGAACGAGACAAAGACCGTCGTCTTTTATCTGACTGGAAAGAGACAGCCGTCTGTAAGAGATGGACCACGATGATACTTTCGCTACAGCTAGATCTTTGCATGAAATGGCTACAACATTACCGATTTATACTAGATTGCTTTGGAAGGATGTGGGATAAATGTACAGCTCATAAGTACATACATTGGGGCAACCTGATCTGAGACTAGATCCAGCACCTCCGCTAATTTTAAGACCATTGAATACTTCAATACTTAAAAAATTCTGCCAATTATAATTAGCAGAACACCTCATTGGTTGATACTTTTTTCCTGCCCGAAAAGAAATACATTAAATCGCTTACACAAAGATGTCGTCTTTATCCATTATGCTACTCAGGCCATCCTCCTTCCGATAGATCTTATGGAAACGATGATGGTAAACGTCGGCTACAATCATCTGAGAAGAAACTGGCATGTCAATGCCTCATCCAAGGGGAACTGGTATGTTACTTTAAACACTGCTCTATCTGATCAAGGTTAAATCCAAAGACTAGTAAAAATAACTGTTCTAAGTTAACTAAATAAATCCAGTTGCTCTGAATAGCCTTTCTTGGGAAAAACATGACCTGGGTGACTGAGAATCTTCACGGACATTTAACTATTCTAAGCTCTGACAGAGGATAAGTTCCTGTATACTTACATTCTCTGTAGCAATTCCTGATAAATTTGATAGTGCATTGCACAGATCTACAACAGTGCCCAGTTTGGGAACCACCACCCTGTACTGGAAAAAAGAGAAAGAATGAAAAAAAGCAAAAAGAGAGCAATAATCTTAGTTACCAAGCTGTGCAGACTCTTTTGAACAGTCCATGCACCAAGGCCTACTGCTACGTTTTTTTCCGTTATGTGTTCTTGGTCCTCCATTTTGAAATTCTAGCACTGACAAAAGAAAAATGTCTTTGGAGGATCATAAGTCTTCTGGTCCTACCTGTGTGAGCCTGCTATGGGGGTCCGTGCGCACCAGGGACACCTCCATCGTGCGGTCCTTCTTCATCGGCAGCGGCAGCGTAAGGTAGCAGAATGGGTCAAAAGTGACGGAGACTTTTGAACATTCCGGGCAGACAAGAGTGGACTTGAAGAGGCCGTGGAAGATGTCCACTATGATAGAGTCATTGCGCAGCTGGTGGTTTCTCCAAGCTTCTGCGGCTACAGTCTAAAGCAAACAGGCAGAACTTTAGCTTTTGGCCAGCATAAGAGGCTCCAGCAATGTGTATGAAGAAGACTTACGTAGATATATCTATATATAGCTGACAGGCTGTACAAAAAAATGGGATGGGGCCAGTTTTTGACTCTGTGTTATGCGTACCTCATCTCGTCTGCCATCAGCGTCCCTCAGCTCCAGGTAAGGCTTCTTCTTGACACGGTTAAGGTCCTCGTGGAGCCCATCCAGCAGAAAGGCCAGCAGCTCTTGGGAGTCTTGTTGCTGGTAGCCTGAGAACTGGGGGGCAAATCGGCCAACTTGGGTCTGAAAATCAATTGTGAATGGGAGGGCATTGGGGTTAGGCACGTGTTTGTTAAGTCTGACTGTCGAATACATACAAAACAACAAACCACAATTCATACTTCCAGAAACATAAAACCATAGAGGAAATGGATGCGCGATATAATTTTCTTAGCTACATATTACTGTCTGGATTTGTGGGATTCTCCTAAGGTTAAAGGCTTCCTGTTTTATTATGTTCCTTTTCATTAAGAAAGTAAAATGGGAAGCAGTGAAAAAGACTGGAGGCTGTTACAAAGCAAAGGCTTCATGCTGTAACCTTACACAATGACACCAGATTTTATGCTTTATTTATGCACTTTAAGAAAGTTATTCATTGCCTTAAAGGTGCGGGGAGCCATGTAGCTGCAGTTACAGTTGAGCCACATCTGCTTGATCAGGTCTGCATAAGCCTCAGCAATCTCCCCTCTCATCCCCAATGGATTCTCCCGGTTGATTTCAGCTTCATAGTGGTCGTTCAAGAAGTACTCTGTGAGCGGGGA
Organism: Stomatorhinus walkeri; assembly: GCA_026784285.1. Taxonomy (NCBI): domain Eukaryota; kingdom Metazoa; phylum Chordata; class Actinopteri; order Osteoglossiformes; family Mormyridae; genus Stomatorhinus; species Stomatorhinus walkeri. The sequence goes on from JAODUD010000107.1 coordinate 24,983,718, forward strand.
CGCATGGCTGAGGCACTGGATTGGGGAGGGGGCACATTTCAGGTATACGCTAAACAATGCTGGCATTATGGGGTCTATTGGTTAGGGGGCTTCAGCTTCGATTCCGATTCAGTTTAATTAATAATACACTTATAAAGAGCTTATAAAGAGGGCTCCCTCTAATTAAGACTGTTGGTGTGTGTACCTGAAGAGCAGAGTTCATGAAGCAGGTGTTTCCCAGGTTACTGAGACCACACAAACCAGGCTGAGTCTGCGCCTCGGAGTAGATGTATGATGAGCTGTATGAACAGTAACCTCCAATCCTGAGATAAAGATCAGCCCCGTCAGAGACTGATCGCAGGCACACCTCATCCACAGACCATTTTTAATGCGTCGGACTGAAAATGAGAAAAAAAGAACCTATTACCTGTTGTCAGATGAGGCACTGCTATTCATTGCGTAGCCAGAAATGCTGCTGTCCCCATTGGTCATAGTCAAAGACACCCAAGAGTTAGAGGAGAGCAGTGAGGAGCTTGTGAAGCTCGGGGACAGGGTGGTGCTGGACCTAATCAAATAATTATAAAATGATTACAAGGCAAATTTTAGGGTAATATAGTTTCTTTCACAATAATAAGGGGATAAGAGAATCAGAAAACACTTACTTGGCATGTTGCTGTCTGGACCATGTGCCATCCTCATTCTTCTGTTCAATAACCAGCATCTGCAGGCCCATAGCAGACACAAAAAGAGAAATCTGGCAGTGCTCCCCTCCCCCTTGAAGGTCAAGTTAATTTTATTTTCTATATAGCGCCAGATCACAACAGGAGTCATTTACCTTTCCTATAGAACAGGTCTATGCATTGTCCTTTTATTAATCAAACTAAATAGCCTTATGTTATTTATCTTATTTACACACCAGTTTGTCATTTTTGTCTCTACACGGCCACGAGTTTACAATTCTCCTCTGCTCCCAGTATCGCGCATGGCGGTGTCTGGTGTTCTCAAACAAGCTTAAAAAGTTGAACCATCTCCACACGGACGCCGTCCACACAGTGATCTTATGCCAGCCTAACTTACAGCAAAAACAGGTATCACTTTCCCTAACGCCTCAGCTTGCAGACAACGGAGCAGAAGTAAGCTTGAGATTAGCAAAGTCCGGCTTGGTCCACTTCCCCACCTGGCCCTGGAAAAGTCCGGAATCCTGTACTGTGCTGTCCATCTTGTTAAGCTGCTCAAAGGTGTTGCTCGTGTACTTGTTCCACAGACGAGTCTCTTTCTCCATGGGAATCCCAAACAACTTCCTCATCTCCTTTTCAATAGTACCTATACAGTGACAATGACATACATATAAAGGATGCCTCAACGTGCAGATTTCCATTTTTTTAATTCTTCATAAGCGGAGTTACTTCCCTGTTTCACATATAAGATTCATCACCGTTAGATATTAAATATTAAACATGCAAAAACCACCAAAACAGGATCTTCAGAATAATTGACACGCCCCCTTCTTTCCTCTCACCTACAGTATCAGCCTTACTGAAGTGCCTAGTAACTGCTTTGTCCATGTTGTTAAACTCGCACAGATTGAGCTCCAAGAGGTAGACTTCCACTTTACAGTGTTTCACAAACATTCCATGCTCCACAACCTAAAAAAAAAAAGCATTTCAATGCTATAAAAAGTCTATTTTTTGTCAAGCCATTTGTCCAGTAATAGAATTTTCAAAATGTTTCCATTGACAATCAGGCCTGAAATATTCCAGATACTTTTCATGATCGTATTACCTGAGGCTCCAGACTCCAAATTAAGACAACATGTGGTGAATTGGAACTGCACATTAATTATCCATATTCTGGAACTAAGAGTTTTCATACTGTATTTACCTTTTTCACAGGTACAAGTAGCTATAGCTCCAGGGAATAGCCACATGCATGTGATGTATTAGGCAGCAGAAATACCTCGTGGGGAGATTGCGAAAAAGTCGTAATTACTTCATAGTGTCGGCAGCCGATCAAAAACTGCCCTCGTATAGATGTTAGAATTAGCAAGCAAGTTTGGTATTACCTTGTCTAGACTTAAATTACGCTGTTTTTCATGCTGGCCAGACACATGTGTGCTGTGTGGGTTGGTTATTCAGCTGTACTTTATATTTTAAACTGTTTGCACTCCATGCTGGATTTCTCATTATCCTTCTGCATTAGCAAATTCGTGCATTACTTGCCAAATGTCCCATCAGCTTACCTTGCGGACAATGGGCCGCTGACCCTCTAAGAACCCATACCAGCTGACGAGCTTCCGCCAGGCCTCGGTGGGCAGCAAGATGTAGTCAAGCTCATCGATTAGATGTTCTTTCAAGGACTGTGCCTCATGGTCTACGAGAACAAATGTGAGTTGCATCTCCTTATAAGTAATAAATGGGAGGGGGAAAGCGGTTTTCCTTTTCAGGAAAATGTAGTTCGTCTTCCACCAGACAAATATTCTGGTTCTTAAAACTCACATCCCTCAATCCACAGATAAAACATGCTGCCATTTTAGGACTAAACAACTATTTTTGGGGGGTATTTTTCATGATGTAAAATTTCAACCATGCATAAGTTAAAATATCAAAGGCAGTACTTGTGGCAGATCTGCTGGCTTCTGACATTGGTTCGAGGCTACGATTTTTTATTACATTTGAAAAATATAATTTATCAAGTTAAAAAAGTAACCTTAACATGCTGATTTACATGGAATTTACCCGAGAAAAGTCCTGAGTTGTCTATAGGACCTGGAAAGAGGTTCCGTTCCCCAACATTGTACATGTCCCAGCTCTCATAGCCCACATATTTCTTCCATTGCTTGAACCACCTGGTGTCAATCAGGAACCTGTAAAAAAAAACGTTAAAAATGTCTGTAGCAACAGGAATGAATTCACCATAAATTCACACAGTGAAGCTTTTTTGTTCATCCAAAAAAAAGTTTTAAAATTGCCAATAAAGTAACTATTAGTATTTCCTAATTGCCTAGAAATTAAGGATTTACTGACAATACCAAAACACTTTGTGAAATTTTGTGAAATAAAAACTGTAAGTGACTCAGCTGGCCAATTAATCTATTTTTGTCAAGTCATTTGTCCATTAATCGAATTTACAAAATCTATCCATTAACAGTCAGGTCTGAAATATTCCAGATACTTTTCATGATCATATTAGCTGAGTCTCCAGACTCCAAATTAAGACAACATGTGAATTGGAACTGCACATTAATTATCCATATTCTGGAATTAAATACGGTGTTCGTTGTATAAACAAAATGCAGTATTAATGTAATTGCTTAGAACCTTATGCTGACTGGTATACAAGGCCAGTCAAAAAGACGGACGGCTATTGATCCTCCAATGGACCATATAATGCAACCAAATTAATAGCTTGGTGGCAGCTACGCTTATTCCACTGTCTCACTGCCACACATGAAGAGGGCAAAGCTGGGCAGAAGCTGTCCTGATGCCCACCCTGCGCTTAGGGACGGGCCTGGACGCCGCGATGGACCTGTAGGTGCAGCTGGTGCCAAGAGAACCGCCAGATTAACGAGGCGAATGCGGCTTCCCAACTGGATGACAACCAGGGCGACCGTCCCTTAGCATCGTCCGCGCCGTGCTGCTGATGACTGCGGGGAAACGCAGAGATAGGGGCGTTTTGACGGGCGTGACTCCCGTCATTCATTAAAACGAGCAAGGTAATTTGAACTGGCTGTAGCTAAATCCTGCTTTCCCACACAGACGGAGTCATAGCGGAGACCCCCTGCAGCTGCCGCTTCTCTGTCCCGCAACGAACGTTTAAACCCCCCCCGGAGAAATATACTGCAAAGCCGGCTACCTGCAAAGCCAGACACACAAGGCACACCTTGCTTTAGAGGACCCGCTTTTGGCCAGTGGCGAGGCCCGCAGTCCCCGGGATTTCCCGGCTTATGACGGTAACATGCTTACCAGTCGTCCCCCTTTCTGAGCGGCGTCTTGATCAGGACCCCGACGGTCTGTTTCTGATCCTCGGCCGAGGGCATGGCCGTGCGAGGCCGCGCCGGTTCCGGTTCGGCCCGCATCCCGCAGCCCAGCTCGGGTCCGCCTCCCTCTGCCATCGTCCCGCCGCCAAGGATGGAGACGCCAGGGCTGCGCGGCTCGGATGTGAATGAGTCACGGGTGTCTGTGCGCAGGCAGCGCCGGTACCGGGCCGCCGCGGGCTCTGCCGCCCCCCAAGCAAGAAATACCAAATCGCAGGTGTAATTTCAAAACAACTACAAAACCTATCTATCAAGCGTTTGCAGACGAGTGGGATTTCCAGCCTTTTTCAGAAATTTAGATATTTATAGGTTTTATTGGTTCCTTAGCCCACTTCGTAATATTATACTAAATTACTCCATTAACCGTATAATTTCTGAAGGCCACATACTGCGGCAATATTAAAGTGCAACATTAATTAAGACACTTGTCCGCAGATGTTGCCTCTAGTGTGAATTATGACAGATTTCGGAAATGCTTCGAAAATCCGAGGCACATTCAATTTATAATGCCACACACCATATCGCGGTGTATTTTTTAATTGTGGTTTGTGGAGATTCATTCAGTTTGATTTCAGATTAATTACAATTTATATATGGTTCAGACTATTTTGTATTAGGATTAAATACGTTTCATAGGTCGTGCAAATTAACAAAATTATAGTATAATTGACTGTACTCGTGGTACATTTCAAACAAAAATACAAAATGAATGGATTACAGGTTATAATATCTTCATACAATAACAGATCTAATAAACTGAGCATAAACATAGTTCTTCTCTTGCGTCCCGCCTCTCGGTAACTGGGCGGTGCCGATTTTGAGGCTTTCCTCATTACTAGCGCCACCTTGCGGCAGAATTGCCATATAGCACCTGGAAGAAAATGGCCGGTCAGGAGGATCCAGTGCAAAGAGAGATTCATCAGGACTGGGCTAATCGGGAATATATAGAAGTTATAACAAGCAGCATCAAGAAAATCGCAGATTTTCTGAATTCTTTCGGTAGGGGTGACAATCATATAAATCACGAAGTACCAGTTATGGCATTTAACTAGTTTCAGGCTCTCCAACGTAGCAAGTTTAGCCAGATAGTTAGCGGATGCTAGCTGTCGAAGTGTTTGTGTTTTCGGGCGAGCAAATGTTGTATTTTTCAAGGAGTGTGTTTTAAATGACCTAAAAAAATTTTTTTATCAAAGTCTCCATGCCTGGTCGAAGAGGGTTCGTGGGTATTATATTTATTAGCCTCTCCGCTTGAGTTCTTAGGTCGCCCAAATGTTAGCTGGTAACGTCCGTCTTTTAAGGCCGAGATTCACGGAAGAGTGTTGAACGTTGTTAGCTTCACAGAAACGCAGCATTTTAAAACTACCATTTTTTACGACGTTGTAGGAAGATAAATGCCAACATTGTTAAATAGCGATTATCAAGGGGGACTAAATATGTAGCCCAACCGTGTAGCAGAGATGATTGATGTAAATATCGCTTGTTAGAGGACTTGATTTTTTCTACATTTAACAACTTATTATTATTGATAATAATAATATTCTACCGAAAGTACTCTTGATGGCGACTGGAGGATGGGTGGATGAATGTGAGGTGTAGCTTGTTTTTATGATTACGTTACTCTTCCTTAGACATGTCCTGTAGATCTCGCTTGGCCACTTTGAATGAGAAGCTGACTGCCCTGGAGAGGAGAATTGAGTATATCGAGGCAAGAGTAAGTGGTGATTTTTTATTTTATATATATATAATATTTGATTTATTGTGCACAAAATTCTGAAATGACTCGACATTGATTGTAAGTAAATACTTATTACCCCCTTCCTTTCACAGGTCACTAAAGGAGAGACATTAACTTAAATCCAGCAGCGTGACTGGATTTATGTCTTCTTAAAGAAATGACAACCAGAATTTCTTTTGCTCATTTTGCAACTTAGTTCTTTTAACATACATCTGTGAGTCTTGGTACCACTTATGAACACTTTCAAATTGTGCTGTGTTGTAATCGTTTCTTAAGCTTCATATTGCTGTGGAAGCTTCAAATACTGCACTGTAAATCTGATGTACTTACTCATCATTCCCTGTGTGTTTTTTTTTTTAAACACACACTTGTTCCATTATGGAAATGGTTATTTTGAAACCTTATGTCATAGAGCTGACATTTTGAATTGTTTTAAAAAAACACATGAAACGCAACTGGATTGAACCAAACAGGCATAGAAAGCTGTAATGCCACCACAGAAAATGCTAATTGCAGTGTTTTGTGGCTTTACATGTGGTAAAGAAAATCTTGTCTCTGCTTTGCTGTTTTGTGTTTTCTGAAACGTTGGCTCACTGCTTTTTAAGATGACCTAAGATGATGCATGTGCAATGGAAGATCAGAAAAGCGTCCATGCATCACTCAAGTGGAGAATGAGTGCCCAGTCGCATTTCTTTATATGATTTTATCTCAAAAATTACATCAGTTTTGATTTTTAATTTGTATGTGTACATTTACCGTTGTATTTTGGATTTCGTGTTGAGACAATAAAGGATATTAAAAAGCATTTTTAATGTTAGTCGTGCGCAAGCATTAATATAGCCATGGTACTTAAAAAAATATCTACACTAAATGTGTTTTATGTAACAATGAAAATTTGGTAGTTTTATTTGTACATTTGCTGTATTGGATACAGTTAAGTCTAAATAATTTTTTAAATGATCATCTTTATTGCCTCTAATATACTGAACACGTGTGTGCATTGCATAATGAATGCATATCTTGGCTGTTTCTTTTGTGATAAACTATGTTCCAGTTTTAAACTGGAAAATGCTTTGAGTGAAAGGTTTCTCATGGGTTAGAAAATTTTCTCTTGTTTGTTTCAGTGGCTCATCTGTGCAGGTTTTTGCCTTCGTTTCTGCAATGTGGATTTCATGATTAAAACAAGATCAGATAATTTCCCTTGTTTAGTGATAGCTTTTCATATTCACCATTTCCAGCCATTTTTCCTGATGAAAGCTGTGGTTCAAGCACAAAGTTGATCATAGATATTTTTTTTTATCCCAAAGGAAATTGCAGATTTCCATTAGCATATTACACACATTTATAGAGTAATAGTAACAAATAATGGACAACAATAAACAACAACAGTGCAAAAAATGTCAGGTAATGTCTAGTATTTTATTCTATAGTGCTCTAGTACCGTGTATATCTATGAACCTCTTTGTGTTAAAACATGATGTTAATTATGGACAATCCATGATACAAAAATTCAGTAACAATCTGCCTTGCGGGCTAAGATCCACAAGGCCATTCTTCCCAGTCCTACCCCTCCATGGATCTCTATCCTTCCCTATGTAGCACTGAAGTAAGTCCATGGATTGTACCCTTTTCAATTATCATTTCCTTTTAAGAAGATAAATTTACAAACGAGAGGAGGCCATTTGGCCCATCAAGCTTGTTTGGGGAGAAATTAACTAATAGCTCAGAGTTGTTAAAATCTTATCTAGCTTCGATTTAAAGGAACCCAGGGGAGGATGATAGAACTCATTTTTAGTCGTCTAGAACCCACTAGTAAAAACTCCAGTTGCACAGCCTTCAGGATTGGTAACCCCTCGCCCAGCTCAGATATGGTGCTACACATAAATATAATCAATAAACAAATATATAAGAACAATACAATATAAAGAGCTTGCAAAAAAGTAAAAAAATGTGTGCATATTGTGCAATTAAAGAATGAAGGGTACTGGAGAACTGAAGGGTATTTTTTTTGGGGGGGGGGGGGGTGATAGAGGTTTATTTATTTAGTAGACACTTTTATGCAAATCAACCTACAACTGAGAAAGCAGGATGCACCCATCCCTGAAGCAGTTGAGCTCCTTCCCCATCTGAGCAATAATGCTCCACATTCACAGAGTCAGTGTCCATTGCCACAGTCTAATCCAACTGGATCTTTCCTTTTCCCTCTTACCTGACTTCCAAATAACAATGTACTTGACCCCCACCCTCACAGGGTGGCTCCATATAGGTATTTTAGGCTGAGCCCAGCCAGGTTACGTGGGCATGCTGGCTACCAGGGACTTGCCGGTGAAAAGGACCACAGGTTTGTATGTAGGGCTGGATGCTGGAAACCCTATTCCAGCCAAGGTATTTATACATGATGCTATCTTTTGTTGGAGATCTTTGTTGGATTGTAGATTGTTTGGCTTCTCCCCAGAGCCATGTTTGCCCCAGGAGCCCCCTACTCTAGATGACAGCTCTGGGGATTAATAGAATCATCCCTGAAGAGAAATGGTGTTTTTGCCTATTGCATCTTGCTCTCCGTGAGACACACGGATACATATACGGGTGAGAACAAATTTGGGGGTCACAGCACAAGGCCTAGCCAGCTCATTCTGGAACAATTGGAATTAAGGCCTTTGCTCAAGGGCCCAATCGGCATATCACTCTGTATGAACATACAGACAAAGGCTGCAACCTTCTAATCACAGCCAGAGTCCTAATGCACAGAGCCACATGCCGCCCTATAAAGAAGTGTTAGAAGTGGGACCTGAATTCATGCCTCCAGGGGATACTGCAACATGATAGCAGCAAAATAGATTGGGACTGTTGGATGTTTCTGCATTGAATGTCTCACTAAGTATAGTGGCATCACAGACATGAGGAAGGTTTTTTTTTTAGAGAAATAGTATATTATTTTCCCAGTGCTGGGAGGATGAGGTAATGCTAGATTGACATTGACTGATGCTGAATGAAACATTTACGCCTTTATTTTTAAATGTGAGATGAGATGTTCCGTCATCAACTCCAGGGGATGAATTTTCGCTGTTTCACCATCTTCGCTGCACATTTTTGACTTTCATTTCGTTTACGGTAATTTGCTTTTAGGTCACACTCCGATTCAGTAGATGGCGATTCACACGTTTCAGCTGCTTCCATCCCACATAAGACTCGTCGAGGAAGACAAGCACCGCAAACCGGAAATCATCGCTGCGGGGCGAGGAGGGAGGCCGACATCTTTATTTCCAGTTGGTTAGTATGGGAGGACCTTGACTCCAGCTGTTAGAAGTATTATCAAATATTCAACTTAAGGTTCTTTTTTTTGTGAAGCAGCATACGAATTCACAAAATAGAGGTAAGCTCTGAACTTGCTTAAGGACTATAGGTGTGAATTACAAATTACATTTGTTTTTAATTTATTACGGTGAGACAGTCTCCATTTTGTAAATGGTGGTTATGTATCATCGACAGGTCGAGATTTACAAAATAAATTGATTTTGTTTGGTTTATTCACAGAAAAATAAGTTGCTCAGCTAAGTAAGTAAAATTATGAGTTATGCAGCATGTCAGCCGTTGCTGGCTGTATTTTCTGCGACGCGTACAATTGTCAAACGTAGCATCCTTGCTAGTTAGCTGCCGGTCACCAGTTCGCCTTAATATCCCACGAAACACTGCTGGAAATGTATATAAAATTTCATAATAATTCTTGAAGCGTGTTTTACTCTATTTTCCTTCTCAGTAGATGAGTACGGAGTATAGAGTTAGCTGAAGTATTTGATGGTTAGCGCGGAGCTGTTGGCAGCGACTGGTGGCGATGAAAAAATGGAGGACGGTTGCGTTTCCCCGGTTTCTTTCCAATGTCTGTCAGTGTTTTATCACTCGCAATGTTCCTTATTGTTGTCTGTGAAAAATTCAGGTGAAATCGGCCTGTTTTTGGTCAACCTTTATAGGCCACGTTTTGACGCCGGTAGAAGCGGTGATAGTTACAAGTCAAACCATCATGCTTGCTTGTGTAGATTAGCTACGTTAGTTGGCTACCTTTCTTTAGGAATAGTCTCATTTATTGTCATCTTTATTTGTAAAATATCTCCACAGAATCTTGTGAGAAGAAAGACTGAGTCTTCGGGATCTTCTGAAATGGGAGCCGATAAAAGGTATGTATGCATTGTGCTGCTGTTAGAAAATACAATAATGCGCATTAAATCCAGCAGTTAGTTTTTAGGAGTATGTGATCTGACTGACGTTGTATAGCATTTTACTATAAAGTATCAAAATTTTACCAGTTGGCCTTTATCAGCTGCTTTCCCAGTTGGTTATCTGAAAAGGGAAAATGCTTCCCAACACCTGCATAAAGGTTTTGCTTTGAGCCTTTCATTCCTATTCTACATTGAGCTAGCTGTCTGTGTCATGGATAATTAATAAGGGAGCCATTTTGATGGATGTTGAATGTAAATATGTATATTTCACAATTATACCAGATTGTAAACCTGTACAGTTTTTTAAAATATGTATTCATCATGATACTACCCCTTTGAATATGATGGACGATTCTGATATTCTTACGGTCCAAACCTTTGTGAAACACAGCGTTCAACTTGTTGTTTGGGTCTGAACATGTGATATTTGGCTAGCTGTCTCCATGTAAAGCCTTGGGAGTGTGATCCGCATGATTTCGTGTACGCAGAGTCAGTCGCACAGAGCGGAGTGGCAGATATGGGCCGGACCAATCCAGGGATGATGGCGACTGGCGAGAGAGGAGAGACAGGGACTTGGAACGAGAGTATGAGGCACGGCGCTGGGGCGATGAGAGGCGGGCCGACCGCTACGAGGGGGAGCGCAGTAGGCAGGACAGCCCTGAGGTGAGAGCCTCGATTTCTGTGTTTTTGTGCGTTAGTGATACTACCCCTTTGCGGGTGGTATACGTCAGATTGGAACTGTATTCTTTTGTGGCCAGGATTGCTGTTGTATCAATTTAACTTCGCAATAGTATTGAAAACAAAATTGGTTTTATACTGTAAAGAAAAGTAAAAGCATATATTTAACTGATAATCGTTATGCGTTGTATGATATGTTTTTGCTGCTTACTCGCAGCGAGAGAGGAAACGGCGTAACAGTGATAGGTCTGAAGATGGGTACCACTCTGATGGGGACTACATGGACCAGGACTATAGGGATGAACCTGGAGAGGAGGTGGAGAGCAAGACTATCATGCTCAGGGGCCTGCCCCACCAGGTCACTGAGGCAGATGTAAGTTGTTCTTTCCTTACTGATGGCCTTGGCTTAACCTTTGGTTAATGAAATATAAAATTTCATTTTCTCTCTCTGGATCAGGTTCGAGCAGCTATAGATCAGTTGGAGGGACCTAAGCCTGCAGATGTCCGGCTGAAGAGGAAGAGGACAGGTGAGAGTCATGAACACAGACATGTCCTCTTCCCAGTTTGACACCTCAGGGCCAATCTGCTTCCATTCAGACTTTTTTTGCCATAGCAAAGGAATGGTCATTTTCTTCCCTCGTAATGTACGTTTTAAAAATAATCTGTATTATAGCTCCCAAACGAGCTTGATGGGCCGAATGGCCGCCTCGTTTGTAAATTTCTTATGTTCTTATGTGTCAAGCGGGGGGGATAAGTGATGAGGTAAGTAGGTTTATGCTTTCCCAAAATATTCATCCTATTTTTGAGGGAAACCTGTTGCATAACTGCATGATTGTATGGCGAGGGTGTTTCGCAATGGGTTTCTTGCTATGGCAAAAATTTGTGACATACCCAGATCGTCACCCCCATTTTGTTGTTTGGGTATCTGAGTCGCGAAGCAGTTTGTGACAGCTTGATTATTATGCCAACGAACTTTGACTAACACAACTCCCGTCTATATCTGAATGCTGTCTCTAGGTATAAGCCGAGGTTTCGCCTTCGTGGAGTTTTATCACTTGCAAGATGCTACCCGATGGATGGAGACCAATCAGGTTGCTTCACAATCGCCAAGTCTAGATTGTATCTTGGGGATCAGAACACAGAAATTAGAATGCGAAGGGAAGAATAAACCATGAGGAACTTCCATGGTTTCAAAAGAAAATAAAGCTCAGGGCACCAAGACCAATGGGTCATTTTTTAACAATGACTCTGTAGATGTTTTCTGGAAGGTCTGTTGCTGAAAGTTAAACGTGGACTTCAATGGGATTGCAGAAGTCTCCTCTTAAATTCCTTGCACGTCTTCAACTGTCTTAAGCCCCATTTCTGGAAGATCCTGTTTCTGATGCTGCTACAGGGTGTTCG
>JAODUD010000107.1:25013862-25035905 GCA_026784285.1 Stomatorhinus walkeri
TTGCCGTGCCCTGCGGTCTTGCCTGCCCTGCTTCCCTGATCATCCCTGCCTCCCTGCCTCTTCCTGCCTGCCCTGCCTGCCTTGCCGTGCCCTGCGGTCTTGCCTGCCCTGCTTCCCTGATCATCCCTGCCTCCCTGCCTCTTCCTGCCTGCCCTGCCCGCCTTCCCGGTCTGCCTGCATCCTCTGTTCCATCCCATCGTCTCCTCATCCTGTCATTACCGGTCGGACCGATCTCTCTGGGTTTGGACCTCCCGCATTCGACCCGACTACCCTTTCGGATTTTCCCTTTGGCTTTGGTTGCATCCAGCTTTACATGCAATAAAACTGTCTCCTGCATTACGGGGTCTGCCTCTTCCCTTGCTCTGCGACACTACAATGGTGTTTACTTCAGAGCACTCGAGAAGACGTGCAGCGTGGTGGAATCGGGCAGATAAAACTTTGCTGTCCTACATGCCCTACATGATGAAATCCAACTTAGTCCAGATAGAGCAAGTAGGATGATTATTTGTGTACACTTATGCACAACCTGTGGCAGCAAATCAACATACCACAGCCAGAGGAAGAGGGTGATATTCATCATGATAATGCTGAAAGTGAAAGTGACAACCAAGAGTCTGGTGATGTTATACAGATTGGCCTGGCATACAGGGATCACCTTGTCAACAACAAACAATCACATATGCACACAAATCAGTCAAGGCACATATTGTTGCCTATTGGAGTTATGTTTATTTAAGTACTATTTTCATGGTAAAAATCATCGTAGAGACTCTTCCTCACTTGGTAGTTAAGAGTACCAAAGATGAATGAGTTTCAACTGCTTATCCTGGTCACTGGAGCCTATAAGTTGAAGTTATGCTATACAATAATCACCGTATCTTAAGTAAAAAGAGACTTCAGTATCAGTGTATCTGTGCATCTAACTTCTAACAGCATATCCCGGTCAGGGTTGCGGGGCTGGGAGACTGGAGTAAATACCAGGGGGTACATGATGGAGGTAGGGTGGACAGTAATCGCCGTATCATTAGATCTTTGTCATCAACGAGGGATTTTGAAATCTACAGATTTTGTTAAAAAAGATTGTTCTGTTCTCTCACTGAGCGTCCCAAAACATTTTATTGATTTATAGTGCAGGTGTTTTAACCTTTTTCCAGTGACCTGGCTTCCTCTGTGAATCAAGCCCCTTGTATAAATCACTCTATAAACCATTTCTGTGGTTACTCTTGGATCTAATTTGCAGAGGCAGGGACCTAAGAGGAAATGTAAATCATGTAAAATTACATATTTGACCATACTACTTTTGCATAGAGCTCTTTGATGGTCTGGAATTTGACACCCCCGTTTTAATCACTGTGTATATTGTCAAAAATCCCGCAATGTACCAGAAATAGCCGCCAAAATATCTTTCTATGGAGCTGACATTCAGATTAATGGTTGCATGGTCTATCACACTTCTTGCATAATAGTTTTTAAAGACCAGAATGTCTTGATATTTCAGCTCTCAGTTTCCAAGGATAGCAAATCTATTCACGCAATTTTCATTGGCCATTATCTCGGAAGGACAGATATTTGGCAAAAAGGTTATTTTAAGATACAGTTGCAAATGCCCTTAATCAAAGTATGCCACCCACAGTGCCTGACAAGTTTCTGTCCAAAATGTTTGTTGAACAGGAAAAGTACAAGAAAACAGGTGACCACAAGGCCTTGGGGCCACTTACTGGATGGGAGATGTAATGAACCAGGCCCATTAACTGAACATCAAAACAACCAAACATCATAAAAGCAGATGTATGAACATGGAGAGCTGCGTCCGGTGAATGAGACCATTTTTTCATTTCCAGATTAGTTCTTACTTTACATTAGGGAAATCTGTGCTATATACTTGGATGTACTTACTTCCAACAAACTGGATGACATAGTTGATACTAGGGTCAACTATTTTCTCTTCACTGAAGTTAAATACAATTTTATGTCCATCCATAAATTATGTCACTATAGGCATTTGATAAGGCATCAGCAGGAATATTAACATATGCATCTAAGGCTATGAACGAAGAGTTCTGTTCTCCATCTTGGAGGTGTCAGTGACATACAGTATTAATTTCAAACACTGTGAAGTTTTCATGATCAAGTGACAGTGTGGTGACAGAAGCTGATGTATCCGTTAACTTTCCTCGAGAGAATGATGTTCATTGGTCAGCATTTACTAAGCATGCCTTACATCTTACAAATGAACAGTGCTGCAGGACAGTGCATATAGACAGCAGACAATACAGACAAATAACAGAAAAGCACAGGCAAGCCCTTGGTTAAGAACAGACAACTTACGGACAACTTGTACTTACAAACGGACTGCCATAAAGTCTATTACATTTAAGATTTCAGATAAATACAATGAATCATAATAACGAACAAACACACTACTTTGTGTTCATTGGGTCGAGGTACAGTATAGTACAATATGTTGTTATTTTTATGATTATTGTATCATTATTATTATTATTGTTCCGATTTGCTAACATTAGACTTAGCCTTAAAGACTTAAAGACAGACTTAGGGAATGGGTCTCGTTCATAACCTGGGGTCTGCTTGCATTACACATATTTGCACACAGCACTGTCTCCTTATTCTTAAGTCACAAGTTCCACCAAGGTATCACACTTTCACTCTTACAGAACCTTCCAGTTATACCCAAAATATTTATTAACCCTGTCTGCTTCAGTAGAGAAAGGATTAATTAGGCGAAACACTGCGTATAAACCCTACAATGTCAATATGTGCCGTGCATATAAAATATAAAGAATACCAACTGTAAACTACACATTGTTATTCTAGTCCAGGGGTCACCAACATAGTGAGGGTAGGATTGACTGGTAAATCGAGAGCTTTGCCTTTTGGCTCAGCTCCTTCTTCACCATGACAGACCGATGTATTGCCTGCATCACTGCTGATGCCGCACCGATCCGCCTGTCGATCTCCTGTTCCATCCTTCCCTCACTCGTGAACAAGACCCCAAGATACCTAAACTCCTCCACTTGGGGAAGGACCTCCTCCCTGACCCGGAGAGAGCACTCCACCCTTTTCTGGCTGAGGACCACGGTCTCGGACTTGGAGGTGCTGATTTTCATTCCAGCTGCTTCACACTGTGAACTGCTCCAGTGAGAGCTGAATGTCACGGACCGATGAGGACAACAGAACCACATCATCTGCAAAAAGCAGAGACCTGATCCTGAGGTCACTAAACCACACACCCTCAACACCCTCAATACCATATTGATCTGGGTAACACAGTCATACAATCCACTTCATTTTTAAATTCAATTATGCAATGTCTAAAGAATGCTCTATTTAGATCTACTTCTACTATTGAATTTAATAGTCTTTGCTCAATCTCCGAGAAAATGAATACATTTATCTAAGCATGATGTCCTTCCTGCCCTCATCAGATTCATCACATCTCCTCCTATCCTCTTTTGATTCAAGTTATCTGGTTAGAACCTGAACCAACATGCTGATTAAAAATGCCATACTTGATGATTTTTTCAGACATCTTAAAAGCAATTTTAATATGTTACACATCAAATATATTGAAATTAATGGGGCACATTGATTTCTATCCCAAATGTCAAGGTCTTTAATATCTTATATCCATGATCTGACTATACATTGTTAGAAATATATCCATCCCACTTTCAAACAGCATATGTGACACAGGGTCCTTGTGAGCATTGGAGCCACAACTGTGTAGGTTTAAGGTAGCAGTTGTAACCTTGGAACTACTGTGTTGCTGCTGAAGATAATATATGATCTATCTCTTCTTGATGTAACCATGATTTGTAGTGGCATTTTTAAAAAACTAAATTCAAATGATACTGCTTATTATATAGAGATTTTATAACAGATATTCCACAAAAAATTGTCATGAACGGGAAGAACAACCACAAGCCAGGAATTTCACATTAGCACAGTAAAGTAGTTGTTTGTTGCCTTAATTAAAAAAAATAAATATAACTTTTTAAATGTAAAAAAATTATATCATTTTAACATTTTAATTTTTATTATCCTTTTAATATTTCAAACTAAAATAATGAATAATAAAATGTCATTTAAAATAATCAATGAAAACAGATTTCACAACGTGCTGTTAAAATAATTCATGAATTAATAGAACTCATAATACTGAATCACTTTCACATCTCTTGTGAATGTTTAACCTTTAAGTACATATTGACATATTGACAAATTTACAATAATGACCTGAATGGGGAAATGAGGGGCATACTGATTCTAACAAAAGCAGTGATCCGGGCAGTTGGGTTCTAACGTCAAGAAAGTAAAGCTAACACGTGTTGTTTCTAACGCACTTCCTGGATGTTGTTTGAAGCTATGACTCAGTGGTGAACTTGTTCCAGAAATACGAACATAGTACATTGTGCCCTTATTACATTGTTATCTGGGGTGACATCTTGACAAACATATAATGTCACAAGCCAATTGGACTATCCTGGGCATTCTGCAGTGTTTTCTTAACTTGCTTTCTATTTATCTTTGAAGTACCCATTAAAATTCAGTTTTCTTTTTCAGGATTTTTATGGCTATGTTGGAAGCGGACAGGTAAACAAAGAAATTAGAGACAGATACTAACCCCAATAGCTAGGTATTCCCCATCCACTAAGAACAGTGCAATGTGAAAACAGATCTTTTGAAATCAGCTACTCAATAATAAATAAATATTTTAATTGTGTAAAACCCAAAATTGTCTGAAGATGGATTATAGATTGTTATAACCTCCTGATTTCCAAGGAAAAAAGTGTCCTTCAATTTTAAGTTATTTGTCTTTGGAGGAAATAAGACATCTTCCAATTTAGATTTTTTCAAAAAAAAAATATTTTTAATTTCACAGCATGTTCTCTATAGTGTATAACAGGAATAAATACGTTTCCTTACATCAGTGAAAAGATAGATGCAAAAACAAAATGTTCACTAGAATGGACATAAATGAATGGGTGGGGTCTCAGGAGGAAGTATAATTTAGGTGACTTCCAGAACTAAAGGCTTCTTCAGAATAAGTCTTCATTAAAATTGTAAAGCTGTATGCAAAAATCTGATCTTAAATAAATCATGTCTTTGTTTGAAACAAGCCCAAGATTGCTAGTGAAAAATTCTGAACATTGTTCTTATATTATAAATGTACCCAAAGATTTTATCCAAAACCACATACAACTGACAAAGCCATCTCTAAAACAATCATGTTTAAGGATCTTCATCAAGGACCCATCAGCAAAATCATTGAATGTATTAAAGGAATCATGAGATCAGAGGATTATCAAGGCATTTCAGAGCAAAATGTGCTACACAGTGTCGGAACACTAGCTTTGGCTGGAAGATCGTAGGTCCTCAAGAGGAACAGTGATTCAAAGCATGCATCCAAAACCATAAAGGAATTGGCAACATTTTCTTTCTTTTTAAAAGTCTTTTTATTGATATAGCAAAAATTCAGGGGCGCCAATAATGTTGACCAGAGCTGTACAACAAAAACAACACCAAATATGACAAAGATCTAAGCAAACTTTGTTGATGTCATGTAAATATAAATATATGATGTCTTCATATAAATTAAAAACAGAGGAGATATCCTGTGTTTCGATAGCAAAATTGTAGAGAATTTCACCTTTTTCCTATATACTGCATGTAGTCCCCAAGGTTTGATCAAAGATATTCTATTTGGAGCTCTTCTTGAAATGTCAGAAACATTAGATTAATTACTTCTGTGAATGTGCAGGCAGCGTTTGGCATAGTTTAACTTCTACACTAGTGCAACTCCCTTCTGTTTACTTCTGTGTCACCAAGGGCACTAAACCAGAGCACTATAAAAAGCATTCAGTGTTCCTTTCTCCACAGTGACCTTCTCTGACTGTGCAGATGAGTCTCATGCATCGGCCAAAGGCTGATTTCTTCAACACTGTCATTTCCATGAAGATGCCAAGAAAGTCAAGTAGCAAAAATTCATTACGAGTCAGATAATATGCAAGCCAAAATTAATCCTAGCCACACAGCGAATTTATCCTAAAAATAAACAAAAGCTATCAAACCATTATCGCCAGTAATCAGCACTTTTAAATGCATTTTACTCCTGGTAAGTGGAAAATGGTAGCGGCACCCAGGGAGCTGGAGGTTATGGGCTTTGGTTAAGGAGCCACAGAGCTGCTGAGGCTGGGTTTGAACCGGTGACCATTACTAGCCCCCTGAGCCACACACTGCTGAGCCACACACTTCAGACAATTAATCAAGTTTAAATTGTAAAATATTGCAAAACCATTGTACCATGTAAAATAACAATACCAACTCTAAGGCAAAAAAAATCCTCTTTGTTTTAGATGAATGAATGAAGCTCTATTCTAATCACTTAGTGTAGTGTTTCCCAGTTCAGTCCTTGGGGACCCACAGACAGTCCACGTTTTGTGGACTGCCTGGCAGGGAGCTTGGAGAGAGCGAAAACGTGGACTGGTTGTGGGTCTCTCACATTCATTCATTTACCCGGAGGATGGTCACAGGAGACCTGGGGCACATCTTCGACAGCACAGGCACTTGCCAAGGACACACCCTACACAAGGTCTTCCACTCTCATGGTTCTTTAGGGACAGAGGGACACTTTATGTAAATCAACTGAAATGTTTGTTATTTTATTCAGTTTAACCTTTAATGACTGCAGTCAGAGAGACAGACGTTATTTTACTTGAGCATAATATCAGCTATTTGTCCCTCATAAGTAAATATTAATCTGCTCTAAGTGGTATTTTTGACCATTTCATATAATATAACTTAGTTTTACAGTGTTACATTTTTTCCCATAAAGTTGGAAATATTTTGGTATGCATATCAAAATTGTGGCCAATTCTATGCTTCAAAATTTGTGGGAACAGACTGGGGAAGGCGGCCATTTTCTGTTTCAACATAACTGTGCCCCAATGAACAAAGCAAGGTCCATACAGACATAGTTGGGTGAGTGGAAGAACTTGACTGTCCAACAACTTGACCTCAACCCCATCAAATACCTCTGGGATGAACTAGAGCGGAGATTGTGAGCCAGCCTTGCAAGTCCAACATCAGTGCCTGACATTACAAATGCTCTTCTGGATGAATGGGCAGACATTTCTGCAGACACACTCCAAAATCTTGTGGAAATCCTTCCCAGAATAGTGCTAGCTGTTATAGCTGCAAAGGGGGGACCAACTTCACATTGGTGCCTATGAATGGGCTGTCATAAAGGTTCCTGTGGGTGTAATGGCCAGGTGTTCCAAAACTTTTGTCCATATAGTGTATTATAAATAAAAAGAAGTACCAGATCCATAGTAGTTGGGATGTGATGAGATTAGAGAAGGCATAATATCATTTTTTTCGGGTTCGATCCAATACCAATACCGATACCAATCCAATATTTTTCCCCTTTTCCAACTACTAAGAACTAAAGTCAGGTTCTCATCCCTGAGGTGATTTGTTGTTTGGTGGTTGCAGCAACGCCCTGTAATACCCCTTACCTACCTCTAGTCAAACAAAAGCTAAGCTACTATGCTCCAGGCCAACATGACGTACACAAGTCTGCTTCTTTGATTCCTTCTCATGTTTGGAGATAAGCTTCGTAAGCTTCTTAGTATCGTAGATAGACTGTTCTGTTCTCTCCCACCATCTCATATCAAGATGGAATCCTTATGAATCCATGTAATACCTTTCTGCACCTTGCAACGCATCGATTGGGGTCTTCTGACAGGAAGCTCTGAATACTATGTTCAGATTCCATTCGAGTTTTAGTCACTGGATGAACACATTCAGTGGACAGTACATCAAGCAAGCCTGTAGATGATGAATATGTTAAATTGCTGTAGCAGTTCATTGGCAGCTGGAAAACAATTTACTTCAATATTCATGCCTGGTTAGCACTGTTGCCTCGCACCTCTAGGACCTGGGTTTGAGTCCCCGCCTAGGTTCCATGTGTGTGGAGTTTGCATGTTCTCCCTGTGCCGTTGTGGGGTTTCCTCCAGGTGCTCCGGTTTCCCCCCACAGTCCAAAGACATGCTGAGGCTGATTGTAGTTGCTAAATTGCCCATAGGTGTGCATGTGTGTGTGAATGGTGTGTGAATGTGCCCTGCGATGGGCTGGCCCCCTGTCCAGGGTTGTGCCCGTTGCTTCCGGGTAGGCTCTGGACCCCCCGTGACCCAGTAGGATAAGCGGGTATAGAAAATGGATGGATGGATGGATTCATGCCTAGATACCCTTAGAAAATTCTGTTGGAACTTATTTAAATATGAACTTAGCAAAACTATTTTGTAGAGTATCTTCTATCACTTTATACAGTAGTCTTAGACTACATGTACCACTTGGTTGATTGTATATAGTACATTGTAC
The DNA here is from genome assembly GCA_026784285.1 of Stomatorhinus walkeri. Classification (NCBI taxonomy): domain Eukaryota; kingdom Metazoa; phylum Chordata; class Actinopteri; order Osteoglossiformes; family Mormyridae; genus Stomatorhinus; species Stomatorhinus walkeri. The sequence continues at coordinate 25,022,266 of JAODUD010000107.1, forward strand.
ATATTTATATATTTATGTCCTTTCATACTGTACTCATGTTGTGTGTATTGTCTGATGTTGTCTGTTATTGCTGCTGTAAAACTGCAATTTCCCTTTGTGAGATTTAAAATTTGGTTTCATGTTATACAAAATGTAACCATTTAAAAGATCTAATGGAACATCACTAAACGTGGTACCTCTTGCACATGTTGCTGCCTGGAAGGTGTGCCTTAGATCACTACTACAATCCCATTGGAGGACTCGGGAAGGGGGCGTTGCTAGAACGACCCCCATCGTCCTACAACTATAGACCCCTTGAAAATTCTGTTTAACCTCCAGAACACAATTCGAGAGTGATTGGAAAGTGCTATTTTTAATTACACAAGATTCGTTTTTTTCCCAAGCAGAATTAAAGAAAATAATCCAGAAACAGTGGAAAAGAAAAGGTGGTAAAGAAAAAGCAGGGAAGTACCACGTAAATCTAGGAGTTGATCAAAATTAAGTGACTCGCAACTGGTAAGTTTCTCAATAATTCTGATTTTAACCATATGTAATTTCAGTGAGTAAATGCGAATGTTTGGCAGGTTTATACATAGTGTTTTTTCCTTTGAAAAATAAAGCAACAATAAAATTATTTGTGTCAAAGAAGTTCTAATATGGGGAAAGTGTTTGTTGTGTTATTTGTAAGGCTGTTTCAAGATATTGCTCTTGCTTCTGTGTAGACGAATCGGGTTGACGACGATTAGAAAATTATTTAACTAAATAGATTTTTTTCCAGACAAGCAGAGATGTCTGGGCCATGTGGCCCGTCAGTCTATTCTCTCGGCAATTCAAACGCTGCCATTTACGTGTTCAGCCAGTCGGGATTTTATATGGGAAGAAAGCGCTTTAAACATGTTGCCATTGTGAAAGTTTGCGACCTTTAATTCTAAAATACATACACGATGCTCTGAAACTCCGATCTCAAAAAATATGTCCATAACTTGTGATACCAGCTTTTGTTGTAAAATTTAGATTATGTTTGATCGGGAAGTTTGAAGAACGTTCAAATGTAACGTGATTCTGTAATTTATCATGTCCTCTGTCTCGGTAATTAGTTTTTTTTCTTGATTATAACAAATAAAGTAACATCCGAGCTCGCCGTAAAAACCTGACCTACTGTGTTTTTGCACATTTTAAGTGATCTAATATAATATTGCGAGTTTATTTATATCCAACGTCATTTTCAATTCAATGTCCGATTTATCTTTATTGCATTTATTCATTTGCAAGCACGTGAATAATTTAAACTGCTTATGTGATTTCGCTATCCAGAAATTGCGCCTCCCCCACATACCACAGCCAAGGCGTTCAGTCCGAAACCCGGAGGGCTAAAACACTGAAGACCCCCCAAGGAAATGGGGACCGTTCAGATACAACATTCAAGATCCACAAAAATGATCAATTTCAATGATCAATTATCAGTTTTTTATTTCGCGTTGTCGCATTAGATTAAAACGTGTACTCCGACACAATTGTAGACTGCAGTTGCAATGCAATAAATAAGAAGAAATAACTTAATCTAGTCGAATTTAAAACGGTCAGAAAAATGGTTACGTGCAGTTTTGTGTATAAGACGTTTAACTTTGTGATTCCATAGTTTCTTTTTAGAGGAAAGTTGCTCATATCGCTCTTTGACATGCTGCATTATAGCTTTATTCTTCATTTCGGCTCAGATATAGTTGGCCCATAATTCACTGGCTGGGTTTGAGTTTCAGCTGTCCAGTTTTGTCAGGCTAAGGCTTGAAATAGCACATATAACGTAGCAGTCTAAGTGTTATTATCCAGTCTATTTGATGGGCTCTGTAGAAAAAGATATGATTTGCATGTGACATGGTTTGTTTTTTGGATTATTTTTCATGTCATTCTTCATTCTAGAGTCAGTACTTACAACCAGGCTGAATTTTCCCTGCACTGGATATTGATCAACATTTTCTTGATTAGAGAAGAAAAAAATGATTGGTGCTGTTACCGATTAATAATACATTAACATTAGAACAGTTACGATGACTTTTTTTTTTTAATCGAGGATTAGAAATGGCCTTTTCCATTAGTCGGCAATATGGCGGACGGACGAGGGTCCAAATAAAGAGCGAAGGCCTCAGTTGTATGGGAGCAAGTCGCATTAAAATTGTATGAAAATCGTGTTTGGAAGTCGTCGCAGAACTATCACAACAGCGCGACTGCAATGGAACAGCAAATTAGAATAAGACATTAACGGACTAACCGTTAGCAGATAAATATAAACATTGCTGACTTTGGTCAGCTGGCTGGCATGGGATTTTGAATTCCAGACAAGTCTGCACACGCATTTACATGTAGGCCTATGTAGGAGTTTTATTACCTTGTAAATAGTCTATGTTTTGCAGATTACCCCCAAACCTTTTGACGTAGCTAATTTTAGCATTATAATAGAATAATATAGGTTTGCCGTAGGATTTCTTGTGCGAGCGTGAGTACAAAGCATGTCACCCAGTGATTAAAACCTCTTGAAGTAGCGTAGGCTGTCTTGACTTTGACTTAAATTTAGTTTACTTTACATTCTACGATTCCCGCACCTCAAAGTAATCGACGCAGAATAACAAAATAATATTAATTATTATATATTAATAACCCGCGTAGAGGGTTGCCAGCTCTCACGCATCTGGCGTGACACTCGCTTTCAGACTCACGCTGACGTAAGAAATCTTACGACAAATCTGTGTTATTCCATTATAAACTTAAAATTTGCTACGTTAACAAAGTCGGGGGTAGTCTGCAAACGCTGCAGACTATTTACAAGGTAATAAAACTGCTACCCACATTATCTATGACGACTGTTCAATTTAATTGTTAATTTTGTGAATGATATTGGAAAAAGTTAACATCGTTATAATTGATTGCAACAAATATTGCGGTATATAAAAACTAAGGAGTGGGAGTCTGTCGAATGTGTTGGTGTTGCCTGGAGTTACCGACACAAAGCGTATCACTTGCAGTATCAGAAAGCTGAATTTCCTTCTTAGCCAGACAACTTGTCGGATTTAAGGTGCCAAAGTTTAATTGTACTTCGTCATCGTTTACCTACGTTTAGCCCAGACCACCTTAAATCTGATAAGTTATCCGGCTAAGAAAGAAATGCTGCTTCAGCACCCAATTCTTATTCGCCTTTCTCACTCTCCTAGCTTATTTTGTTACATTTCTTACGATGTGTTTTATGTTGCCCAAAAATATTTTAGTTTTGTTTCCTATGTCAGTTTATAAAATGTTCTGTCGCTGTTCTCCCGACATGGCCGTTGTATGTGCAGGCCTATCCCGGCGGCGCAGTGGCTGGTCTTGTAGACGTCCATCCTCTTTGTTTACGTAGTTTGTATTGTTCGTCCTTGTGTACGTGGGTTTACGCAAGTTCCTCCTGTTTCTTCCCACAGTCCAAAAACATTCAACTTAAGTGTGTATATATCATTGATAGGAACTCCCCTATTCGGATTATTTAAAATAATATTTGTTTATCTGTAAATGAATGTATCGTTTGCAATGCGTTGGTGTCACGTTTTACGTTAATCCATGCCTTGAGCCCATGGTCCCCGAGATCTCCACGATCGTAATATAGGACAAGCGATATACAAGATGAACGAATAAATTGTTTTATTGTCAACTAATCTGCATTTTCTCTGCACTCCAGTAGACCTACATTTCTTTCCTTTGTGCAGTACATTATTGAAATTTTAGATATATTTTTGTATATTCTAAAAATTAACAGTTGGAAGCACAAGAGATTTTTCTGGTTGGTTGTTTATGTTTACACTGGCTTGTAACAGCTGTCCATTACCACTGTAGGTAATGTCGTCATAATTTCTGTGTGAATCACTTTAATTGAATTATGCCAACATTTTAAAGTGCCCTTCAGAATTTTCACTCAGATTATATCTGAGTCTTCCAGACATATTCTGGTGGTATGGATGAGCTAAGGCTTCTAAGCCATTCAACTGTGAAAATTCCATGTCACTTAAACATGCCTTTTGAGGATATTTAAGATTAGACTGGTTGTTATTTCCATGTTATTTCAGGACCTTCAAACTTCAGCCAAAAGAGGCTGACCTTTGAGGCCCTTATTGTATTCCCCAGGGAGTTTTGGGACCAGTCTACTACCAGAGACACTTGAGCCCACTAATATGATAACTGAAAAAGTATTTGACGGATCATTTTCAATGGGGGGGCAAATTGAAATTGATCAAATTTGAGACAATCTGCCCCAAAGCTGAAGCATTGCAGCATAATGATAGCAAATAAATGAGAAGTTTTGATACTAGATGTTGTTAGCGAGATAACTCGAAAAATATTTGAAGGGTTTATTCAGACTTCACAGAGACATTGTGGGGATGAAGCCCTGGAACTGATCAGTTTTTAACACAAATCTCCCCAAAACTGAAGCAACACCGCATAGCGGCAGAAAAAGGAAAGGTGACTGCAGACATCATTTGACCTTGTGAATGTTATGTTAGTGTTTCCCAGGGGTACACAAAATCATGTTTCAGGGTATGCCAGAAGCAATGAGCACTTTCTCATTGGCTGAGGGTGCCTGAGTACCTGGCCCTTTTGCCAAAACTTTTGAAAGGGCCCCGCTTATGAGGATGTAAGTGGCTATTTCAGCATCATGTAAAACTTACATAGGGGACCCCATTGACCCCCTGGGTGGCCCGAATTTACCGAGAGCATTGCACTGTGTAGAGCCAGAGAGCACGGCGGGGGAGGAAGAGAAGTTTACTGGGTCAGTCCCTGGGCCCTGGGTCAAGGGGGTCACAAAAGGGCCCTCTGACCTTTAATAAATAATCCGCTGGAATAATTTGTCCAAAATCCACTTTTGTGAAAACTTTATATTGTATTTGTGAATCACATAAGCTTCTTGTTTATTTATCTTCCCAATTTTTCCTGACATAGTGTCAAAGATAATTTTACTTTCCCTCCATATACTGCAAAAATGGTTTGGTCTGCTCATTTAGCACTGGTTAAATAAACTCACAGTCTTTCCAAAAGCAAGTCAATCTCTAGTTAAATTTCTGACCTTTTTCACATTCAGAATCCTTTTACTGGCAATTCTAAAGAAGTAAAAATGGAGCATTGAAGTAGAGAAATAATGAATAATATTGTGATAATTATTGTTACATAATAGACTAGATAAAGGAAGCTCATGATTAACCATAGGTGTGTCAGTATTGCATTTTATGGCCAACAAAATAATAGGGACGGGTTGGCAATCATCTTGTTTCCTGCCATGAATAAGGCACATGGCAGGACTGCTTTTGAGGGTATGTATCAGTAAGTTGAATATCAGGTGGGAGTAAGTGACTGTAAAGAATTAAGAAGTGCCATGTGAAAGTAAAGGAAGGAAATAGATGCTGCAAAATTTACATGGTCTTGTGGACTGTAACTCTAAAAGTATTTGATGGCAGTATTTTAAGTAACTCTAAAAGTATTTGACGGAACTTTTTCAAAATTTGCTAACATGTTATCTGGGTGAAAGTGAAGAAGTGGTCAAAATTGCAGCAACATTGCATAGTGTCAGTAGAAGGAAGGGCAGCTTTGGACCCTTGAGCTTGTTAGCTTGATAACTCAAAATCATTTGTCAGGTCTTTTCCAAACCTTGCAAATCTTGTGAACATGATAACTCAAAAATATATGAAGGATCTTTTTCAGCCTTTGTAAACACAGTGTATGGGTTATGATGTGAATCTCTTCAGATTTTGAGGAAAACCCACAATTGAACCAATGTTGCTCATTTGCAGCATGATAAGGTTGATTTAGACAGCATGCTTTACCTTGTGAATGGGATAACTCTGTTATTATTTATATTTATTTTATTTGGTATTGGATGGCTCTAATTTCCACATTAGAGTATTTAGATTATAAATAATGTAATGGAAATAGCGAAACATACCTAAGGCTTTTGAAGTTTTCCAATTTCGACTTCATCTCATTATGCAATTACCACTACAGTTCCCACCATTTGCCTCTTCTCCATTATTACCATGGGGCACAAATTTGCACACTGCAACCACCTATTGTGAGAGCTACCCCCCATAGAGCCTTGATGAGTGAGACTCTTTTCTCTCACTGGACCCTTCTCCACAGATTGCCCCAAAATTGAAACAGGAGCACTAGGTGGCAGCAGAGAGCAGAAGGGACGATTGCAGTAGCCATCTTGTCAACCCAGCCATTTGCTATCTAAACATATTCTTTTTTTTGTAAATAATGCAAACTTTCCAGGAACATTATACAGATGAGGAGAAAAACAAGAGGAAGAAACAGAACATGGTCAGTGGTATTTAAACTCTGACATGCCAGATGATTTTCTTAATATTCTAAAATATAGTTTAATAATAATAATGATAATGTTGTATTGTAGTTCAGCGAAATTTATCATGGATAAACCCACCCAATTGGCAAAATTTATGATGAGGGAATTAATATGTGTTATTCAGTCCTAGTCTTAGTCAGCACATCGAAGAACATATACAGATCCAGTGAACCTGTGTTGAAACAAGTCACCAAAATTTGGAAAATTAACTTTTCTAGTTCATACTAATTATTAAAGTCGACAGGTCCAGAGGGAAATATCTTAAATAACCACAATGATGTTAAAAAAGTGTACTTGGGAAAATCTTCCTTCATATTCTATCGATTGATCTATCCATCCATCCATCCATCTGCTCTCTTTTTGTGGAAATTTTCTAATAATGCAAGTTACTTTAAAAGTGTTTAATGTCTCAAAGTTTATATATAAAAAGGGCCAGGTGAAAATAATCTTCCCTGTGTACTGGTGATATTCAGATTTTCTTAATTAAATTTGGACTGAATAATATAGCTTAATGCAAAGTCTACTGTAAGGTTCCATTAAGTACTTTAATACTTTAATGTAAAGTAACTTTACATCCATATCTCACTCAAGAAAAGCAAGGTGATTTCTTAAATCTGATTCATTAACAATTCAGCTACTGACTGACCCAATATTACTTTCACGTATGTTCTGGCATTGATTTCTACTTTAGTTTTATATGTGAGTCTTTGGTTATGGAATGTGTTACTATGGAGAGCTATCGTTAAGACTTTTAAGTGGAAGACTATTTTTGTTTTTCGCTCTTACTTTTTGATATGACTATTGCAGAATAGGATGTCAAGCACTGTAGTCAAATTGGGAAAGGACTATTGAACAGTTAATCTCAACTCTGTTGTAGTAATATTAGAAATACTGTCCCGTTATGGCATTGCAACTCATGGAATGGAAAAACTGTAATTAAAAAAAAAAAATTGATATGAGCTACTGATACTTGGATTTTGAAAAGTGTTTCGGTTTAAAATGGCTTTGAAATTTCAGTCATCTAAAGTTTTCTTGTGCTCCATCTGCTTCAAGCAATGGAAATGAATTAGCCCATATCTTAATGCAGTTATAAGCACAATGTAATATTCCATTTTAACATGCATTATTAATAGAGGCGTTTTGAAAGAAAGGCAATTTTCTGTACTAGAAAAGACTTAAAGACCTTTTTGAAAATACAAAAAAGCGATTTTCTATCTTCTCATTATAGAAGCAAAAAAGAATCATAATAGAAACTCATTTGAATTTGTGGAAGTCCTTGAAGGTGAACTTGCTGGCAGTATAACCCCATGGTAACATCCCACCCCACATCCAGCACTAATAAAATGCTTGTAAAAATGACTGTGGCTAAAGTAACATCCTGATAAAAACAAAAAACACTTTTCACTCTCCATTCACTGTATAAACTACTCCAAAAGTAAGCAGACTCCCTTCTTATCTTCACTGTACAGCTGATGAGGCCAGTGGAAAAGTTCTGGATGTGTGAATTTCCATGCCCTCATCAGCAATTGGCATCGTGCGTGAAACTGGGTGCTTGGTCTTTTTACGGCAGCCACTCGGTGACTTTATCTCATGAACAGTTCACCAGCCAGCATGTACAATCCAGTGTATTTGAACTGATTGGCAGTATGTAAAGACGGTGCTTACAAAAATGCTAAAATAGGCTCTTTGTGATATCGCTCAGGTAACCAAGGTACCAGTTCTAGACAAGCATCACTGTTGTACCTCAGTTTTGATCTAACATCTCTCTAATTGAACTAATCAGTTGATCTTAAGTGGATGTGTTATGGACTATGGACTGTGGTCAATTATTATTTGTTTTAATTATTGACCAAATAAGCACACCACAAATAACAATCTTTTTATTCCTCTGATGCTCTTTCCATGTCTTTAGGATTCATTCCCTTTTTCAGAACATGAAAATCATCTTACTCACAAATACTCCATTACTTCGTATGTTGGACATTATTAGCTGAACATTTGACATTTATACTCTGGAATAAAAGATGTACTACACAGTAAAATAAACATGAAAGCCCTTTATTCAAATGTGGAAAGATAGGCCAAGTTAATGATTTATTAGCAAAGTTCAACATTTCATTACAACTACATTGCAATCAGCTACAGTATAACTGGGTCATGGTTTTTCAACATCAATGGCAAACTATCAATATGTTGAATCTGATTATTTGTAAAGGTATAACAAAGATGCACTGATAAAAACATCCAAACAATTTAAATTAACACATGGAAGCTTGATAAAATATAATACAGGCTGCTGTGTGTGTGTGTTTGTCTGTGTGTATATATCATTAATACATTAACCAAAAATTGAGTATTTTGAATGTTTTTATTATAAGGCTTCATTAAATGAAAAGTGGAATGTATGTATGTATGTGTATACACACACGCACACACACACACACACACACACATTTTGGAGAGGGGCTTTATTTCCTTGGAAATCCATCTCTCCAACAGCAGATGAAAGACATCCTTGATGAGTGAAGTGAAAATTTTTGTTGGGTGCAGGCTTTGTTGTGTTTGCTGCCTGGACTTTGTAACATGTACATCAGAAACTGCAGCGTAGTCCTTCCAGAGTTTATTTTTAGGCAGACTCATTAATGGACTCGCATGAATGCCCATATCTTTCCATCTTTCCATGTGTCCTTTCTGAACAATGGCTTATCTAGCTGTACAGCTGCAGTGACCCAGAGCTTGGGAGGCACAGAACAGTAAAAAAAAAAAAAAAAAGAAAAAAGTCTTCTCTGGAAGGCTGGGAAGCCATTTACGCGGTAATGTGTCAAGGGCAGCATAGTGTCACCAGTTCATGTCAAGTGTAAATCAAAACACTACCTGGTGTGCCACCATGTCACCTGGGACAAAATACAGAATGACACGTCACCTGGGACTAAAACACTCAATTTACCATTAGAACAGTTTTATTCATCTATAAATATCTATCTTCAGGAATTATTTTATCTGTCAAATATCATTGTTTGGGTTTATAAATGATGTGTGTCATTTGACAGTGGTATTCCTCACCTCTTGCAAACTAACCCATCTTGGAATCCATTTGTCACCCTCACATGTACTGTGACTCTGCCCATCGCTCAGAATCCTAGGGCCAACGTCTAACGGGGAATGAACATCTGTCAGTCTGGACGAGAAGATAAAGACGTTTTTGGTGCAAAACAGTAATGATTATTTTTGCCTTGTTGGTCCAATTCAGTCATCTCTTTGAACTGCCCAGTTGGATATTGCAGCACCGATTTAAAATTATAGGCAGATTATTTTTACAGTGCTGACAGAAATTTGAAACGAGCCCAGCAAGGGGTGGAACACAGTGGATAGGGTTGAGGGGTTCAGCAGTAAATACCACTGGTTTCTTTTTTCTGTGTGAAGTTCTTCACAAAAACATTAACCAAAAATTGAGCGTTTTTGATGTTTTATTATGAGGCTTCATTAAATGAAAAGTGGAATGTATGACAAATGGTTTAGAAGATTTTTATTCAGATATGGCACGACATTCACTGTCATTTTAAGGCTCAGAATATTTGAAATCTACTTGAAATTATACTATCCAATGATCCCGTAACTGTGTTTATCCATTTTAGAGGGATGATATGTATTGACTTTTTGAGCACTGAACTAAGAGGGGACAGTCTTAAGCAAAATACTTTCAAATTTAAACACAGGAAATGGACATAAAGATCCTATGGGCAACAAATTGTAAGCTTTTCAGAACCAAAGACGGAGCCTTTCATCCTTCAGAACCTAAAGAGGAGCTCGATACGCTTCACTGCTTAGCTAGTAGAAAAATAATGTCAAAGGAGATTATGCAAAAAGACCAGTATCAGCCACACTGCCCAAAATCCAACTTCATACAATGAAAAATGACTGATATCCTGGACCAACTATGCTGCTTAACACTGAAATCTGCACCATACCGTAGAAAACAAAATCATTCTGAGAGAGGAAGAACCTAAAGGTTGTTCTCTGCCGTTCTCTGTGTGGCAGCTATCTGTGCGGGGTAATTTAGGGCATGAAACTCCCTAAAACTCTACTTAGCCAATGAACTCGTCTCACTGACAACGGAGTTAAGCATTAACTGTGTTTGTAAATAAGGCCACGTAGCACTGGCTGTGCATAAATACGCCTTGGTGGAAATAACTTGCTGCTTTTTTCTGAATATGTATTATATTAATCTGCTAACAATACTCTGTTCACTGTCAGAAACCTCAGGAAACAGTGAGCACCTCATACATAGGATATACAGAGTGACGTCATGGAACCTGCCCAATCCGAGATGAGCATTCTGAGCAATGGCAAGAATGACCTGGGAGAGGACATGGGCATGCCAATGAAGACGGTCCTAGAGGATGATCAGTGAGCATTGGATCCTGTGTAACATTACAACTTTGTGACACTACAGTCTTGTTAGACTGTCCTGCGTACTGCGTCACTTCAGTCACGCTGACATTTATCGTTGTCAGATGTTCCTTCTGTCATTTGGGTCAACAATTGATGGTGGCACCTTATATCTAATTTTTTTAAAGTAGTTATGTTTAATTACAAATGTCTTTAAGTCGTGGATATATCTTTAAAATCGAAATCTGCTTGGTTCTTAACAACAATAATAATATCATCATCATCAACAACAGCAGTAATAATAATAATAATTCAGCCAATTGTGATAAAGGACCCACTAATTTGTGATACTTTATAGAAAATGTAGATTACTATTCTTTTAATATTTCATAATTTATTAAGTGCCTTTTGAAAACTAATACCAGAATATTGGACCTTACCAGCAGGAGAAACTCTTTTAAATATGGACATAACCATTGACCAGCATGACATCATGTTCAGTCCAACAATTTGTTATCTTGCTAGTTGACGTGTTATACTGATGTGTTTTCCAGGCTTTTCTGTGGTTGAAATATGGATTTTCCCCTGGTTAATAAATACCTGCCATTCTTGAAACATGTGTTTGGTTATAACAGACTATTTTGACATTACACTGAATGTCCCTTATATTTCTGATTTGATTTTTCTAAGCTCCTGTGCTCACAGTAACTGTGTTGCACTTTTTTGTTATTTACTGTTCTGTTGATAACTGTTTGCTCACAGATCTGACCTTTTAATATTCAAATAATGCCGTCATCCATTTATAACGTGCTGCATATCAGAATTATTTTCTGAATCTTCAAAATGCAAGTAAATTTGATGACTGGGCTTTCATTTCATTCATACCATAATGGTAGCTGAAGTGTGTATTTAGATTATTTTTCAGTTATTGAATGAGAGGTTATCTTTCTTTCCACTACATTAAAACTGAGCTTGGATACGAAGGAGGTTTTGATAAGGAAATGAAATCAAACTTCCGGTCTACCATATAACGTTATCATAAATTAACAATGCATGTGTGAAAATGTTGTGTATAATCCCGCACCTTATCACACCAGTCATCCATTTTTAATATGCGTCATTTTTCAAACTGCAGCACACTTGTTGTTATCAAAATTGTATTTCCACCAGGTTGTGACCAGGCTATTTCTGTGACCTGTTTTAGATATGAGGATGGTGAAGGGAATTTGGCAGAAAGTGAGGAGTTCCTGCCTTGTCCTGAGGGAAAGAAGCCTACGCGCTTCACTGATGTGAGTACTATGCCTCTGTTAGCCTCTAATAACCACAGCGTACCATCCTGATTTTTTTCCTGTTTCCTTTTTTTTTATCATTTAATCTTTATCGCTAAATTAACTGTGTAAAAACTCTTGGAAGGAACAAACTCAAAAGTTTTGCTCAGAAATACATTTCCAACAGCCCTTTTTATGTTTTTGACAGTTTGAGGGAAAGACCTCTTTTGGTATGTCGGTGTTTAACCTGGGGAACGCCATAATGGGGAGTGGAATTCTGGGATTAGCGTATGCTATGGCCAACACTGGCATCCTCCTTTTCATGTGAGTCAAAGAATTTATTTCACTAATTTGTTTGTATCTGCATGTTTGCATTGATGACAGTCTGGGTGTTCTGATTGTTCTCCATTTATTTCGTGGCATACTCTGCTGGAAAAAAACACCATAAACTTTTTTCAGAAGCATAAGAGATACACACAGACAGCTAAAGTAACTGTCAAATGATAAGAAATGCTTTGCCCTTATAATGTGCAGTATTCTCTGTGTAGTGTTCTTACTAAACATTTGAAATTAAATGAAATTAAAACAGTTTATTCGGAGCAACTTCTGTGAGTTGTTAATGTGTACTCCTTCCTCACGATATAACCTGCAATTAATGAAGATATTAAATAAGTCCTCTCTTAGAATCCATCTCTAGTCTATCTTACACCACTATATTTAAGCTATGAATGATTTTGATGTAATTTAGACATGTAAATATTTTGAATTTCAGTTTTACAGCTTAGGGCATTTCCTGGTTCGGATAAAACCATCACTTCCTTTTCTTGATTACAGTAATTTGACTCCTTTGAGTCCTTTTAACGTGACCAATCTGTGCCCAGTGTTTATCAGAAATTTTCATCTTGGGAAGTGTTAATAGCTGGATAAATTAGTAATATAACTGCATATTAACCACTTAAAGCTTTTGGAAATGCTATATATGCAAAATAAATAGTGAAATCATAGCCTCTCTTTTTAGATGCAGCTGTAGATAAGATACATGACATTAGCAATCCCTTGAGCAGGTTGTGAGGATCTGCATGGAGGGGAACGCTGAAATAGATGCGACCTTGGCTGTAACCATATACATCACGGGTGTCGGGAATGTTCATGACCGCCTTCTGGGCTGCTTGCGGGTGGGGGGATATTGGGTGTGGTCAGGGGCGGGGTTCATTGTTACATAACTGCTGCTTGAGTTAGTTCACCTCACCCAGTAAGCACACTGAGGTAACCATTGACCATTGACAATAGCCGTCTCTGTCCTACCTACATATAAAAGAACTACCCCATCCATGCAGCCTGTCCACACCCACATTCATCCACACCCCCTTTGTCCACACCCACCTATGCAGCGGACCCTTTTACCAAACATAATAATGTTACAGAGGGTGGTTCTTTGCAGAGGAAATACTTGCAGCAGCTGTAATATAATAATATATAATAATAAGGCACTAGATAATAATAATAATCAATCCTTTATTGCCCCCACGGGGAAATTCCTTTTATGCCTCCCTAAACTTGCTCTTTGTAGAGCAAGCTGTCTGCAAAGGGCAGCCACCTGTTGGGGTGCCCAGGGAGCTGGGGGTTAAGGG
>JAODUD010000107.1:25040830-25081621 GCA_026784285.1 Stomatorhinus walkeri
TATATATATGTGGTCCCACTGGATTTGGGGTTTTTCTTTTGTTAAGTGAGGATTTAAAGCAACATTACAGAGACTCGATTGCCATTTCCCCATGTATGTCATTAAGACTGCTTTCTGCTAGTTACGTCAAACCCCTCAGGCAGATGCATTGTGCAGTTATGCAAGCACCCCGAATGTAGAGAAAATGGCTGACACCAGTAGTCAGGTACTATGAGGCAAAAAGAACTGGTCAACTTTAAGTCTCTCCTTGGCATGCCTGCAAGCAGGTTAATCTCGAAGAGTTTTCTCCTGTTGCTGTCTTTTAACCAAAAGAATTTTCGGTAACCTGACACTTGAACATGTTCGGTAATATATATGCCAAATAATATGTGCAGGTCTAGTATCTGCAATCTTTCACACCATTGGGGTCTTTACTGGTCATGCTCTTTTTATATTTAATGAGAGTACAATCATCATACATACTATTCAGTGGCCTTAATGAGTATTTTCTACTGTCTCTCCTGCTCCACCAGTGTTGTGCCAAAATTCCAAGAACAATGCAAACGTTCTATAAGTTTATCACTGACCAGACTTGCCTGCACAACATGCAAATATTTTTCTTCTTGTAGTATCCCTAAAGACGTTTCTAGGTGTCAGAGATACCTAGAACTTTTGCTCTCAGTATTTGAAACACAGAAATTCCATTACTATTACATTGTTTAATGTCTGTTGTTAAATATATTCAAGTTAAATATTATTAATATGAAATAATTATTATTATGTCATTAATTGTTCCTTCAGACCTAAAGCTGTGATAGTTAAATAGTAAATTATTGACAGGAAGCTATTCTCCGATACATTGCCACTGACAGTAGCTCTGCAGAAAGTCTTCACAATTCCTTGTCACGTGCCAATTGTCAAAGTGAAAAAACAAGAGCACTCAGAGCCACACAGTTCAACTGCAAGAGATATTTAAGTGTTATTGTTACCAGTTTTTGTTTGTAGAATGAAATATATCACCTGGTTGACTTGATAAGACATTTTTCAGTGCTCTTGAAAAGTAAAAGGTATTATGCAGTCTACAGTACTTACTAGACTACAGTGTTGTGTGGCTGCATTTCACTTGCCTTAGATGAAGAGGGTCGCTAGATAATACTGAATAACTTCCCTGTGATGTTTTAACATTCAGGCTATTTGGGCTACACCAGCGGGTTCTCCCTCACCTGTATGGTATTCTTCCTCATCTCGGTAAGTTATCACATGAACACACTTTATTATAACCATATTGATACATTGGGAAGCTTTCTAAACAAAAATATGGTCTATATACTAAATTTATTCATTGAAATAAAGGGATGTGGGCATTATTATGTGCATTATTTTAGGCCACCCCTCTGTTTTGTTTCTGTAGGTCATCTACAAAAAGTTTCAGATTCCTTGTCCCTTTGACGACTACACAACCAACAGTACGGTAGTGCTCCATCATTCCAATATCTCTGAGGCTTCTGTTGGCTACCGCCTTGGCCACGTCGAAGATGACTCCCACTGCGGCCCTCGCATGTTCACCGTCAATTCACAGGTAGTGCAAAGTGCAGATGCATTAGCAGTGCTGCTCAACAGGTTCTTTAAATGTTCTATCCACATTTTTACCCACCACCCCTAGACTTTTAGATTTCTTGTTCTAATATATAGACTGTAAAATGCTTTGGACGTTTTAGCAAAGTGATTGATTTTAATCCAGCCACTAGGGCTACCATTATAATTCTTGTCGATAAATCTAGTACTACAAACTTCATGCTTATAATAACATTGTAATTTTGTATTATTATTATTATTATTATTATTATTATTATTATTATTATTATTATTATCAAGCCAATGTCAGGCCCTGCTGAATATGCAGACAGCATTCCTCCAGAACATTCTATTTTCTGTCCAAGTCTTTAGGCTTCCTGAAGTCATGTTCATTATTGTGATCACTGACTCCATTGATTATGTTGTTGGTCATCCTGTTCCTGGTTTACTTTCAACTTTGTTGAATGCCCAAAATAGTTTAGTTAGGTCAGTTGTCTGCAGTCTTCCTAAAAGTCTTTGCAGCCACAAAATTCTAAGGTACCAGTACATTACTGTCATACTTTTTCATTGTTCAGATTCAACATGCACAGAAAATGTCATATTCTGAACAATAATTACATTGGTTCTTAGAAATATATGAACGCTTTTGAACATTTTTCTTGGTCCCTTGTCACAACTCTGCCAGCTGCTAGTCTGTGACATACTGCATTAATTAACTGCTGGATCTTTTGTTGTTCGGAATCAGAATGCTTTTATTATCCCAAAGGATAATATAGATAATAGCCTTGTAGCTACAGACTGCATAGTACACAGGTACACAAAAGACAAAAATAGAAAGCCACAATATCACCTATAACAGTTTCGATATAAGAATAAAATGATGACTGTTCCTTGGAGCGCAAATTGGTCTGTAGCTTCCATGTGTATTAGTTGATTGTACATTATGGGTGGTTGACTGGACTCCTGATGCTGTTTGTTCCCTTTTTATTAGACAGCGTACACTATTCCAATCCTGGCCTTTGCTTTTGTATGCCACCCGGAGGTGCTGCCCATCTATACTGAACTGCGCAAGTACGTGTGATTTCTGTTGCATATATACTGCCCAGGTGCCTGATGTAACACATTCCGGCACTAAAAATGGCCTGTGAACCTACGCGTATCTGTATTCCAAACTTGTAAAAAACTATAAATCCAAACATGTGCTGGGAGTGATGAAGGGAAAGGCTAAGAGTGTGATATATTGATGGTGATATTTGACCCGTCTATTTCAGCCCTTCCAAAAGAAAGATGCAGCATGTCTCCAACGTCTCCATCCTGATAATGTACACTATGTACTTTCTTGCTGCTCTGTTTGGATACCTGACCTTCTATGGTGAGGCTGCCAGAGTCACTGAGTGCTTTTCACACCTCCTGTTCTCTGCGCGTGCATGTTTTGGGCATTCTTTGCTTCTTGGTTTGTATTCTTAGGATTATGTCTTTATAAAAAAGAAATGTGATCTGGGTAGCTGTCCGCATGAAACACTGTATAATATTACCAACGGTTTAATGAAACGTCTTTTGGGTCACTTAAACATGAAGGAAAAAGTTATGTAATGATGCCCCCTGTAGATCATTGTATAGTATTACAAGTGATTTTCACTCATGTATTCTTCTGCTGTAATAGGGTGGATATGTCTGATTTACAAAACAGGAAATCTAAATAGAACAAGTTTGTTTTTTATGTCCTTAATTGCACTGAATCATGAGAATGTCCCTAGTCAGCAGACCTGAAGTCTGCCCATGCTACCATCTACGCAGAGACACTCGTTCTTCCAGCATGTGTCTGTAGGAACATCTCACTCATGCTCTCCCCCCAGACAAAGTGGAGGCAGAGCTGCTGCATACCTACAACCGGATCGACCCCTATGACACCCTGATCCTGTCTGTGCGTGTGGCCGTGCTCACCGCAGTCACGCTCACCGTGCCCATTGTGCTCTTCCCTGTGAGTGGTCTGCTTCCTGTGAGCTCCCATTGAACTCTGAGTCCTCATCTGCCCTTTGATTCTCTACTCCGATTCATCACCCGTCAGTGAGGTGATAGTAACTTGCCCTTAGATGGATTTAAATATTCTCTCTTTCTCAATCGGCATCAAGCAGTTTAACTCCACTTTGGAGCAGAATAACATTCTGACTGGCCATTAAAATGTGATAATAAGGGCTGCCATTTCCATTTTTCATCCCCCCCAGGTTCGACGGGCCATCCAGGAAATGGTGTTCCCCAACAAGGGCTTTAATTGGCTAAGGCACATTTCCATTGCTGTCATCTTACTCACCTTCATCAACATGCTGGTCATCTTTGCTCCTGACATCCTTGGCATTTTTGGCATCATAGGTGAGTGCATTCATTACCAAAGCAGCGCTTGCCCATATTTCTGCATTACTGTCAGCTCTTATGGAGGTTTTTTCAGGTGTGTCTCAGATGTGTTTAGTTCTCACCTACTGCATCAAAGTCCTTAGAATTAGATAAGCATAATTAAAGTTTTTTATTGATGTAAATCCTATTATTCAGTAATAACCTAAGCTACAAGTAATGACTGTCCAATAGGAATGCTCCAAACATTTAAGTCTTATCATGACTTCTAGCTTTAGTTAACCCAGCTAACTGAGATGTCGTGCTTTGTGGAATACAACCCTGGCATCTCATTGTATGTTTTATTTATAAAAAAATATCTATACAAAGCAAGACATTGCAAAGTAATTTCTCCAAGACACAGTACCCAACTCTCAAACGTTACAATTATCTTGCTGGATGGACTGAAGAAAACCGCTTCAGTTCCAGAACCTCTCCTCAGGGGCAGCTCGGCCATTCCATGTACACGTTAAATTTCACCACCGGCTCAATTGATTAATAAATCAAATTAATTGAATAACTCAGTGAGGTATGTATTAGCCATATAAGCTAAGGGGTTGAGTCAAAAATACTCTGGTATATTGGACGGTTGCTGAGATTTTAAAATGGCTAAGCTGACACCCTTTGAGAGACATAATATCATTGTTTTGTACCAATATGAAGATCGTTTAAACATCATTTTCTTAGACTTTAAGGTTTTGCACAATACTATATATCATAATAATTTTAGGCATATTCTCTGCAGGATATTAAATTTCAATTTCTTTATTATGGTGGTACAATAAATGATGTATTTTTTCCAGTAATAATAGTCTAACAGTTTAACAGCCTCCCAAAGTTCCTCAGGATTTTTAGAGACCACATTGAATGTTTTTTTCTTTCCAGTTACCTTCACCCTTGATTTCGTGGTGCCACACTTGAACTGGCCTTGTCCCATTAATGGAAAAAAGACCATTTGTTTAACCAGTTCTTGCTAACAGACAGATAACGTGGCAGACATAAGTCAATAATTTGCACTACTTGTAAACATCACCTCACGTTCTGCAAACATAGCGGGAAGCTGTATGGTGGATTGGGGAGGAGAGAATTTGCTGGATAGATGTTGTTGCTTCGAATACAGGGTGCCTGTGAGATAGCATACGTGTCTGGGCCTGTTGTCCCAGTTTACTGTCCTCTGTGGGTTGTTTGTTTGTAATTGTCGTCCAAGAAATTGAACCTTGTACTGATACATCAACAAAGACCATCCGGTTTTCAAGTAAACACTAAGTCCTTTTTCCAGCAGGACATTCAGTGACTGTACCTAGCATACTGCATACTGCATTATCATCGTTTTTGTGGGGCAAAAATCTCAGTGACCGCATCTGTTTGTCCACCATCTTCAGGTGCCACATCCGCTCCATGCCTCATCTTCATCTTCCCTGCAATCTTCTACATCCGCATCGTGCCCAAGGATGAGGAGCCAATGCGCTCCACCCCCAAAATTATGGTGAGCGCCTGCTACTATCTCTCCTCGTGTCACGCTGTGCGTCTTCCCATACCCTTAACTTTATCTTTAAGTCTATGCACTCTTTGGAGCTAAGCAGTCTCTCTGAATATGATGTCAGACTTTGCTATTCAGGGTAGCTATTCAGTACGGCTTCTTTGTCCCTTATCCTTCTTCTTCTCTCCAGGCTGCCTGCTTCGCTACTCTGGGGTTCCTCTTCATGGTAATGAGCCTGAGCTTCATAATCATCGACTGGACAACAGGGAGCAGCAATGCCAGCCGTGGCCACTAGGTTCCGCCTCCATGTATGTGCGTGTGCGTATGTTTGCATGTGTTTATGAGGGCGGACACACGGTGCCATGGTGAACATATTTTTCATTTGCTTTTTGTTTATTTCAAACAAGCACTATTCCCTCCGAATGCCGGCCAGACTGCCATGAAGCGCCGCTTGGCCGGTGAAGAAGGGCTCTGGCAGCTTTAGTCGTTGTTGCTGTTCACGAAATAGCACTTATCTAACCCCTTAGACTTTGTGTTTTTTAATTGGTTTATTTTAAAGAGCATTATAAACGTTATTAAGAAATATAGTTCAGACTGAAGCTGGCTTGCAGAAACCCATGGATATGCATACACACATACGCACACACGCATCTTTTCCTCACCTACCATCCCAGGACCTTATAAACGATAGATTGTACTGTACAAAGACACAGACGGAGGCTAATGGGTTTTGAAATGCTGGAGCATAAGAGGAAAAATATGTAGTATTTTGTATATTAAAGCTATAATGACATGCTATGTTGTAATTAGGACTTGAGAATTGTAGTGTGCAATAGTGTGGAATGGAAGCCACTGGAGAGAAGGGGTAATGCAGCAGGTCTGCGGCTGCTGGTCGTACCTGGCCCACAGGGCTGCTACCCCAAGCTCAGGCTGGGCCTGGTGCTCTCATACACTCTTTGACTCTCATACCCTCTTTGACTCTCCCTCTTGGATAAATATTCGGAGTGATGCAACAACCAAATGAGATGACTGTATTTCACGATGCGTGTAATTGCAGTATTCTAACGGCAAGGTAACACGAAGGAGGACATTGCAGCATGATTGGTATTTTAGAGTCGAGGTTTTCAACTCTTATTTCACCGGGGACACCCAAATGGACAAGGGCAGGGGACCCCCTAGCATTAAGGAATTTGTGACTAAATGACTGAACTCCGGACTGGAGGAGGGGCAGCAGACCTCGTACAAGGGCTCTGCAGACCCCCGGGGGTCATAGACCCCAGGTTGGAAACCACTGTTTTTGAGTGAGTAGAGTGTGTTTTTAGTGTGACTGAGTGGGCTGCAGGTGACTCATTAAATGGCATATTGCTGTTTTCAGTCTGTCTGGATTTTGATCCTCTTTTAAAGGCATGCTTCTCTTTGAGCAGTTCAGCAACACTGAACTGAAGAAATAAGCTTGTAGGTCATTCATCATTAAAAATTTCCACTCGACTGTTTTCTAGAGAAGCACTTAAGACTAAAAGACGGTTATTGAAATATGAAGAATAACCTGCTTCTTGTTGTGAAAAACAAAAGATATCAAAGTAAAGTTAAGATGGTGTCTATGCACCAGGGTTGGTGTAGTGGACAAGTTAGATAAAAGTTCATATAAATACTCTAGAAATCACGTTAAAAGTGACAAGGGCCAGTGAAGTGGTGGTATGTGGCTCTGAGAGTTAGGAGTCTATGGCAATGACATTCACTATATCTCTATAAAATGGACAGAGTACATACATGCATAAGTAACATCTAACCAACTGAACTTTGCTAGTTTATGTGTGGATCTCAGCAAAAACGCTGAATTAAACTTTTTGGTAACACTATGTGGGGGGCACAAAAAAGGTAGTAGTAAATCCTTACTTAAGGCATTAGTTAACCAGAAGCAAAGTGTTAGTTACATACTGATCCCACATTCATTCATCTTTAATAAACCATAAGTTCTCAAATTTCATGATTAGTTCTTGAGTAGTAACTGAGTAACTAAGTTATTTGTGCCCCCTCAAGTAAAGTGTTTCCAGCTTTTTAAATTATATTCAGGGCATTTAATATAACAGTCAATAATTTATACATCTGTTCGCTTGAGACATAATCAATAGATAAAGCAACATAAGATTTAACTTATTCAGCAAATAGCTCCTTTGCTGACTGTTGATTAATTTTGTTTGTCACATTATCTAAACTATTGGTGCATCCTCAGCTATGGACCGCAGGTACCTGCTCCATTGTATGTTACCCAAAAGTATGTTCTTATAATAATAAGCATAAGTTCAACCGGGTAAAGGAAGCGACAGGCAAGAAGTGATGATAAAACGAAAACAAAGGAAATGCGTATGAATAATCTAGCAGCAGCAGGCTGATCTAAGGTAAATGGGCTTTGTCAAGACATTCATTAGAAGGATTGTTGTGATCCTTTTGCAAACCGTGTAAAAATAAGCGGATAATTATTTGCATTTTTGAACACATATAAATATAACCACTAGCTAGCTGTGGTATTCGTACACCATTCCTCTTTTATCATCTTTACATAAAAACATTTTGTTTTTGAAACAAACCATTTCACCAGTAACCTGGTCTGAATTTAGACAACAAACATAATCACTGTAATACTTTACAGAAATATTTTATTATTAATTCATTTTTCGATTATGAAACATAATTGTGTTCCATTTCAAGTCTGGAAAATAATCTTCAATTTCCAATATCCTTGTAATAAGAACTGAATTTCCATTTTGACTTTTTCCCCACACAGTAAACCGCTATCGAATGCCACTTACTGAAAATATACTTCACTCAAAACAACACAATACAGCAGTGGAATGAATGACTGATGCCTATTGACAGTTGAGGAATGCAGGGTCAAGGACAAAAGTTATATATGATAATGAAACAGGGTTTATTTGTATCCTATTTTCTGCAGTTATATGATTAAGTGTTGTTTAGTAACCCACTTATGTAATCATATATGAACATTATAGAAAGTTCCTAATATGACAACATTCAAGTATTTGCATTTATATGGCCAGAGTAAATTATTTTGACAGTAGTTGAACTGCCATAAACCAGTAACATATTAATTTATAAGCTTCCTTGGTTGGGCACATGGAGAACTGGGAGACAAAAAAAAATGTATGAAATCACAAGGTTCATGTATAAAGTATAGATAGTAAGAAAGTAAGAAAGGTATTGCTTTACCTACTTAGTTAGGCTTTGCTTGTGAGTCTATAAACTGATTTCTAGGCTTAGAACAGTGTAATAAAAATGCTGTTTTGTATTTCAATATTTTATTGAATTTTCTTTTCAACAATTAAATGGAAGTCCCTTCCTCTTTTGTGTTCAATAATTGAACTTAATTGATGGGCTTTTGTGTATGTTTCCATCTGTACAGGTTTATTACTGCAAAACATGTTCCTCTTTCTTGAAAAAGCATGCATCTGCACATTTTAGTGAGCTATTTGAGGTTCGTGTACCTGGCTTATGCTGCCACTTATTTATGCTGACTACAGAGCACCGGTAATTCTGTTTTTAAGTTCACTAAAAATTTGGAGCTTGTTTCTTTTGTGCTTCAGCCATAATGACTGCTTGGGGCATCTTTGTGACCCTGACCTATCAGGATTGCATATCTAAGACAGATGAAGACCTATTTGTATCGGCTGCCTGTCGAAAGGTTTGGCTCAGGACTAATAAATTTTATATTTTATTTCCTTCTTTAGTCAAGTGGTAGATTCTGGGTTGGAGCGGAATTTTGAAAGATCACAGTAGAAATGTATCACTTCTGCTTACCATGCTACTCTTGTAGCGGTATTAATGAGAGACACTCATATTATGAAAGCACATAGTAATCACTATTCACAATGATTTTAGATTTCACCTTACAGGTCCCACTTAAAATCACACATTTGCAATAAAACACATTTTCTCAGTTATTTGTGGATATTTATACATAACAAAAAACTTTATTTATTCACCGGATTCTACCAAGTTCTGTGAGCAGTGATTTTAAGAAAGAGGGCGAACTGTCAAAATGCCATATCCCTATTATTATTGGACACAGTGGTTTTGTACGCAATAATAAACTTCTACTATATGCAGTACGGCCCAAAGTTCTGACTCTAGCATTTGAGCACCATCCCCAGAAGCTGTGAGGAAACTATTCTATTCTATTCTATTCTATTCTATATGACTGGACAATAGAAACTGGATACCTGTTAATAATAATACAAGACTTTAAAACATGCTAATGTCCCAATGCTACTTATGAATAACTTTTCTTTGGCAATGGCTGTTTTCTTGATCATAAAATGAGTCGTAATAAAATAAATGTATGATTTTTGCCATTTCTTGGTATATTAGGCAACATTTATATACGATGTATATAAAAGTAAACCATTTATATTCATTGATGCATATCCAGCTTGTATAGTGTAAATAGTAAAAAGTTTTAGTTTGACAATAAAAACAAATGTAATCATTTGTAAATGTGTTTCATTTTTGTCTTGCCTATTATTTCTTTGAATAAATTATATTTCACTCTAGACTTGGTGAAGACAGTCTTAGATATTACATATCTTTGTCATTTGTATTTTTTCCACATCACTTCACACAGGAACTCTCAAATTCATCTTAGCTTTTTTTGGCTGTAAAGATCAAAATTACGTGCATATTTACAATTAGTCTTAAAAAATAAATATCGTGCTGTTAAATATACTAGTAAATATAGAATATTATCTATCTACTCAAACTACTGGCATCCAAAGCATTCAACTGCCTTCTTCCCTGTTCTTCCTGCCAGATAGAATCCAGGCTGTAATAAATGTTTGGAACATGGATGGTTGGATGGATGGATGGATGGATGGATGGTCGGTCTATTCAAACTCTGTTATCCTTGGCTGTTCCTGAAAAAGTACAACACAAGATGGCGCAATTTTATTCAGAACACAAGACCAGATAATCAATTTAAGCATCCATGCATTCGTCTTCTTGCTACTTATGTGTCGCGCTGTTGCTGTATCCTAGCCCAGGCAGCATGGGCCACAAGGCAGGAATAAACCCTCCGCAAAGAAATGCCAAACGACATCCGTTCATATTAGAATGTCATAATTCAAAAATACAGCCTAACGCAGCTACAACTTTTACATGAGACTTCATTAATGGGTCTAATGGACACTCCAAACAGCCCATCGAATACGAGGCACTCTCGTTATTAAACGAAATTGTATACGGGGTAATTATATGCTTTATATCAAATCTGCTACGGTTCACCTTCGGTACCCCTGCCCATGGTCTGTCCAGAACTAGCGATTGGGCTACACACAAACTTGTTTTGCCCATATGCTCCTGTTTTTTGTTAGTTCAACCCTAAATAGTCTATCAGTCGAGAATGTGGAAATAGATGGACGTGTCCATATAAAATAGCCTATGAAATGCAACCAGATGAAAGTTCCCAGCGATTTCTATAGTCATCATAGTCGAAATTCTGTGTAGGTCTTCGTGACTGTTTTGCGATATTCGCTCACACCTTCTACTGCCTTTTCGGCTACAAAGTACACATTTATGTCCCCAGATCCTGCTAAGTACGTAACCAATCCCCCTGTCTTTCATCAAAAAATGCATCTTTCCAATATGGCTTTAATTTCTGAGAAATTGTCAGCATATTGCTATTAAAGATGTCAATAAAACATTGTATGCATTATACATAATATTTTAAATCTTAAATCGGATTTGGTATGTTTAATGTGTATTACATGCGTCGATCAGATTACCATTCGCTAATTTAAATATATTTCTCCTGGATATATAGAAAGAAAATCCATAGATCGATAATTAATTAACAGGGACCAGGGAAAGTATACCTTCCACTGCTTGATTTTTAAAAATTATATTTAAGACTCAATTTCCCATAATGCAAACGAGATGGGCGGCGTGGTTGACTAGCAGCTGCTTTATGTGCGGGTTGCTTACGGATTCTTAGCTTTTGGTTGACGGGGGAAAAAGAGGAACTTCTTAACGGGTGTGGCGACAAATAAAGCAAAAAAACACAAATCATAACGAAGTCAATCAGAGCAAGGGGAGAAGAAAAGTTGGAGACGACGAAGCTCGATCCCCATATTGAAGAGTTCTGAATAGGAAAATCTGGAGGAAATAGATCTGTGGAGGAGGCAGGTTAACAGTAAATCAGACCGATTGCCTTTGCTCTCTGGTGTCTCATTCGGCCACTAAGCGCTGTTTCTGCGGCTGGGATCGACGTGCAGTTGTAGCTCCATCGCTGATCTTCCTGTTCCTATATCTGCATGCAAGTAGAAATTCTCCCAAGGAGCCTTTGCCGGGGGAACTTTTTTTGGGTCTGGGCGATACTTCGAAAGAAGTGATAATTATTCCCAGGTCAGAGTAAACTGGTGAAGTGCTACTTAGCGATCGCGATCACGTTTTAGCCATATCGTTTAAAGTTTGAATCAATTAGAAATATATATGTTTTCCTTCCTCTTGAAGGGTGATTAATTTAGCGTGTAAACAGGCCGATTTAAAGAAGGTTGAACATACTTTTAAGGATTTTGCAAGACCTACGTTTTTATCCACGTTGATGCAACAAGGAAATTGTCTTTGTATTATTTACAAATAAACGGATTTTCTCAGTCACACGGCACGATTACGGAAGACTGGCGGACTGAGGACCACAGCTGCCCCCGAAAACGGCAAAGACGAAAGTGCATTTTAATTCTAAATATTTTGAAAGCACAACTTTAGGTCTTCGTGGCTTTTCTCGGAACCATGGGCTGTACTGTAAGCGCCGAAGATAAAGCGGCCGCCGAGAGATCAAAAATAATTGACAAGAATCTTCGTGAAGATGGAGAAAAGGCGGCTAGGGAAGTGAAATTGCTCCTACTAGGTATGGATTTTTTTTTTTATCAATTAAAATGAACTATAGCGCATTGAATGGCTGACTTTGGGCTACGACTTGCTATTTACGCGAAAATGGTTTTGTTTCGCTCCTGTAGACCTCGGCTGTCATTTATGGCTTTATAAACTGTTGTATCAAATCCATTAATTCAGTCATTCATTCACTTTACTGATGCACTGCCAGATCTACAATATCCTGAAGCAAACAAGTATCAGAGACCCTGCTTATGTGGCAGCGAGGATTCTTCAATGTCTTTGAAGTTAAAAGAAACAAAGACAGTTTGTTAAACTACGCTAATTGCTGCAGCTGGCCAAAGGGAAAGCTTTACTGCCCCTTAATAAGGCGTGTGGTAATAAACAGGACGATCGCACTGGGCGATATTTTTACACGACGCTGTTATTTTCCGTGTGACTCAGTTATTTGGTCATTCTTTGTCGTTTCGGGGTAGAAACATATATTCGATAAAACACTGACTTTAACCTTTTAGTCAAACATTCGCGATCCTTTTTCTGTTTTTTTTGACCATGCACTCCTCACACTATAGCAGTATCCTGAAGTAGCCTTTAAATGTGTTCACCCAGCTGTAATTGTAAGCAAAAATAAATGTTTGGCTTGCAAATACATAACATATGGCCTGGTTCCGTATGTGCTATAATTATGCCGTGTATTTTCCAACCAGTCGTGTGTAAACATCTTCGGGAATCGGATTACAATCCGCGACACTGACCATTTACATGAAATCAATTTTGAACGACGGGACAGAAGCAGATTACATCGTTTACTTAAGTGTCAGTGCGGAGGCATGAGAAGGACGCGAAGCCTGATTGATTCAGGGAGCAGAGGCTTGATTGTGATGCACGGCCCCAGTTTCTGTGCTCGCGTGACTTATTCTCCTGCCTGGATCATCAATAGCAGCTATAAAATGTTGGTCCTTTTTACAGGCCCGTAATTCTTTAGTGTCAGTATGGCGAATTGACAGCCCGTTGAACAGAGACATCTTTTTAATATGCTGAATATTTCGTTGTTTCTGCTTTAAACTGTCCCGGGGTCTGTGTGGCGTCATGGGTCTTTTGAGCTCTAAGAATAATTTAAGCAAAACCTGTCATTTTTGAGAAATTTAGTTTCTGTTGGTAGGATGGTATTTTGCTTAAAATACATAATTAACACAAAACTTAGTTTGGAAACAGCATGCAGCCTTAGATTTGTGACTTTAGTTACTCAGCTGTTGCTGTTTGTACCAGAATGACTACATTCCCGATTCCACTTTCAGGAATGTAAATAATACATCTGACTTATTTACTTTCTGCGCCTAGTATGCAGAGTATTGGCTGACGGATGTACTGCATGCCTTTTTTCTGCTCAGCTATGGGAAGTGAAGTATTTGATTTGCACTATGTTACGTATTTTGGTGTTTGCCTTCACTCCAGACAATTTTCTATATGGTATTGTTTGCTTAAGGCATATTATATCCATTTTTACTAATTCTGTTATATAGGCTTAGATGGGGGGTCCATTCTCCCAGATTTTGACAGTGGCTCTTGCTCTCTGTATTGAAAATATGTTCAGGGTGACTTAGGATCCAAGTGAAAACATGAAACCCAGAGTTCTGAATAGCTGTAATCCATTTTCCTGCAGTCTGAAAAGTGTAATATGTCTTTTTTTTCCCCATACATCATGTGTCACAAAGTACAGAACATGAAGCACACATAATGCTACTCAGAATACTGTTCTCTTGAATTCTGGCAATAGGAAGAAATTAGCTCCTATGTTCCAAATAATGAATAGCATTGCATTTCCATAGATCAGCACCAGGCTTAAAACAATAGGTAAAATCAGGCAGGAAGCCAACAGTGGCTTTGCATGATTGAAGATCAGCAACCACTCACTGGCCAGATTAAATGTGGAGAAAAGATTAGGGGAAAAATTTATTTGACGTTGATACTGTTAGAAATTGACTTATTGTATAACTTGTATAACTTGAGTGAGAAACAACTGAGTGTTAAATCTTGATTCAAAATTTTAGTCACGGATCTATTGTGGTCTCTTCAAATATTAGTCGAACCTTTCATATTTAGGAAGAATGGAATTTGTTTGTTTGCAGATGTTTGTATATTAATCCCTTGCTTTTTGTGCCAGGTGTATAAAGATGCATCGTGATGAACTGATTATTAACTTGGCTATTCAGCTGCATTGATCTATAACTTCAGTCGATTTTTGCTGGGCAAAATTCTCCTTAAAAATACTACTACCATGTGCTGCAGGTAGACATGCGTGGTAAAAGCGATGACGTGCGAATTTCCAAAATGCGGGATGAGGTGGGTTATTAATTTTTGCAAAGGAAGTGCCGCCTGATGATTTTTACACTGCAGTGCTGTTGGGAGATCTGCCCCGGTTTTGTCACACAGAACACCTTGTGATGGTTGAGTTAATCTTTGCTCTATAATGCCTTTCGGAAATGCCACTTTTGTAGTGTAAAGAAAGTCTTCCTTTTTGTTAGATATGGTAGCAATGGTCAAGGCTCTGAGGTGGCAGCTAGCTGGCAAAGAAAAAAGTAATGGTGACTTTTAATTGAGTAATATAACAGAAACTAACCATTTCTTCTGTTTTCTAAAACAATGCACTGATAGCTTGTTGGATGGCTAGAAGAACACTGCTTCAGTTCCTAAACCTCTCCTCAGGGGCACCTCAAGCATTCCATGAACATTGTTACATTTCACATCCTGCATACCTAATGAATTGATTTACTGTTTTTAAAAGGCAATGAGGTATTAATTAGTCATTCATGGTGGAATAGTGGTTGAGTCAAAAAATGCCAGGGTACGTTGGATGGTCGCCCCAAATGACTGAATGACTTAAGCAGAGGTTTTCAAATGGCTAACATTTGCATATTATTGCATATTTGTTATATCGGTTTTGGTTGATACTTGCTAAAAATCAAGATATTGCATAGGTCCGATGTGTCGATCTTGGCTGATATTGCCAGCCAATATTTAAACTATCAATGTTCGAAGTTAACAGCACCAGAGCTGAAGCCATAATTACTAAAATAAGAGAGATGATTGCATTGGACGATCAGCCATTTTCTGTAATGAAGGATGAGAGAATTTGACGGCTGGTTCACCACTTAGAAGAGGTCTCAAAGTACCGGTCCATGACATTTATAATTCATTATTAAATCTGGCCCGCATATTCATTTTTCGTTTTCTGCACTATAAAAATGAGGTAATGTTATTCTGCTAATATGTGCAGGCAAGCTTGGCAAGTTTCACTACTGTTAACCCCCTCCCACCCTCAATCAAGCAAAGCTTTCTCGTTTTTTTGCGTACAGGCCAGTAGTTGTCCTTTTGGCACACTAAACTGGCGTGTTCTTTGTAAATAATAGCATTGTATTCCATTGGTAGTGTGTAATTAAGGGTAATAAGGGTAATATTTGTGATTTTTTTTTTCATTGTAGTTCAAAAAGATCTTAATTTAATTTAGATTAAATGAACCAAATAGTTAATTTAATAGGATAATTAAATGTTATCGTGATAGAAATGAATGAAATTTCTAATGCAATGAATCCTCCTCTCAATCGTAATCCAATCAAATCGCCTTGCGGGGCAGTGATTTACACTCCTTATTGCTATGACATCAGCAATAGGACATGAATTCCAACTAATTCTTCCCAGCTGAAACTTCTGTCCTGAGTCAAACAGAGATGTACATAACCTTAACACCAATGCAGTCTCCGATCTTTATCCATTTCAGAGTTGGCGATACAGAAAAGATCAGATATGGCCAAATTTTATAGTGGCTGAAAGGTGACGATAAAGCATCTTTCTCTCCAGAGCTCCACAATTGGAAGCGCATCGATGCCGGTACATTGCAGATGGAAATGGATCCGAGACATTGCAGAGACCAAACGGATTAGTGGCACTGGCTACAGCCTCAACAAGTCTGTTTTCAGATGTGACCGCAAAGCATGACTGCAAGTCTGTGTTGGGGTATAGGTGCTGCCTGGTCTAAGTCACAGTAAGGTAGTTTTGCAAATCTTTTTTTTCGTGACTTGGGGAAAGTTGAGGGTTGAAGGTGAGAACTAGGGGAAGTAGTAGGTAAACGAGTTTAGTATTTGAGTGAACTGTAAGCATAGTGAGTATATAAAGCATTTGTGAAATAAAGGGCTGTTAATTTCATAATAATCAGAATTGAATTAGTTTAAATGTTCTTTTAATATAGCAGAAAGCTATCTTAATCGTTGATTCTTCCTTCACTTATAATAAAGGAACCAAACCAGAATGCTACCACTTCATGGTCTCACAATCTCGCATATTCATCTTTGATAATGGCACAAATTTTGTAGCATTTTTGGGTCCTAGCCAATGTTAGTGCATGGTGTGATAGTTCATGTAGTATTTTATGTAGAAGAAACTGCTGTTAGCCTTCACCTTATGACTAAATGTAGCTCAGCACGATGGACCGTTCTCAATACCAGTATCAGGTAAGTGTAAGGCTACCTGTAATTGATCTGTCACTGCTTGTATTTTTTTCCTTTCTAATTTAGGGTTACTAAGTTATTGGTAACTCGCTTCACCCAGCAGACTCATGAAGGATTTGTGGGAAACGTTACCATTTCGTTAGTTCTTGAAAGGTTGCTGGTTGTCGTGTGAAACTTGTGACGTGTGCACTCTTTTTGTAGTGTGTTTTTGACTATTTCCTAATGGCCTTAACTGTTTTTGCACATCTGTTTGCTGCAAGTGAGGTGTCTTTGTCCTCAGAGTTTAAAGGGAGTTGCCCCCCATTCACACCCACTAAAGAAATGTTTTAAGTATTTTTTTTGTCGCTCTCCAAAAAACATGCTTTGTTACTTTATGATACAAGGTTTTTTTAACACCTTAGCAAATATCTACCTCATCAACAACAGGAAGTGGATTGAATTGCTTTACTTTTAAGTGTGTGCAGTAAACCTCTGCTCATCTCCATGTGCTCGTGGTTTTTGTAATACATAGGCCACCTTAAACACTTCCGCAGGAGGTGGAAATGTAACTGCGTTGTAAATTAGATACTTGCAGTTGTCTTGGGCTTCATATATAGCTTTACCTATTGTTGGGGTTTTCAGTTACATAGTTAAGACCTCTTTTGTGATGGTTTTGATAAAAAAAGTGTTTCCTCAGTTCAGATCAGCTTCAGATTTACAATTTTTGAGAGTGATTGTAGGACTAGGTTTCAAACTGATCTGTGTAGTGTTCATGATCTATTCTTGGAAATGTTATGTCAGCTTGTATGTTTTGAAGAGGTTTTCAGAGACTGATGTGGAGCCATTAGTGTTATGATGTATGTGTTTACATACAGTGTGTGTGTATGTAATAGGGTTGGGCATTATATTGATAAAATATTGCATTGTTGTTATGATCATCAAATCATCAATGCGAGTGTCCTGATTCCTCCCTCACTTCCCATGTTCTTCTCAGATCGCACTTAACACTCCGTGACCTCGCTGATTCTGTAGCCAATGTTGATGTACAGATTAATCGCAGTTCTACCTGTCGATATGCATTATGTGAATTCACATTTAGCATAATGGACTTGTGGCAAGACACATTTAATTCTCTAATTAAACTGTTTGTTGTGCAGCAGTGTGACGTGAGCAGCAGAATATGATGTTATGGCTGGAAAATGCAGTATAGGCAGTCCTACTATAACATGACTGTGTTTCCTGAGAAAGCTCAGGTTCGCTAATATCACGTTCCGGGGAATGCGACTTCATAACTTGGTAACCTACACCAAACTAAATGAATCAAATAAATAGTGATGCCAGTGACCAATAATATAATTGTATGCATTAATTATTAAATTAGTGTATCATATCATAAATATGTCCTGTGGGTTTTATGAGTCTCACGAGAATTGCCTAGTAACTATTTCAATCGAACCCTTTTTATCACGCTAATTTGTCGCTGCCGGGAGTAGTGGTGGACAAAATGACGCTTCATGAACCATTTGCTGTATTTTCTGACCCCACTAGATGGCGTTCTTGGATACTTAGAGTAACTTGTATTTGGACTTCAGGGCAACACATGAAACCAGGAGGTGCCCATGATGTAAAAAAGACAGAACAAGTCTCACTTTATTCAGTGTGGTGCAATCTCAAATGAGCATTCTGCTTGTGCGACCCACCCCCAAACAGATGCTAGGTATGTATATTTTGGTGGGCTTTACATAGGGTGATTTTTTTTTTTCTCTTGATGACTTTCTGCTCAGAACATGAATAATGGTAAAGTGAAGTTCATGTGAACTGTGTTATTGTGAAAAGGTATGGCTTTGTGCCCTTGAGGATGAATTTCTAGCACAGAAGAGGCAGGACTGCTTTCCTAAATGTCAAATTTTGTTCCCTGTCTGCAGTCATGGTGGACTACTTTCTAAACAAAGTTCGGCTGCATCCGCTTATCAGACACCGAGCATCACTTGATAAGCACTGCTAAATTGTTTGCTCTTTGTCTTTGTATGTGGTACATCCCAAAGCCAAATTTGGCATTGAGCCATAAAAATACAATAATGGGTTTTGTAATATTTTACATATTTAATGCAAGTGGTGTACAGCAGCTGGCAGTCGGTGCTTTCAGTGAGACCTTCAACCTATTTTTAAATACCAAATCCTTTTGTTAGTTTCACCAAGGGTTTGAACTGACTAACCGTCAAGCATATAAATAGCAGAATTGGTTATGCTGGAGGTTAAATTTAAGATGTATGGAATAGCTATGGACACTAAAGATGACATTCGGAAGTACTGACTTCCACAATGCTGGTTTTACCTCCGGATCTGTGAAACATACACGATTTATTTTTGTCGTCCTATTACATTTGAACCGTAAATGCCAGTGCTTGTTCCTTTTATGCTACCAATTCAAAATAACTTTCTTTGATGTTGTAGTAATCCCTTAAAGAAAAAGTGTTGGAAAAAGTACAAAAGTGCCATAAACCTCTAGCCTGGAAGGATTTCAGTCCTAAATGATATTAGTCATTGAGCGCACTTACGAATAAAATGGATATTATCTTACCATAATTCATGTTTATCTAATTTCAGCATGCTGACAGAGAGCATCTCGTTGTCCAAAGTGCTTCTATTTATTTCCTTCTCTGTCTCACTCATTATTACATTTTCATGTATTCCTTTCATTTAGATCACAGAAGCAGGCTTTCACCAACTGAACTGCAGAGTAAGAGATTCAGTATTGCTTGTGAATGCTAAATAGATGCTGATCACCCAAAGAAAAATCCAGATTGATATATATATGAATTACATTTCTTTTCCGGCAGGAAACTACCTTATTCCTTAAAATTCCTGTTATGCAGGATTTGGCTTCCGGAAGGAGGGAAGGAGACAATTTGATTGTGCTGAATAATGCTGAACTGCTGGGGGTGGCTTATGTGTGCGAGGGAGGGGCTCTGCGGTGTTTTTGAGGCTTCCTGAAAGGAGAACATGATGGAAACGGGAGATTTGGAATTAGGACGGGGAGGCTGTTCATTATGCAATAATTTTCATTTAAAAAATATTTACGTATTTGACAGCGTAAATATACATTTGAATTTGTCAGTTTGAAGTTCGTCATATGTGCTAGTGACAATTAAATTTCTAGTCTGCAAGACCTCCAGCCACACACGACCCAAACGCTAAACGACAAAAGACAAAAACACATTTAGGTACTAAAGAAAAAGTGCAAACTGCAAAAGTACACAAGTGCAAATATGAATTTTTGAAGATGTAGACCAGGGGTGTCAGACTCCAGTCCTGAGGGGCCAGAGTCCTGCACAGTTCTTGGTTTCCCTTCATTTAACATGCCTGATTCAACTCCTTGTGCTAATTACCACACAGCTCATAAGCTAAATCATTTGTGGTGGAACAGGGAAAGAACTAAGCTACTCAGGGCTCCGGCCCCCCAGGACTGGGGTCTGACACCGCTGATGTTAGACAACCATGAAGTCATCTAACACACGTTTCCTCATTTTTGTTTTGCTTAATTGCCCTTGTCCCTTAACGTTGAGTATTATAACTGTCACTAACGGCAGACTTCTATAAATCAATTGAGCTAGCCATAATGGCAGAAACTATACCAGCAGGGAGACCGTGAAATAATGTGTGAATCAAAAGAACAATAATTAATACAGTGATTCCCAAAAACCTGAAAAATGCAATCTGGAAGTCGTGTTGGTGTTCTCCAGCGTTTTTTATTTTGGGTTCTCCCCCGGTTCAGTGAATAAATAGAATTGCTTTGGAAAATAGTCTAATTACCATATACCTTGGTATGGCATGGACTTGCTATGAAAAATTAAATTAAATACTGCCCAGTCATAGTTAGTTGTAGCCAAATCCGAAGGCAGCTTTTGATGGCACGAGGTTGTTTGTTTAATTTTTAGCTATTCTATGGATGCAATTCTGTCATCTGTCTAATGGCAGTCATTTTATAGATTAATTTCACTCTTCACTTCAGAATTTACGCTTTTTTTGTTGTTGCTGCTGCTGTTTCTGTCCTGTGTGTAGCAAAATAAATAAAAATCTGTTACCATCTCCTTATTTTCCTTACTTAAGACGGTAGTAGGCTAACTTTGCAGATTTTACTTTCCATGATGGTTGCAGATAACTGCCTTAGGCTGTTGTGTGATGATGGATTGAATTTGTATTTATAATTGTAATTTTAATATTGAAATTTCTTCAAAAGATTAAATCTGTTTTAAAAACGTCAATGCCTTGTAATAGGAGTATCCCAGCCCTAGTTTTTTAGCTTTTGTCTGTCATGCAGTAAGGAGTTGGTTGAACTGAATCACTCATTATTGCTGTCCGTATTTAAATTTTTCTGGCTTGTCATATAACTGCCCTCCATGTCAGCTACGAGACGGCCTTTACTTGAGCGTGTACGAAAGCCCATACGTCTGTTATGAGTGAGGATGGCACAGTATCCAGATCTTTGGTGGGTGAGTGGGAGTGGGGCGGGGGGGGGGGGGCGGCGCTGTTCACTTGGAAGCGTGGGGTGAAAAGAGAGTGCCCCCCCGGGAAGCTGCACACAGCTGAAGACCGTCGGCCTGCTTCTGAATCCCGGCCACAAAGACTCAGCACCATGCCGTTTTAAGTGCGATTTTGTTAGTCACCCTGCATTAAGCACAGAAGCAGTCTAGGGTGCTTTACTGGCTCTGTTCAAGAGAAGACTGCAACCAGTGTTGCTGTGTGTGCCGTGACTATTAATGAAGATTTAGTTTAGTTATGGGTATTTACTCACTAATAATTCCCAAATAGAAGTGAATTGGTCAGCATCTGTTCAAATTTTATAATGCTTCTTATATGTCTTTGTAAATTTCAGAATTATATATCTGGATATGTGGAAAAGCGTTTTTTATGGATGCTACATGGTCATAAACAATCTCAGGGTTCAGTCTAGGGGAAGCTCATTCCCTTTTTGTTAATATTTCTATGCGAGCAAAACATTTATTACGGTGAAAGATTCAAGCTGTCTCTCACCCCTAAGAAATCGATGAAAACCTGTGAGAATATTTTTCTTCAGTTGTATGAGAATCAGCTTTGTAGCGGTCGACTGGTGTTTAAAAATATGGTGTTAAAATCTTTATTTACCTTCCAATAAGCAGACGATTAAACACCGCTTTTCCAGGAGGCATTGCATCGTACCCCATAGAAGATCAATGTCTTCTAGATCAGAGGTTTTCATGGTGGGATTTGTACCCCCCCCAGTCCATCATGGCACAGTGATGGAGGTTTGCAGAAATGTTTTATTAATCGACACATTGTAAAAGGAAGAACTAATATTAGTGTTCCACAGGGTACTTTTGTGATCATGAATCGGTGGTAGGTAGGCTGTCTGGTCACTATTCATTTTTTGGGGGGGGGGGGGGTCCTTGGTTTAATGAAGTTTGAAAATTCTCTGTCTTAGATGATGGTTTTTGTGCCCATGGAAAGTACTTGAGAGCAGCAACAGTGCCCCCCCCCGCCCCACTGCTTGAATTAATTTGAATACAGTAGAACAATAATTTGGCACCTACTGTGAGTTTTGAGCAAGCACTAGATTGGGGTTTACTGCCTGTATCGGGTTTGTAATATTATTTAGCATCACATTCTGCTTTCATACTAAATGATCTGTTAGATGAGTCTTGCCCAGTGGTAAGTACAGCCATTTCTGAGTTCTCTTAAGTGCCTTGAATCTCTGCTTACATTCTCCTTTGACACCCCCCTCATTTGCACCCATCTTAAACAGTCTTATGAAACAGCTGCGGAAGTACCGTCTTTTCCTGCATTGCCCGCCTGACTTCCTCTTTTTGCTGATCCGCAGAGATGAATGTTGACCTCTGGCTGCCAGAGTTGGGGAAGCTGAACACCCATCCTGTGGTGCTGTGTAACTCGACACTGGGTGGAAGCCACCAAAATTTAATCTCGCACTTAAAAACACCCAAGGTGAACGTCACAAAGGCCTTAACTATTCAGGAATCACATTCAGCAAAAGAGTGCCCAGGAAATTAGTTTGTTACTCAATTCAGCGTTTGGTACATAATAGCCCCTTGACTGCGACAGTTGTTGCTGAGATCAACAAGTATCCAACAAGCCTCCATCCTGCTATGCATACATCGCTTCTGGGTGTCAGAGATCATTGGGGACTTGTCGTGTGACTTGGTAAAATGAAAACCATATTTGTGCCAGAGAATGTTGAAATGAATTGGTGTGTAGAGCTATTTAACACTTAAGTGCCCGTTCACAGTGACTTCTCTATTTTTAAAGGCTTTTCTAGGCAGCTGTGCTATTTCCTATCCGCATTGCCTTCTCTAGGAACCTGCCTGAAATTCTTGTTTTTGTTGAGGTTTTATTCAGTTTTTTTAGGGGGAGGGTGGGTGTGGAGCCTGTATTTTCCTTGGTGAGACTTCCTGCTGTGAGATGTCAGCCCTCAGATCTTTATTTAAATAGGTTTCTGGACAGAAGGTATTTTTATGTTATGCTTCCCACTACGTGAAGTTTGCCCTGACGTTTTGGTTTGATCCCCTCTGTTGGGTGGAGTCGCCATTTGGGCTAAATGCTACATGGCTGTTTACTCAGGCTTCTGGCCTATGGGGGTTCGGTGATGGAGGAGAACGACAGCAGCAGCACCACCAGCTGTGCACAGAACGGACACACTCCCCTTTTGCAAAATATAGGTGGGTGGCTGGGGTGCTGTGATTTCAGTTTCTGGAAAGACATAACGCAACTGCACACGGTATCAAGCATCTGTCTCTCACTCTGTATTATTGTCATTACATATCTCTGTATTTGAATACTTGAAATGTTAACTGAATATTTTGTCTATGGCTGTTCACACCTGGTATTAACATGCATCCTAGGGGATCCTATCACAAGCGGACAGCACTAATTACAGGTGTGAACACACCCAAATTGGACTGGGGATGCATTGAGATTGGGTCACTCAAAGCACATTTGGAGGTGGTCTGGGACGCATTCTTGTAGCAGTGTGAATGCAAACGTGTCCCAAGCCGCATTGAAGGACCGCCTATTCAGTTGTCGTCCTTGCGTGGACATGCGTACGTGCGTATGTACTCATTTGACATGTGAGCGGTATTTAACACATGATTTATGTCTGGTACAGCATATCAGATGCAGCATTTAGGTGATGAGAGTGCAGGTAATTTAAATTAAAGATTTATATTGTCCTCTCATGAATTGGCTATTAATGTAAGAAACATAAGTTTTAATAGTTAGGAAATTCTTTATAACCATGTCAGGATTTTATTCTATTGATAAACTTTGATCTAAGAGAAACTTTCTGAGGTCAAAATCCTCCATTTTATGGGCTTAGTGAACTGAATACTGGACAGTTCATCTGTGCTTTCTGTTCTCCACTTTGCGTTTCTAATTGGTCCTTTTAAGGACTTCTCACATGCAGGCATAACTCGGGTGCTGGTGCAGTCTGGATTTTATTTCATCTTGGCAAAATAGCACTTTGTGGTTTTGATGGGAGTGTTGCTGCTGTTTCCTAATTTTTTTTTATGATTTTGGCAAC
Source organism: Stomatorhinus walkeri (assembly GCA_026784285.1). NCBI lineage: Eukaryota > Metazoa > Chordata > Actinopteri > Osteoglossiformes > Mormyridae > Stomatorhinus > Stomatorhinus walkeri. Next base: position 25,065,210 of record JAODUD010000107.1, read on the forward strand.
TAGACCTGCTGTGTGGATCCTAGCCTCTTGCTCGCTTACTTGTAATAAGAATGCCATAAATCAGTGCTTAAAATATAATTGCAATACTAACCCAGGATGAACAAAATTGCCACGGTGCGATCAAAATCAAAGCACCATAAGTAATTTAGCGTTCATTTTGTAATATCTCTGAAATGGTGTTGTGAGGAACCTCTCCCACCTGCTTTTTCCAGCCCTTGAACATGTCACACCACACCCAGCTGAGAATGGTGAGCACTAATAACCCAAAGTAAGGCAGCAGACCCCAGAGAGCAGGTGGATGTGAGAGGTCTTAAGAGGCCCTCACCTTTCTCATGTCGTCTCCTCATTTGTAACAATTTGGCTTCAGACTTTTTCAGCATATCTTCCTTTTGTAATTGCATATTTTTAAGAACGAAACAAAACTCTTGTTGAGCTGCGTCGTGCCAAATGCATGATAAAACTCCGATCATCATGTTTATGATCGAATATGATCAGAACTCTCCAAGAGAAGTAATAGGACTGAAATAACAGAATCTTGTCAGCCTGAAAGCAGAAGCCGCCCCTGACATCCTCTCTGGCTTGAAGTTCAGCTCATGGGTGCAGGGTGGTGATGCTGTGTGTGTTTCCATTTGAGACTCTGCCAATCTTGGCAAGTGGAATTTTAAAAACGTCTAAACATATAAGGGAAAATCCAGTCCAGAAACACTAATCATCAAATCAATAGATGTATTGGAATATTCAGGGTAAGGATAGTCAAAAATGTTCTTCCTTGCCAGGCATTGTGTCTCATGGAGCTGCTGCCTGAGAGATTGGTACCGGGAGACCAGTAGGCGGCTGGAGGTGTCCTTAGCCCCCCTTTGGACTGAGGTAGTCTTACAAAATGGGGGGGGGGGGAGAAATGAGGGACACTGGGGTGACTTTGTACCTAAAATTAACCAACGGCTGTCACAACAGAACTGTCACACACTAAGCCATAGGATGCCCTGTGTTGTTACTTAGTAAAAGCCACTGTTGATGATATGGTTACGTGTATAAACTGCCGTCTTGGTGGATTGTTTATTTTTAGGAACCTTATTACTATTTAAGCAGATATCTGAAGAGTGCTTCAGCCTGCTCCTTTTGGGGATTGTGGCGACTTGTCAGCAGATCTGGACGTGTACATCGAGCCCTTCACCTCTAGGCTGTCTTCCATTGTCTTCTAAAATAAGCAGCCATTCATAATGCATTACATTAAAAGGGGTAAATCAAATAGGAAAACCAGAGAGAACTCGTTTGGCTACCCTTACACAAAATCACTCTCTCTCCTGCAGAACAATTAATTTATAAACCTTGTGACCTCTGACTGCATCGTTTCTTGTTTTCTGTAGTTTGTCTCCTGTCTTGCTATTTTTGTGTGATGTAGGAACATGGTTAGAGTAGATACATATTGATATAATGCATTTATGCTGAACATACTTTGAGGCTTGGCATCATTAAAAATTCATACTGTAATATTTTTGTCTCTTTTCTTGATGTGATTTTAATAGCCGCAAAGACATCATCTATAATTGCTTTCTGTTAAGTTCCATCATGTTTGTTTGATACATTGTATGTGTTATAGCTCATTTCACTCTGCATTTCACTTTCACAGTTGTTACCTTTTTAACGCGTACAACTCTGCATGTATAATACAGATTTTTTTAAACTCCCTTTATTGAAAAGTAAAGCAACTCTTCTTTCTAGGTCCAGATGTCTGACTGCTGTGCTACCTGCTGCACTAGAGAAAAACAAATCAAGTTTCTCGATCTAGATTCTTGTGATTCTTGACGGTGTGCTTCACAAAAGTAAAGGGATGGGGATGTAATGTGCATCTCGGACTCTGCTTCTCTATGTTGGTTCAGATGTGGTAACCAAAGGCACAGGAACATTGCTTTCCTTTAAAATCAAATCCCTGCCTAATTAAATGTGAGATTTTGTAGGCATTGTTCAATGGAGATGCTGAAGTAGTATTAAGGTATGCGTTTTATTGATTTATTCTTTTTGTCTAATACCACTGGATTATTTCTGTTGAGGTGAAGTTACTTTGAAGAATTTGAGGACAGGAACTCTTAAGACTTCAGTTCTATGTCTGGGACCATAATCTTTCTCCCAAATGCAGTCTTATTTTAATTACCCAACTGTGCTTGATCTTGAAAGGTTGTAAGTTAAGATTCCAGCAGGTCACTTGACCTGAATTGCTTCAGTAAATATACAGCTGTGTGAAATGGTGGGATTGTTCATCACTAATGAAGCACTAATTAAATCATAATAGTAGTAACAGTAAGGATTTTGGTTCTGGCTGAATTATGCAAGTCCGCAGAGCAGCTGAGTAGAGAGCTGGGGGCATGTTTGTGTCCGCAGTCATGGGACGCACTTCAGCAACGCTTGGGAAGCCTTTCTCCCTTTATTTCCTCCTCCTCATATTACCCTACCTTATTTCTTAAGGTTGCCTTCGGTTTCACTGGCAGGAATTAATTAGTTTCCAGTATAAGAGGATAGCCAAGAATAATCACCCTTGATTTGGGATGATGTGTGAGTCTGTCATTGTCTCTCCAACACCAGATGGACTGCGTGTCTCCTTGCCTTAGGTTGATATGACGGTCTGTTTATGCCATCAGTTTAGCTAGGCCGAAAGACAGAGCTGCCAGTTAATTGTTTGGGTATGGTACGCTCTACCCCATGTCAGTTTTCTGATGATATGTGCGTCTGTACTCATGCTTTCACTCTGTGTTGTGTTGTTTTGTTTTATATGCTTATCTCAGTTCTGTTGCATTCAGACCTCAGGCCGAACAGTGTTCACCCATTCACACAGCAAAAGACTGTTTGTAAGAATTTTATATGGGCATCTGTTTGTAAACCACGCTTCTGTTTAAACAGGTTTTTTGGTTGTACAGTCCTGAGTGTGATATGTGATTCAGTGGCAGGTGATTGGCTAGATATTTACTCCCCACTGGGATAAGTTTGAACGTCTATGAACAATTATGAGGGATAATTCATTTGTAGCAATTGTCCTGTTATTTTTTTTTAAATGCATCACATGTATCAATGATGTATCATGTCCTCTGAAAGAAGTTTTTGTATTTTGAGTGTAAAGTATAATAGCATCGTGTCATGTGTGAGTTACGGTTCAAAAAGATCACAGCTTGGTGTATCGCAGTGGTTGTGCTTTATTTTGTCGTTTGTCCTATAAATCTTGCACCAGATGAGTGTCAGTAGTGTCCTAGTGGCTGTAGTATCCTGTCAGGTGATTAAGTCAGGAGTCTGGTGGTGCCAGCCATCAGCAGAATTAATGGATAGGAGCTCAAGAGTCGTATGAGGCCTCACTAGCCCCTGTATGAGATGCGTGTGGGTGAGACAAGGTCATGGGTTTTTCTCTCCTGCTAGCCTGAGTGCTACAGCCTCCCCACCAATGACTGGAGAGGTCTTCTGCTTCTGGTGCCAGTCTCTCCCCGCTGCATAGCCGTTCTGAAAGGTTTCCAGTGAGTTAATGGCTGAAATCATTATTTAGCAAGTTATTTGGGTCATTTTATGGATGAAATGTCTGAATGGAAAAGGTGCAAGTTTTCCTGTTATTGTTGGCAGTCGTCTATCTAGGTGAGTGTTCAAGATCATAATTACTGCCAAAACACAAACAATTCGAAGTAGGTCTGGGAAGATGATCACTTTAATGTTTATGAAGTATAGACAGGTACCAGTTTTTTTTTTTTCCCATCCAAGTTCATCCAAGTTCATCGTGTGTGTGTCTCGGGGAGGGGGAGGGAGAAGGAGTGCAAGCCTGGAATTTAAATTAAGGTTGTTTGGGATTCAAAGCCAAGGGCAGTAGTGAGGGAGAGCCGGTATCTACTAGCAGCTGTTTATTGAAATGGCGTAGATAGGTTGAAGCCAAAGTGCCCATATTATCAAGGAAGTGGTTGAAAACGTTGCCTCTGGGTATCGCCAACATGACTTGTTGCTCTGTGTTTCTCAGTTTTACTTGTATGCTGCTACTAGTCAGTAACAAAAATATTTGATTTGTTTTGACTCAAGTTTGCAAACAGTCACATAAACAGATTTAAAAATTGATATATAAAAGCGAGCTCTAATACGGTTGTATAGAACAATGTACCCATTAGTGGCCTTTGCAGAGTTCTTCTGGTCTGCAGAAGTGTGCAACATCAATATCTGCACCACACCCGCCCCTAGGGACACATCTACTGTTACTGTTGACTTGCGTAACGTAATGTTAGTGCTTTCATGATGTGAAGCAGCAAACTAAAATAGCAGCTTGCCTCTATTTGGAAAGCGGGGGGAGATTATTCCCAGGTCACCGTACAGTGTCAGAGCTGTGCTTAGGGGTTTAACAGGAATAGTTTGGAATAAAGTAAGAAGAATAGATATTCCTTAGTTATCAAAGACTCAAACAGCCTGCGGTGATACAGACCGTCCTGGTTAAAGGTCTTGTGTTACAGTGGTTTCTACTGGCATTTATAGTCCTTATCTCTGGCTTTATGATACCATTTTGTAGTTTGCTTGCCTACAAGGAAGTCTTTCATTTCATTAAGGTCAAAAGTAATTAGTTTTTATCCTAGATGCAGGGAAGACATCCTGTAGCTATATAATCACTTTCCATGCTTTGTTTAGTGAGATTTAGGGATGAGCAACAATTAATAATGCATGTTAGATGGCTTCTGTACATTTTGAGAGAAGCAGCAGCAAAGTGTCGCAGTTTTTGCAAATCCTTAGTAATAATAAACCCCTCTGGGTTCAATGGGGATAGTCTATGCAGCATAGATCCATTAGATAAGCTGCGTTTATGGCTTCAAACTGGACTCCACCTTTTCAGGGGCCCTAGGCAAAGCTTAACTTAGGAAGCTCCACTACTAAGAAAAATGACCATTTCACTTTTTCCACAATCCTCTTCCTCAGTTTTCTGGCTTTAGGCAACGGCCTATTCTGCCTGCAGCTAGAGTTGGCCCAGGTTTCAGATGTAGCAAGCATGTTAACCTATCTGTACCTAATGGGGGATTTGTTGTTTTTCTGGGATTAACAGATGCTATTTGATTTAAACCAGACAAATGTTTCAGAAATCATGCATACCAATTGGGATTGAACATCGCAATGATTAATTTCGTTTGATTTAAATTATTTAGTAAAGTTTTTTTGTCAGCTTAATACAATTTTCTTACTTTTTTGAAGTACTTACTTTAGCGATCTGATCAAGATTACATGATCTCACCTTATTCCCTCTGATTCCCAGTCCCCAATGTATATTGTGCCAGCAAAGGAACTCACGTTCTTTGTTGCCTCCCCTAAAAATATCTCCTCTCTCCTACATGTCCTCAGTGTATATTTGCCATCGCACCTGCCAAATACACAATGAACTGCTTCCACCCTTGATGCTACATGACATAAGGAATATTGTGCCAGCATTGTTTTTCCTTTGGTTACAATCGTGACACGGTTGGCTTCGGTTTAAGAACCAAATATAACAATTGTCTGTCAGGGTTAGCTGCGTTTTAAAGCAAAATGACTGTGAAATCAAAAGATTGAGGTTCTTCAGGACTCCTTTGTGGATTTCCTGCCTGCATTGGTGATTCTACTGGATGTGAAACTGAAAGCTAGCCTTCTGCAGTGTGCTATAGAAATATCGCAATAGCAGGATCAGGCTGTGATTTTATACTTTTAAACCTAATTTGAGAGAAGCCCTTTTGGTATTGCAACAATAGTTCCATTCAGCCTGTAAGCCTCACTTCCTGAACCTCAGCTGTCTGGTCTCCGGTTTTGATTCAGGGTGTTTTGACCTGTTGTACTCCAGCATATGCTGACGACCATTTTGGTGTGGGAGAGGTCTGTAAATTTCTTCCATAAATTCTCCCTTCTCTCCTGCTGAATGCAGCATAAGCTTTGGACATCTTATTAGAGCTGTCAGTCCAGATGACTAAAGGGAGAGAACAACACGATGGAGAGGCGATTTGGGGAGGGAAGGGCAAAGCCAAGAACAGGGAAGGACCGTGTGTTTGCTCCATGTTCCTCCTGTGCCTTAGTTCTCCACTCTGCCAGTGACCTGACAACCACAGCTTTACTGCCGCTACTCTGAACCTTGTAGCAGCCTTGCCTCACTACAGTTTGTTTAGTATTGTGAGATTGCAGTATTCTGTTGTATGCATAAAATGCTTTACTTTGCGTTTAAAAATGTAGGCTAGTAAAATTGTTGTTTCAGATTTCTAGTGTGCATTAATCATACAAACTTGCGATGTTATTTGCAAATTCCCATTTAAATTCCTTGGTAACTGCAAGGTTTATGAGTGCATGTGAACTGTCAGAATTCCATTTAAAGGGTTTTTGTCACATTCTCCTCTGACAACAGGAGGTGATAATGAGCGCCTCACAGATGAGTAGCTGACACGCTCGAATGCTTAATGTCGTTATTAATATGCTTAACGGCATCTACGGCGAGTTACTATGCCCGTGGTTCTGCTTTCAGCAGCTAGGCCATAGAGATGTGACTCGGCTTTCTGCGTGTGGCTCTGAGATGGGACTAATTGGCTTGCAGTTGCCAATTTCAGAGCACGTGGCTGACGAGCAAATGTCTACCTCAAGGGAGAAGGTTTCTGAAACCGACCATCCATTAAAGCAAATAAGTCTTCATGGCATATTCTTGTTTAAGTAAGAAAAGCCCCCTGCTGTAGGATAACTGTGGATGCCTTATTACAGAACTTGCCACCACTGTATATTGCAGTGAAAGAGTAAGCTTAAATCTTCCTCTTCTAATTATTCAGTGATACCTAATTCCCTAGACTAAAACAAATCTATCAGTTTTACTTACCTACTTTTAATTATACTTTGGAATGGAAGCTGAAACGGGATTTAGCCAGTATAAATCCATGTGTCACTGTCCTTATAGGTCAGCAGTGCTGGTGTCATACAGCAGATTAAGCAGGAATCCTTTCAAAGCATCATTTGTTTAACGGTGTTGGGAAGTTGACCAAAATGCATTGATTATTGCTGGCAGATGCCACTTGCAGAATTTCTGAATGTCTTAATTTTTTCTTTAGGTTCAATCCAAGTATGAATTATTTTTCAGTTTGACCAGCCGTTACAATCCAGTTTGTCCTCTGTGCTCCAATGTCACCATGCAATGACATTTTGTGTGTGTGTGTGTGTTTGTACGCTTCAGTATATAATTTACTCGTAGACCCCAGACCCAATCTCTCCGATTGTCGTCTTTTCATTTCCTGTGCTCTGAGAGTGAAGGGTTGCCATAGCAATATGACTCTGAGTTATTGTGCTGTCTGCCAAGCAGCTGGCAAATTTTTCTTTAAGGTTCCTACATGACGTGGCAATTTTCGTCAAGCACTCCACGAAACCCTCTCCCAGATTACTCAATATATATTGATTTCCCGCTAATAAGATTTACATTTCCCTTTAGGATGTGTAAATTCAGCGCACAGTTTGGTGGGGAAAAGATAGACTGGTATTCTTTCATGGGTTACTTTCAACTGGCTATAAGCAGAGCACAACACAAGGATCTGAAATGTAGTGTGGCATTATTTGTTTGTTTTATCCACTGTCTTTTGAGGGATCCTGGGATGAGTGTAGCCAATCATTCTGTTTATTCCATGACAGACTGTGTCTCTGATTGAATGGTCCTTGTTTTGGATGGCTGCATTCCTGTTGGTAGCTCGTGCGATAAAAGCTCTCCTCCACAAGTGTTGCATAATAACTTGAGAGATTGAGATTATCCTGAAAGTTTCTCGTTTCTTCAAATATTTAGGAAAAATACGCATGCGCACACACACACACAGCTGTAACCCTACTGGCTCTTCATTCCTTTGCTGTTGTTTGCTGCTTTATGCTAGCAGCGAGGAAGGCAGGCACTAGTAGAGTCAGTAAAGCTTTGCTCTAATTTTAGCAATTAAAATAATAAAATCCAACTCTAGAAATGGTACGTCTTCAAAACTGCCTCTTAGAAGGGATAATCAAATGTGAGAAAGAACATAAGTTGTGTAGGATCTAAACGAGCTCTTCGGGCGGCAGTTTGACTCTAGCTACTTGTAGCAGGTCACATGCTTCTTGGAATGGTGCCGCTGACCTTTAGCCGCTCGGCATTACTGCACGTCGCAGGGCTGACGCTTACAAAACATGGGGACTTAATGGAATGCTGCTATAATAGCAGAAAGTGTCCGGCTAGAGGCCCTGGCCCCGTATCTACTTCATGTCACTCCTGGAAGTTATGTGGGCCAGGGGACAGATTCTCATCACTCATTATGAGTTTCTCCCTCCGTAATTATGCGCCGCCATCTGTGATAATTGCTCTCGCCTAACTGAGAAGCACAACTTACGGAGAGAGAACGTTTTGAATAGCGTCATCTCTGTGTATCAATGAGATGGAATATTTTCAGATTATTAATAATGCATAATGCGTTCGTACATTTTACTTGATATGTTTAGGTGACCGAACTGCTAGTGCTGGAATGCCTCCGTATTCAAGCTTCCACTACGTTTGAGTAAATGTTGCAGCCCTGCTTCTGTATTCTTTGTTTTCAGGGTGATTAAGCCCAAGACGTGAGAAAGGGGGGGGATAATATATTTGTATTTACTCTCATGCACTCTAATTGGATCATTTTAATGTCGTTCCTCATCCCTGCTGGTTTGGTTAAGACGTCCTCAAGGCTCAGAAAATCCCCCAAATTGCACTGATGTTTTCTTTTGTACATTTGAATTACATACATTTGAAGCCCCTGAATCTAATTCATGTCTTTCAGTGTTACTAAGACGTCTACAGGTCAGGCGACCGTGCATGAACTCTACCTTTGTGATGCAGGAGTACCGGAATAACGAAACCAAATTTTGACGACTGGAGTAATGACTCACTCTTTCAACAGATTTGTGTTCAGCCAGAACAGGCAAATTATGTTTTAGGAGATTAGACCCTTTGGGCAGTGTAGTGATGAGGTTAGAGTGCCAAAAAGGCTTGAGCAGGGTAGCTTTTGATTGGCTGGCTGCCTGAGCTGCTGCACTGGCAGCCCCAGTGAATCCACGAGTTGCCTTTACTCTGAAAAATGGAATAATCTATACAGATGGAGGGAGAGTGAGTAGATGTAATTAAGCCCTTCTTCGCGGCCTCGCTTTAATCATCTGATTGGTGGCACTTTGGCCCCCTTGTACTCATGTTAAGTCTTTTATCACTGTCAGCGTCTGGGTTAGACAGGACCTCAGTACTCACTGCTGTACGCTGGTTTCACCGCCACCTTGAAATTAAATAGTGTGCCGTTTAAAAATGGCATGGCTGCCATTTCATGGTAGATGCTACGGTCAGAGGTTTATCTGTGGCAGTTTCTGGAAATGGCCGGTCTTGGGTTTTGTGTTTACCTCGTTTGGTAGAAATTAGGCATCTTACATGTCACCTCTTACAGCACAGTAAAACGACTTGCCAGCCTGTCTCTGAAATTGTCTTAATGGCTTGTCAGTGCCTAGAGATTACAGGAAAATGGAAGTAACGTGAAACAAAGAACCTGAAAAAGGTGTTATTTTAGGTCACTGGAATCATCCTGTTATAATTTAGAAGGCTATTAATAGGCAAAGAACTCTTTCTATTTCAAAGTTAGACTGTCATAAAGACCTGTGTATGTGAAATATTCTGTGCTTTTAAGTTGGGTCTCTTTTTTTCATTCAAATTGTTCCATGGCTGCTCATTTACAGGTGAAACCTGTTTCTTTGGGTCTCTGCCTTTTGTGACCCAGACCATTTCGCATCATGTGAAGAAGGCAGAAGGCTAGATCGGCTACAGATTTTCCTGTAACCAGGCAGAAATCGAGCACTCTGTAAGGGAAACTAAACAAATAATTGTAGTGTCTCTGCCTGACCTAGAATAACTATGTTTTGTGCTTAGATATGACATCTTGTAATGGTAACAAATTATACCCAAGTTGGCTTCTTGACAGCTGCATGCTTGTAATGTATTATCTGCCTAACTTGTACATCCTTTGGGACAAAAGCATCTGCTCGATAAATAGATGTGATAATACCTGCTGTATGCTCAGTGTCGTTAATATTCAGAACTTTTCATAATTTTTTTTTTGCAATAGCCACTGACTCCCAACAGTTGAATGGATGATGTCAGGATTAAGTTTAATTTTTCCTCAAGGATTAACAATGGTTTATGATTTCATGCCACTTATGCCTCACCCGGCCTGTTTCTCACTCGGAATTGTTGTCTTTCTTTGAATGAAGTCTGCATCTTTTCTCTCCAGCAGCTTTGTGGACGTGTAACCTCAGTTCACTGTAATCTGTGGTTTTTGAGTGTGTCTTGGTCGTCCATCAAGGCTTGATAGTTCATCACATTTTGGATTAATTGGTACCCCATACCCCCATCTCAGGCCACTGGCAACAAGCACAGGTGTGGCTGGCAGGCTAAGAATATCCCACTTAGTGTTCCAACAGATAGCCAAAGCTGATTGTTATGTGTTCTGTCGCCATACCGGTCGTATAGGCTCATGCTTGCCTGTGTTTATGATATAGGGTGTCGCAAGGTGAAATGGAGAAAGTGTGTTGCTGTACAGCTCGCATTTCTCATTCCACTGGCTCCGTGGCTCTTAGATCTTGGCTGAGCCATTAAAGTAAGTTGATATCAGTTTAGGAAGCTATGATTGATAAATTAGTTGATGTTTTTCAACAGCTGGACATTAACCGCTCTTATTTTAAGTATGCTCTTAATAAAAAAAAAACAGGTATTGAATTTGATGTCTTGAAGCCCATCTGTATAATGACCCTGTAGTGAGCTGTTGTCCTAACTGTTGTAAATACTGGCAGCTTCAGCACTTTTGAGTAAAAGGAGGATGACCTTTAACCTGTTTGAATGTATGGGCTTGGAACAGTTTTTTGTGCATGAATGTCTAGTTCACTGTGTAGGCTGATTTCTGGGCGAGAATGCTGTCGTCACAGTGAATTATCTCTTAGAACAGGAGTCTCCAACATTTTTTTACAGTGGGAGCTACGTAAAATCTGGGGGTGGGTGGTGATAGTTAGTCGTTGGGGGGTGACAGTAATAGCTGTTGAATGGGGAGGGTTTGGGGGTGCGGGAGTTAATTTAAATCTTGGCATCCATTCTGTAGCGATGCTTGTTTTCAGACATGAAAGCAAACTCATACATTTATACATGTTAAAAAAAGTATCCCCTTTAAAGCATTGGGGTGAATATGGTGAATGATTTGTCCTTTAAGAATAGCTGAATCTTTGATTAGCAGTTCTGATTAACTTCTTGATATGTCTTATCTGTATCTGCTTGGAATATGCCTTCTGCAAAACAGTTTCTCCACATCCATGCTCATCATGTGGTTTCTCCTGGCCATTCTGGTTCTGTCAGTGCTATCTGTTCTGGGTTCTTTGGCAGGCTAACAGCCTTTGCTCATACCCAAGCTTTAATCTTTTCGGGAACTTCTGTAGTGGTAGCCTTTCCTTCACTTACATAGAAAGATGTGTCCAAAACATTTACCACCCCTGTGTGAAGCAAACAACATTGTTTTGTCTTTTAACAGTGGAACATGTCAAGGTGTGGGATGTATAAGACTGTAAGCTAGCATTTGGTACACATAGGTGATGTGTTGAAAATAGGAAATGGACAAGGTAAAGATCTGAGGCCAATTCATTATGGCCAGATGACTGGGTCAGGGCATCTCTGAAACAACATTTGTAGGGTGGTCCTGGTAAGTGGTGGTGAGTAGGATGGTCCTGGTCAGTGGTGGTGAGTACTTACTGACAGTGATCCAGAGAGCAAAAATCAATAAACCGCAAATAGTGTTGGGCAACCAAGAATAGGTTGACGTACGGCTTGAACAAAGGCTATTCCCTTTGATGCAAGCCACCAGAAGGGCTTCTGTGACACCATTAAAATGATCTGCGATGTGCGTCACAGGAGTAGTGTGTCACAACATACAGTGCATCAAGCGTGTTTCTGCATAACCATGGATCATGCTTGTTGCTCCAACACAGCTGCTTGTTCAAGTGGTGCTCGTCATATATCCGGTGAGATGTAGCAGAAAATGGGATTCTTTAAGCTTTCATTTGGTTTGTCAGGCACATTGAATAAATAACATTTGGGATCATCTGGTATAGGTCATCACTGGGCTATGGATATGAATTGGATAGAAATGGTCTTATGGCCACGAAAAATAAGACTATGTAATCGGCATGTTATGTTTGTTTTCAATTTATTTATTTGCAGAGGTAAGCCTTTGGCAAAAATGGTTAAAAACAGATTAGTACATACAGTCTTAGGGTTGCCAAGACTTAGCTCATAAAGTTAATAAAGCTGTGCAAGTAAATAAAAATGGGAATAAGCAGGTACAGATTGCAGAGGCCTCAGGTAAAAGTATTAGCTTACCAATACTGTCATTGTACTTTTAACTTTCTTTTTTGGCTATAAATTGTTACGTCTCTGTCAAATCAAATGGAGATTGTCTGTCTGATTTTGTAGTGGTAATGGAATTAAGTTTTCAAGTATCTGCAGTGTCAACAGGCGTGGGTGTGGTCTCGCCGGGGCACAGGAAACAATCACTCTAAAGGCGGGTAGAATCAGCATTTCCTCAACAATTAAGATGCAGTGGCGCTTTGCCAGTGCAGGATGTATTGCTACTATTAACCAAAATTGCTTTTTCCATTTAGCAACATTGTAAAGTTGTACATTTTGAGTTCAGTACAAGATGGTGTTGCTTTCAAAAGTCAAATTTCCAGATCCCATCCTAACTCCTGTTACATACGTCTGAACTGAAATTCTGTCTTGTAAAAAATGAATAGAGTGGTAACCTGATTGCCACATGCTATTGAAATTGGGGCTTCTCTGTTTTCTAAAATATGGTGAAAAATATTATTCAAAGAGACGGGTTCAAACTAAGTGAATTTAGTTCTTTTAACTATGTAGAACATAACATCTTGATGTGACGATTATATATGTAGTGATTTGTCTACATTGCAATGGGAAAATTCCTGTTGTAGACTTATTGAATATGCAATGTAGCAATTTTCATTTAATTGTGCTGCACGTATAAGGAGAGTCCCATATTTTACCGAAAATCTGTTGTTTTGCATCCAGTTCTTCCCGGATACTCTCGCTAACCTAAGTTTCCAACAAACTCTGCACCCCTGCAGTAAACCAAAAGGATCCCTTTGCCGCAATGTGTAATTGTGCGTCCCCACCTGATGCGTACAACCTACCCAGTCCATTCCTTGCAGGGACTGTTTGCGTATAGTTTACATGTGTGCAAGCATGTGCCAGTCACATCATTGATGTCACGTGCATGTTCTGTGCTAAGGCTGAGTTAGCCAATCACACTATGCCTACTTCACTGCAACTGAATCATGCTCTGGTCCGCCTCTTCTAGCAGGTCTGGGCACGGTTCAACGTACCGTGGCACGAAGCCAAGCGATCACACTAGTCAATCAAACTGGACTTTGGGGATCAAACATGCTCAGGCATGGTAAGGATGGCCTAGTGTCAGTACACCATATGTAGCTGTATCTCCTTCCCTGCTTTAGTAGTGAAGCTTCTGTGTGGAGTAACTAGGGCGATATTCATTTTGTATGAAAGTGTTTCATTTTAGAATTCAGTTTCCTTCAATTTCTATTCCCGACCTGCACAAGGCGATATTTGATTCAGGCAGTGTTCAAATTCACATTCAAATTTTGTCACATGCATTATCATACATAGTACAACCTGCAGTGAGATGCTCATTGCAACTGCTCCAACAACACTGAACACAGAAGAACGATGGAGTGGCATAGGAGTATGGAGTGCATAATATATTTTATAATGTATAATATGTAATATAGATAATATAGCCGACCGTGTTATGCATTGGTGGGGAAAAGAGTGATGATGTGACTCCGTTTTCCATTCTTTTCCTTTATATGTTTGCTAGGGCCTATTATCTGTTTCCTTTTTTGATATAGACAGACTATAGGAAGCTCAGACAAGTGATTTTGTTCTAGGAGTTAGTAATTGTTTTATTCATTTGCTTTATGGAATGTGAGAACTGTTTTAGTTTCCTGCATAAGGACTACAATGCTTGATCAAAAATGTGTGGTATCTTGTACTGATGAATTACCACAAAAGTGAAATCTTCTGTAAAGTCTATATATAAGACAACCTGCAAGTTTCAGATTTGGATCCATTGGTAAGTATTAAAAGGTCAACTCTTTGTTGTTAGTGAAGGGCATTTAGCTAACTTCTGTGTTATTGTTGTTTTTAAGCATTACATTTTCCATTAGTGTGCAAGCTTTTTTGTACTTAAAGTAGAATATTTAGACATGAAAACATCTGAACACAACAAATCTTTTTTGCATATATATATTTTAGTAAATAATCAGCATTTCTGTATGTGTGTGTTTGGTGTTGTACTTTATTATTTCGCTGCAAACATAAGCCCAAAAGCATATTCATTGTTAGCATTCTGTGACATGGCGACTCCTTAAACACCATCGAGTTCGAAAACTTTTGAGCACAAGGGTATAAAACAAGGACTCATTATGTAAAACCTCTGGTTCAGCTTTTATCTGAAGCCCTAAGAGCGTTAGCAATTGTGATGATTTTTCTAGTGAAAATCAGCCTGTATTTAAGTGTAGAATTATTTATGTTACATTTTGTTGTTTTTACTCCTGATAAATCTGACTCTGGTTTTCCCCCTTGATACCATTTGTTTGATTACGGAGTTTACTGTCAAACTCTGATCAAGACAACCGTATAAGACCCATGAGAGGAGGTGGACTGGTCCTGTCTCAAACGTACTCTAGGGTGGTCTATTGTGGTGGGAACAGGATTTGACCTGGACCTGATCCAGTCAGCATTTCGGACATGCTCAGTATTAGGGACCCATCTTTTGCTCAGTCATCTGAAGGCACACAAAATCTGAGTCTGTACACCATTTTCATGACATGCCCTCAAAGTGAATTTCATCATTCTCCGGGTGTGATGTAGCCTGGTATATTGCCCAGATAATTACCACAGTGTTCTTCCTATATTTACTTTATTGCTCATGCCACAGACACATCTGACCAATAAGCGGTGTGAATGTTCTCACATGATTGGTAGTGGTGCATTTTGATTCGCTTGGATTTTTCTCTGCGTGAAAACAAACCAAACGCTTCCAATTTACTATCACACAAGCTCATTTGAATCAGAGCAACAAACCATTATTGTGAATACGCCCTTAGTTTTTACTCCAGTGACGTATGAATATGGGCAGCATGATTGCATTGGAAATGCTCAGGATAAAATTTGTCTGTTTCGTCTGGGCTCCTTCGGTGAAGAGATGTTGGCAATCTACACAGCGACGCAGCCGTCCCTCCCCCAGCTGTCCCTCCCCCAGCGGGCCGCATGCGCCAGTAGGCAGAGGCAGGTGCTTGATAGCTTTGTTGAACTGTACTATTCCTTCCGCTGCATGCCTTAGAGAAAAAGTGGCTGTTAATTGCGCTAACTGGCTCCCAGCACGGCAAGACGGGGAAGGCCCAGACCTGGAGGCTGGAGGCCACGGGGAGCAGAAGGTCTTCTGGGGAGGGCAGAGTCTTTTTCAGAGCTCCACACTGTGACTGCCGATCTGGCCCAGGAGACCACGCTCTGTGCTCCCAGCTCTCTCCTGAGATAAGATCATTGCATAATGAACCTATTAACAAGGTAGATTCCTCTCCCCAGGGCAATCATCTGTAAGGTGATTTTCAGGAGTGTACTTTTCGACTCTGCAAGTCTAGTTTCTGTTGTTTTTTTTTTTCCTAGCGGTCATCTGTTATTGTCATTTGAACTTCTAGTTGTTAAAATAGACGGCAAATAGCAGATAAATTGAGACAAAATAAAAGCCTTTCCTTGGTGCTGTGTCATATACATGCACACATCCATTCTTTGTGTCTTTTCTCACTGCATCTGCTGAATCACTCCAGATCAGGCCTGTGGCAAGACCAGGTCATCCTGAGAGCATTCAAGAATGGGTAGAGAACTGTCATCCGTTTTAATAACTTGCCAAAGTGGCACTCGCTTAATCAAATCAAGATTTTTTCCAGACAGGAGCCAGGCCTACATGGAGATAAATGGCACGATTAAAGCTGGCCATGGTTTTCAGAAACATAACGCGAGGGAAGGCAGCAGAGACATATCATAAGAGTGTTTTTTGGTGCTCTGCTCTCAAACATCTACTCAATTTGTCCAAAATCAGAGACTGCTGAGATGTCAGCTGAGGCACTTGGCGTTGCTTCATTTTGCAGGGCCTAAATTAAAGCCATAGTGATGAAGTCTTTTCAAGAGTGATTAAAGATCTAATTAATGATTTTTCAAAACTATAATCTTTCATAATTGCAGAATCATTTTGTTGTTGAAAAGGTAAAAGTAACCAATTACATTAAACAGCTGTTACCTTGGATTAGCTGGTAAG
>JAODUD010000107.1:25091145-25104839 GCA_026784285.1 Stomatorhinus walkeri
CCCTGTAGCCGGGTACGCACACAGCACAAATACAGAGGGGCACCCTGTAGCCGGGTACGCACACAGCACAAATACAGCGGGTTACGGTATATTTTTAGAATCTGAGATTTTTGCCTGTGCAATGTTCAAAAAATTTGATTCTTTTAAATCTGGAAATCTGTTTGACCGATTCATCAAAAAGAACCACTGCTAAAGAAGGACTTGACAAATCGGACATCGCTATCGTTCACTTGGATAGCTGTTTGTCGTGTGCTGGTTAGGGTTTTCCGCTAAGACCATATTTCGTTGAGGTTCGCATGGTGCTTTTCTCTCCAGCTGAACATCAGGCAAATACAAATGTGATTCTGCATTGTATTAGACTTGGGGTCTAATATAGCTATCGTGTTAGGACATGTCTGCGTTGTGATATCACGGATTGTAGCAGAACTGACTGTCTTCACCCTTACTCCAGAAGCAGGGTCCATTGAGCTAAGACCGTAGCGTTCCTGGCTGCTGGTTCGCCATGGGATGCCCTGGTTCACAGACATCAGCATTCACAATCCAGAGCCCTACTCAGGCAGCTGTAAAGCCCTCCTCCTCTTCACAGCTGCCAAATACCTCTCAGCCGCTACATGTGAACGAAATGCGGTGGTTTTTAATGCATTTGATTATGTTGCCCAATCAGTCTTGCTTTTTTTGTGTGATGTCATACGAACCACATGTTCCTGAGCTGAATCTTATTAGTACAGAGCATATGATATTGTGGCGTTGATCTGGCACTGTACACTGAGTGCACGCACACACACATACACACACACACACACACACACACACACACACACACGGTCACGAGTGTTATATGGTAAAATATTAATATCAACATTCCTTAAAGGCAGAATGAATTATTAATGATTTGAACATGGGTCAAAGTCCCTAGGGGTGACCTATTTTTGTACTCTTGATAAAGGTATTTAACCTAATTTGCTTCAGTATAAATGTGCTACTGTGATTAATGCAGAAATGATGTGTAGGTTTCTTTACAGTGCAGTTTCTGTTATGTAACCAAAAAATGTCCCTTAATGGAAAAGCTCAATAAACTGGCCGTAAAGCAGAAATTTAGCAATGGCACAGCAGTAGAATGTCAATGGTTCCTAACAAAGCACTCACTGTGTGAATATAAAAGCTTTCTACGCTTGTACTCATCACTATAATATGAACCAGAAATGTCCAGATTGTTGTAAAATTATGCTGTATGAGGCTCAGATTTGTCTCGTATGACCTCAGTTGCTGCTCAGCTTGCCAGTGGTTACGGGGTATCAGGGTGACCTCATTGAAATGAATTGTAGTTAATTTCCAGAATGACTTGCAAGGTTTTAGAATTACAAAGCAAATTTATAAAGTCCTTTGTACCTTGTCCACACGATCTGACTCGGTTGCCTCATTTGTTTGTCATCTTCGGATGAGACCATCCCACGCCTAATTTCACTGTTGAACCATATTGAGAGAAATGGTTGCTCACCGGAATGCCCGTCTCTCTGCACTCTTGGGAGATTGTCGTCTTACACGTCATTTTCCAATGACTCCAGCTGGCTCTGTCAGTGGCCTGCTTGGTTCTGCCAACTCTTATGTGTACTGCCAACTCTTATGTGTAGCCGAAATCTTGCTGTCATACTTGCCAGGACCAGTCTAGCTGAAAGACCTGCGACTGCTCTGGTTAGAATTCCGTATTTCTGGTAGTCAATAGACTTGAAACTTTAGTCTGGGTATGAATTGTGCTTTACTGTCAGGTGCATGTAATGTTTGTGTTTTTCTTCTCCCCTTCAAGGATCATCCATGAAGATGGATACTCAGAAGATGAGTGCAAACAGTACCGAGCAGTGGTGTACAGCAACGCCATCCAGTCCATCATGGCCATCATCAAGGCCATGGCCAACCTGAAGATTGAATACGGGGAGCCGACCCGAGCGGTATGTGCTTTTCTGGCCAGAGGTGATATCAATGAGCTGATCAACGTGCACTAGATTATTGACATAGTTTCCTCTGTTGCAAACTGGTCTGTGGTAGGAATAAAGTCAAATGCAATATAATGCACATTAGGTATGAACTGCTCTGCTGCATTAAATTTACCTAATGCTTCAATTTATAAATGACTTTTTTTTTTTTAAAGAATTTGATCTTTAAATTGCATACGTTCCCTAACATTTAATAGAACCAAAGTTGAAAAATGAGGGCCCCCTTATTTAAGTGTGCATCATACAATGGAAGTACAGAGCAGTAATTACCTCTAGGGATCGAGGAACTACTCACCGTGACACTGGGGGACAAGATGAGTACCAAAGGCAGCTTCATTCATCTGCCCACACGCCATTTAATTACCTTTCTAATGCAGTATTTAGAATATCCAGATGTTGTTATGCATTTTTTTTTTTTAAGTTTATCAATTCATTCTCCTGAACTTAACCATGTTCAGCCCAGCAGTTTGTATTCACGTATTTGTATAAATGTCTTCCTGAGGTTTCTGTTACCTTTGGTCAGCATATTTTGCATGTACTACATTACAGAACAGAAAGCCTGACCAGTCCATTTGAATATGATAATGGTTTGAGAGTCATTGTGACATGCACCAGTGTTTTTGGAAGCAGAACTGCCTTTGTTTCAATAAGGGGATTGGTGAGACTCCCATGATGCACTGGGACGTTTAATAGGTATTTTTTAGCACACAGAGTGAAGTAAATTAATTTTATGTCACAATAATCTATATAATGACTTTCAGATAAGAATATAAGATGCAAGCAGATAGAGTAAGGCACCATACATACCTCTGATACAATTCGTATAATTATTTTATTTTTTTCCAGCTGGCAGAACACATTTCACAGCGATATCTTTGGCAGAAACTTGAATTCATGCCCAGTCTAAATGATAAACTATGCAACCTTTCTCAACATTTTTTCCTCAGGTTTTGTAGAAGTAAAATGTTTAATAAATAAATATTTATTTATTTATGTATGTATTTATTTATTTAAAAATGAGCTTAAACACAGTCATAGAAACTACAGTGGTGGCAGTTTTTGTAGTTCTGCTCTTGGTTATTGACTCATCGCCCTAAATGAAGAAGTGGGGCCAAGTATCCGTCTAGCTTCTCGCACGGTTTCATTTTCACTTCCTGTGTTAGTTTGCCACAGGGAAAAACGTTGGTTGCACAGATGCATGCTAAAACCTCCCAAGAAATGAAAATCCCCAAAGGAAATGATCTTCGACAAGCACTTCCGTGTTTGCGTTGGGCGGGCTTCTGGCTGCACTGGCTGTATTACATTAGTCAATCATTTCAGATGTCTGGCAGTTATCTGCTTATTTACCTCCCAGCAGCTGCTACCTCTGATGCCCTGCAGCTTTGAGAATTGGGTCTGAGATGCTTACAGCAGCTTTTCCATCACACCGGCAGAACATTCAGGGCTTCTTTTTTATTCTTATCTGCCTTTGTGTCTCTCAGCTATTACCTTGTATACAAACAGGTTTCATCACCCTGTAGCTTTGACTTCCATTCGTAGATGTTCAGTAATGGTGCATTCCATTTGAACTGGAAAGTCCGAATCTCCTAGTTGGAGATTTCAATTGGAACGCATCCTGAAGTCAGGATTCCAATTTTCACCTCTGCACCCCTACATCTGATGGCTGATTCCATTGTCAACAGAAGTTAAAGCTGTTCTTTAATACTATTTATTAAAAATCCTTTTTTTTGATGTGTCATTAAATTGGTCGTACACACAGTACTGTCCGACCGCTATCTGTGGACATGTTGCTGCTGTGTCTGTATGTGCAAAATACCTTGCAATGCATCATCATCAACTGGTATTTCAAACGATGGCTAACAATGAACTGGACTAGAACTGGTATTGCTATATGGCTTTCCAACTTGATGAACTGGAACTTGGTTAACTCAGATTATTCCCAGCTCCATTTTCCAACCCACAAACAAAACAGAACATAATCTGTCTGGTCACTATTAACCTGGTCTCTTGTGATTTAAGATGGCTGCACAGTCCCAGCATTGCCTGTCACTTAAGTAGTTTGAGATTACATTATCTCCACGATAATTAAATTGAACATGAAATTCCAAGTGTGAGGATTTGCTTATTCTGTTTGGCATGTTTGGTTCCTGCATAAGGTATATCATGATGCTACATTTCATTATTAGTTCTTAATTATCAGTACTGGGCTGTTATTGACATAATGCTTGTGGCAGAGAAGGCAGGTCTCAGCACTGTCGTCTACCGCCGTTAATGCATCTTGCGACTGTGATTAGGGGGTTGTGGTAGATGTTCAGATGTTCTCCTACGCTTCTAACTTGGAGAAGGCACTGGCCAAACGCCGTACAGTCTGGTCAAGGGACCTGTTGTTGAACGGTGTGCCTGCTACGTAACATGGAAACAGCCTCATCCCAGCAGTGTCTCCAGAAGGAGCCTGCTTGCTCTGTAAAAGATTGATGTGTTTCATAGTGGCGATCAAGGCGCCATGACACTAACTAGCAATTGGGTTATCTGGGGCTGCCATATGTCAGCCCCGCATGGCCCCTCACTCCGCGGCTTGTGCCAGGCCTCGCCACCCCTCTCTGCCCCCACCCCCCGTGCCACTTCTGGCTCCGCTAGCCAGGAAAACAGAAGGGTTTGTCTCATAGTACCCTGGCATCGAGTCTTAGCACAAAAAGTCCTGCGCATGGGACATCTGACCTCCACTGAATAATTTCTTCCGAAGAATGACGTTTGATTTTTTTTTTTCACGGCGCATTAAAGTGGAGTTGGAGCTCCGAGATGGCATGGCCACCTGGTCCTGCGACACAGGCAGCCTGGAAATTCACTAGCTGTGTCCCAGTGAGAAGCTCTTTGTCAGAGCCCCTGCAATTTCCTTAAAGCCTCGTCAATTGTTCTTGTGTCTGATAAGCCATCGTTACCCAGAGGAGAGCTAATTTCTGCTGAGCCCTTTCCAGTTCATTGCTACATACTTGTGTCTTTGCACAGCAGAGGGCAGTTGCATTAAAAAATATTAACCTGTTTGGAAAGAAGAACCAGATTGGGTTTTGTTTTCAAGATTTTATTCCTCTATTATACTACTATTTCTTTGTACAAATTGAATAAGGAATTTCTGACTTTTTATGGGGTAATATAAATTTTATCCCCTATAAGTTATGGAAGCGCACAATATGTAATCTTGTATATATTAATGTGTTCAACCATTTGAAGTTGTATAGTTTAATTTCAAAATATATGCAATCAGGGGCTCATTTAAGGAGATTAAATACAGGTAGAATTAAACGCAATTTTTGGACTATTTACTTGCTTAACCTGTTTGGACCTCACACACCTTTAGTCATAGAATGTTTTGTTGTGAATGAATGAGCACCGATATATTTTTAAATTGTACCTTTGCCAAACTCTCCTCTACCTAACTTCCATTATTAACACAATAAGATATGTTCACCTGCAGTTATTCATGTTTGACTTTGCCGGTGCCGTGATTCTGCTGCACACTGGCCTTGTTTATGGGTTTTTCATGGCGAGTATAAAGCTGTGACCTGCTCCGCGGCCGCCCTGATTCACTCTCACTGCAGGATGACGCCCGCCAGCTGTTCGCCCTGTCCGCTACAGCTGAAGAGCAGGGGCTGCTTCCGGATGACCTGTCCAACGTGATCCGCCGTCTGTGGGCAGACAGTGGGGTACAGAAATGCTTCACGCGCTCCAGAGAGTACCAGCTCAATGACTCCGCTGCATAGTGAGTGGAAATGTTAAGCGCTAATTGTTTGTCTCTTGCTGTTGGTGCTTGGTGAATGACATTGGCATTTCATTGCACAAATGGCTGACTAGTCCTCTCCATGGGTTATCTTTCCAACGCCTATGAACACAATCATTTATTCCTTTTCACAGGAGATGCGCTGTCCTGTTGGGCACTGCTAGTCAGTCAATGAAAAAGTTAATCAGTCTGTTTACATGCTAGGAATCAGTGTATTTGGACAGCATATGGATTCTCTTGTTAATAGCTTTATGAGAATACAACTTATTGTCTGATAATGAATAAGAAATAAATCTTTTTTTTTTTTTACATATTTACTTCTGTCCCATGGCCTCTTCCAGATATTGTTGTCTGAAACTGCAACAGTAAACACAGAATGTTGGTTTAATATACACAAGGTTTAAATGATTGATTTCCCTCGCGAACTGGACAAAACGGCCTTCTTGTTGACTGAGGATCCTCTCCGAGGCGAACGCAGAGATGCTTTGTGTCTTGTGGTTGACTGCGTCATATATAGATGTGGCAGCTCGGTGACGATTGGGGCAGGATGCTGCAGGCAGTGGAAAATGTGCTTACAGAGATGCAACAACCTCCTGTAATGTAAAATGGGGACAGAAAACCCTTGGCTTCCTGGCTGAAGTTATGGCCATTTTTCACTGAAACCCAGAAATCTATTCAAAGCTGGGAGCTAATAACTTTGTGCCAGTTGCCTTCATTTTTCTTGGGTTTTGCTTAATAAAACTCAGCCTCTGAGCTACAACGGGTGCTTCAGAATTGATGGACCTGCAGCTGGTTAATATAGTTTCACAAATAAAGCAGATTACGCTTTAAGTTTAGTCAGAACTTTTTAATACTCCCTCCAATTAGGCCATTAGGCTCCCTGACAGAAGAGGATGTCAACTCGCCCTTCAGTATCTAACCGCTCTAACTGTCTAACCAGAGGCCAGATTCCAGCCCACTATCACTCGGGGTGCAGTGAAAAGACTATGGGCTTCCAGCAGCTGTTTAACAATCACTCACTCATATGCTAATAATTATGTCTTTGGCTAGCCTGCAGTGCTATTTATTTCTCAACTTTGGCGAGACAAACTGTTGATTGTCCACTTAAAAAATGTTTTTGGGAGAATAGAATATAACAATGTACCAATATAAAACTGCAAAATATAAAACTGCATTAACCTTTGTTAATGACTATTCCCATGGCAATTATTTTAGTGTACCTTAGTCATATATATGATGTATGTTTATATGTATGCATGTGTATATATACATATATAGGTGTGTGTGTGTGTGTATATATGATATATGTTTATATATATATATATATATATATATATGTGTGGTGGTGTGTGTGTGTGTGTATATATATATGTTTGTGCGTGTGTGTGTGTCTGCGGATACGTGTGTGCGTGTGTGTCTGCCTGCGGATACGTGTGTGCGTGTGTGTGTGTGTGTATACATATAAACATATATTTAAAGTTTATGTTTTACTGATGCATTTCTCCAAAGCAGCTTACAGTACAGACTACAGTTTATGTGCATTCCCTGGGATTTGAACCCACAACCTTTGCATTATTAGCACAGCGCTCTACTTGTTAAAGAGAATTCCCCAATCAGTGTTTTATGTCTTACTCTTCAGATACAATTATTTAATTGAATCACTGATCACCAGCCTTTTATTTACTCCATGTTGACACCAGGGTGTCTGTCAGAAGTCGGTGGTCATCCTCTGCAGACTCTGGGAGAAGCTTGTGACTCTGGTTCTGCACTCCCTCTGCTCCTCGCTCTCCCTTTATTGTGGCACGTGTGTGTCTCCCAGCACTGGCTGCTCCTCCTCGTCAGTTGCCCTCTGTGCAGTTAACACTGCTCGCGCAGCGCACCTGGGCCAGTGCTTTCTAGGGGCACTGTGATGGCACCCCTGTCGAGGTGACTATGCCATTACACCTGTCAGTCAGTTAGTCGCAGCTGCGTCTTTTGGCCAAAAACGTGTCGTTGGACTTGTGTGTAAGCCTCGTATATCGGGTGATAATGTTCTTGTTGCATTTTTCTTCCCCCAGCTACTTGAATGACCTGGAGCGGATAGCCAGGCCGGACTACATCCCCACGCAGCAGGATGTGCTTCGGACGAGAGTTAAGACTACTGGCATTGTGGAGACCCACTTCACCTTCAAAGATCTGCACTTCAAGTGAGTCGGCCAGTTTACCGCCTCCCTCAGTCTCTAGACATCACTCACTCGCTCTGCATGTTTGTGCATGTCTGATGCACAGTCAAGGCTGGGTTCCTAATCTTTTCTGCCATCCACCATTTATCATTCACTAGGGGTGTTTTATCAGCACTGAGGTCAGCACTGGTCCTTCCATCTTAATCCCAGCCTTAGTTTTTCTGAGGCCACTAGTCCACATGTCATACAGCTGCTCATAGGTAGCATGTAAACACCTGCAACTCCTATTTTCATCTGGACGGGTTATTGAACTGTGGACCATGAGCTGATCTGAAGTACTGATTTGCATGAGTATCTGTCAGATTTTCTTAAGACTTTACTGTGGAGTTTTTTAATCTTATGGTGTAGTTTGAAGTTTAAACTTTTATAATACCAGCTTATAGCTTTCCTTACCATTTTTGTAATTAGAATCTCAGCAAACTAATTAAAGCCTTGTTCCTTCAAAGATTTCCAGATGTTTAGTTCTGAATATGCCATTCTCTTTTCAGTCCATAAATGAAATTAACCATCAGAGTAAAATAGATAAGTTTGAGAGCCAACAAATTTGCCATCACTGGCACATAAAATTAATATTATGATACGTTTGGCTCCACCAAACCCCATGAATGCAGCAACTGTCAATGGGGACAAGTTTCAACATTTTCCTGGGATCACACAGAAATCCATCCAGACAGACAGAAAGAAGAAAATTACTTCAAAAAAAGTCTTGTTTTGTCACTGTGAATCACTTTCAGCAACAATTTGTCAACCTTGAGACAATTCACTGGGAAAGATGCAGATTTATTCTAGCAAACCAAATCTTTTGGAATGTGTCTTTCTCTGCAGACATTAGTTCCAGAGGCTGTTACTGTATCTTTCATTAGAAGCAATGTGTTGCATGCTTGTTTGTATGGAGGGTATTTTATTTGCTTAAAAAATCTTGGAGCCACTTTACCGACAGGCTGTCGATGTGTGGTCATCCATCTGCTCTACTTGTATGCATAAACAGTCACTTCTTGTCCTGATTTCATCTGACAAGGAAACACAAGTCGTTTCTCATTTACCTGCTGCGGCTGGTAAATTGAAGTAGCTGTCAACAAGCCTGGCATCTCCGTTTCCATTTCACGCCCCACTTGCCGTCGTCCTTTTACGCTGCCCCTTGAATTTGTCGATTTTTCATTTTAGATTGAAGGGAACTGAATAGTAATGTGTCTAAGAAGGATCCTGACAGATGCAATGAATGGGAAAAGAGTTTGAGAATTTGAAAAGTGGGGCTTCTTTTTTGTGCAATTATATTATAGGCTTTACTTTGGAATGTTTAGAAACAAGTATTTTACCAGTGATTTGCAGTTTGGGTTTCCAGTGAATGGCAGAGGGTTGTAAAACCCACTGTATCAGGCGATGTATGGAGCGTGGCATTGGGGCAGCTGTGAAAACATTCCCTACTCTGACTAATGCCAGACATGCAGACTGGCATTTTATCTGCCTGGCACATGCAAACCGTGGTACGAGGGCAACTCTGAACAATATTCCTCTGTGACACGAATTGTTTATTCCCTTTATACCAGATGTCTGTCGCTTTAAATATATAAATAATACAGAAGCATTCGACGTCAATACTGTCTTTCCGCATTTTCATGCTTCTTACTGTCCGACTGTAGCCATGACAACGGTAACACAACCATTAAACCATGACAAGGTCTGTGTTGGCAGTGCTGCACTTACATCGAGATAACTGGTCGGTGGCCAGCGGGGAGAGGCTGGATTGTAGGTATATTATTTTGGACATTTTCAAATTGCCTGTCGAGTTGAGATTTTCTGGGTCTTAATGTCTTGGGTCTGCCATGTTCAGTTGAAGTGTAATGGCCATTTGAATGAAGAAGAATTAAGTAACACTGAAGTGGAACCAGGGTTTTGGCTGCATTTCCTGCTCTGAGTAACATCAGTTTCACCAGGAGGCTTTCTTCAGAGGGAGATAAGCTTCGTCCAACCCATTGAAAGGCTCACTGGCAGGTGTCTCCTGTATTATCCTCTGGAAGAAGTCCTATTTTTGGACAATATGTGAGGGGCTCTTTTTTAGCATCCCAGCATCCTGTAACTGCGCTGGCTTTCCTGCAATGGGATTCTGTCACAGCTGAGGATCCATAATGGATCTGTTTGTTCTGCTTCAATCTCTGCGCATCCTCATGAAATTTTAATACGCAAGTGTCTATTGAATGTGGCTCAACCTCAATCTTCCTTGCCTCCACCCTCTTGCTTTCAGTCTTCCCCTCTCATTCTATGTGCGCATTTTTCCCATTGCGGTGTTTTCTGTTTGGGTTACACTCTAGCAGAAAAAGCAACACACACATCCACAAATTGCTTGCAGTAAAGATATGCTTGTTAAAGTCTGCCTACCTGCCTTCTCGATATAACACATAACATTCTTCTGTTCTATTATGAGTTTTTATTGCCCTGTTTCATGAATGCTTGATCTTTCTGCTTTGTTGTTCCTGTTGATACTGTTCTAAGCAAAGCAAAAAAAAAAAAAAAAAACAGATTTCTGGTTCTTGTGCAAAAGGTACTAAGAAGAACTTGCTGGTACCCTGTCTCTTGGCACAGACAAACATTTACCCTTGTGGCTGCACATGCAACACTGAAGTTCTACCAAAACTCAAAATAGTTCTTCCAAGAGAGCAAAAAGGAGCAGGATGCTAACATGTACCAAAAAAAAGTCATAAAATCACCTCAGTATTGAGAAAGCTGCTTCCTCCCATCCGTCGCGCTCTACTCTTACAGGATGTTTGATGTGGGTGGCCAGCGCTCTGAGAGGAAGAAGTGGATCCACTGCTTCGAGGGCGTGACAGCCATCATTTTCTGTGTGGCACTCAGTGCTTATGACCTGGTTCTTGCTGAGGATGAGGAGATGGTAATATCTTCCAGACCTTTTTCTATCTACACTAAATAATTACATTCATTCCGTCCTGCAAAGTACATCCCCACAATTTTGACTGTCATAAATGACTCTTACTTCTTTAAGTGTAATATGCAGATTCTCCACAGTGAAATAACTGCAACCTCTCTTTAATCACACTGGGCTTGTTTGACTTAATAACTGGAGTGGAAATATTAATATGACTCATCCACTGTTAGCACAGCTTGCCATTTCCAAGTGTAAAATTACAAGAATATTTCAAAGATGACTAAATGCTTATTTACTCAGATATGTAAGCTTATTTTTCACTGTAGTCAGATAATACATATTAGCAAGCAGTCATTTTTATAAAGAATTCTCCTAAAACATCTTCACTGGAAATTTTGTTTGTTGTCTGTTCTACATAAATGAATAGTGCCTACTAATGGTGAAATGTGGAAGTACCTTTATTCAGGCCATGTTTGTTTATCTTTAATTTATCTTCACCTCCCCCCACTCCCTCAATCTAGAACCGCATGCACGAGAGCATGAAACTCTTTGACAGCATCTGCAACAACAAATGGTTTACAGAGACATCCATCATCCTCTTCCTCAACAAGAAGGACCTATTCGAGGAAAAGATCACTTGCAGCCCACTGACCATCTGCTTCCCAGAGTACTCAGGTACTGGAAGAGGAATCAAAGTCATTTTGTTTACAGTTGCAGCTTCATTCGTAGAAGCGTTATCTTATTGGATACGCCAAAAGCACTTATTTGTCTATAAAACACATTCAATTTGTACTGTACAGAACTTTCTCATCAAACACAAATATTACCAGCATGGTATTTGCAAACTTGTACAATAATGTAGTGTAATATGTACTCTGAGCAATCGTTTCTTAATTTGCTTAATTGTTTTGGTTCCATTTTATTACATTCCTGTTGTGAGGTCAGTGTAACAGATTAGCTTCACATGCTGAATGTGTAGAGAACAGCGACACCTCCCTAAATGTCTAATTGCACAAGACTCGTTTAATTTCGGGAACTTTGGGCTAAACAAAGTCCCACGCAACTGTCTTGCATTTGTCTTGAATGTTTTTGGATATTACCGATTTGTTTCAGATACAAAATCAAAGGTTCAGGTCTCGTGTTTGTAATATAGTTAGTTCATACCTAAATTTATTGAATGAAAATGTTGCCATGATTTCTGTCTCTAGCCATTTGTGTTTCTATGTGCTGTTCGGATCATTTTTCATCCAACATGTTTATTCTTGGGGCGGCATGGTGGTGCAGTGGTTAGCACTGTTGCCTCACACCTCTGGGACTGGGGTTCGAGTCTCCGCCTGTGTTCCATGTGTGTGGAGTTTGCATGTTCTCCCTGTGTCATCGTGGGGTTTCCTCCAGGTACTCCGGTTTCCCCCCACAGTCCAAAAACATGCTGAGGCTAATTGGAGTTACTAAATTGCCCGTAGGTGTGCTTGTGTGTGTGAATGGTGTGTGGGTGTGCCCTGTGATGGGCTGGCCCCCCGTCCAGGGTTGTTCCATGCCTCATGCCCATTAGGATAAGCCGGTATAGATAATGGATGGATGGATGTTTATTCCTGTCTTCTAGGGGCCAACAAATACGATGAAGCTGCCAGCTACATCCAGACCAAGTTTGAGGACCTAAACAAGAAGAAAGACACAAAGGAGATCTATACCCACTTCACCTGCGCTACTGACACCAAGAACGTGCAGTTTGTCTTTGACGCTGTTACTGATGTGATTATCAAGAACAACCTGAAGGACTGCGGCCTCTTTTAGAGTGAGTATAGACCAGGTGCTCGTGCAAGCAGGAGCTTTTGGTAAATCCCTTTGGTGTATAGTTCATGTACCAATATCATTAATTAAAATGTTTAAAAATATCAAATTGCTAAACTAAAAATGCACTTTACCACAAGCACCATTGCATTTCAGGAAACACTCTTCAGCATTTAGAACAGAAGGACTAAACTGAAAGGAACACAAATAGCCTTGGACACCACACACACACACACAGCCAATACTGCCCTTTACCTTCAGGCTAGAGATACTGATCACTCACCTTCAGGACTAAGAGAGCCAACTTTACAACTTTACTTGCCTCAACAGTAGCCATCATCTTATTATTCCTCATTAGGAACAGCTGGCTGCGTTACATTCTGCGGCAGTCGTTAGACTTTATCTTCAGCAGGCATGCTACAGATGTCACTCCATACACCAAAACACGCCTCTGGGGTGATTGCACTGTTTGTAATCTACTTGAAGACTTAATCTTAAATGAAGAAATATTTGTGGATTTTTTTTTTTCAAACTGGCCAATTTCAAGACAGATCTCCAACCTCAACTGGGGAAACATTTCCCCAAATGTATATTGGGTATGAACATGATTGTTTACCTGGTGCAGTGGTCAGTTGCTGTTGTCCATTAAGTTGAAAGGCTGAGTGCAAATTAATACAGACCAATTACGCACTCACCTGCCCCCAGGTTAATAGAGGGGTTAACCGAGTGTAATGAACACTGCTCATGGCAGAGTCGTGGGAGTTTGATTAATATACTCTTACAGGATATTGAATTTCTCTCTCTCTCTCTCTCTCTCTCTCTCTCTCCTAGGACACATTTCATATGAGCAGAAGGGAGATCCGACACACCATGACTGCACTGGTCAACAATGATTCCTATGTTCACGTGCTTTTTAGTTTTTTTTTTTTATTTTATTTTTTATTTTAATGAAACAGACTGAGCACCTGAAAGCATTGTCAGATGTCAACAATCACTGATTCCCCAAATATTGCATTTTTCTCTTCCCATGTTGT
>JAODUD010000107.1:25104944-25122517 GCA_026784285.1 Stomatorhinus walkeri
ATTTCAGTTTTTTTTTTTTTTTTTTTTTTTTTTTTTTTTTATTAACAGAGGCAAAAAGTACTTTTTATATATATAAATGCATTTGCTTTACTTCAAGATCGAAATTTATGAAAAATCTAATTGCATAAAATTTATTTTTAAGACAACTGTGGGCAGGGGGCATCCATTAAAATTAGGTAAATAAAAATAAAGTGCTTTATATTGTTTATACAAAGTCCAGATTGTTAGCTGAACTGCATATTGTACTGCATGTCTAATGATAGCTGACTGTATTAGCTCTTTAATGGCACAAAATATAACATTCCTCCAGAAAAATAATAAAACTACAAAAAGAATCTTCGCACCAGGGAAAGGAGATTTTAACAGATATTTAAAATGTATGTGTACCTAATTTTCCTTTTTATTGTTCAATATAATGTCTTTGGCAGTATGCTTTGTGCATTCCGTTTACATCTTACATAGGTTTGTTTTATGAGTAGAGTTGACTTAATTCACCTTCAGCCGTCATCTTTGATCTGTTTACATCGTAGCTTTATAATAGTAGTTGTCGTCTTAATTCACATTTGGTCCATTTCTTTCTTCTGTGTTCTTCACATGACTGAAAAAACATGCTAAAATAGTAATTAAGAGACACAATCCAACAAAAGTGTCTTTTGGTAAAACTTAATGATTTGAATTTAAATAAAGCTGTGTCACTAGCCAGGTCTTGTTTGGTTATTTAACTTATATTTTATTGTTGTTATTTTTTTAAGTCACTTGACAAGAAATGATATTAAGGGGCCGCCCAAAGAAAGCCCTCTGCCTTGGGTCGGCATGCACTAATGTGTAAGTGATGTGTAAGTGATGTGTAATGCACTAATGTGTAATTAAAATCAGATCAGTACTATTTATTGCAGCTGATTTTATTTTGATAAGGGGAGTATTAGTTGAGTACTAGTTTAATTTCATGAATGGCTAACTCGTAATCGATCATAGTGCATTATGGATGTCGCAGTTTTTATCACATTCTGTAATAGTATACCAACTCTCTTTGGTTTAACTTTACCATTTTAAGTGGTATTTTGACTTTTGACGTAGCTTATTGTAGTTACCCACTCATACAGCTAAACATTATGTTTGTTCTGGCTTATGGGCACAAAAATAGGGTCCAGATTTGAGTTTCTGTATTGTCTTTCACACACCATGATGCCAGCATCTACTTTTAATAATACAGGAATCCTTGTGAATGATTATTCTACATTAACTTCATAAACATTTGTTATAGTTGACGTACCCCTCCTTTGTAGTTTAAATTACATTTTAATTTTATGCTACCAAGTAATTTCCTTAAGACACAATTGTGTATGTGGGGGGGGGGGTTACCAAATATTTTAATAGACAGTGCTGGTCAAAGGTCTAAACACACCTACAGAAAATCATTTGTTTTTCAATAAAAGAATGACCTTGACCTGGAGGTTATGTAATGCTATATATTATCTCATGAACAAGGAGGGTGTTGGAGTGCTGTGACAAATGACCTGGTCACCACAATCCCTCAACCTAAATGTTATAGAGCTGGTTTTGTTAGGGATTGGATTGAAGAGTGTGACCATGGTAGCCAACTTGTGCCCAGAACTTGTAGAAACTCCTTCAGGACTATTGGAGAAGGATACTAGGTGGCTACATCTGGAAAGTGGTTAAAAGTATGCCAAGAGTATCCAATGCTGTCATGGAAAATTTGAGAAAATGTGGAGTTGTTCCACTCTCTTTCATTGCAATATTTTATATGTATCGTTTCATTGCCTTAAGGCATTTTACCATAAGATGAATAACAGCTGAAGTAGAGACAAATGCATTAAAAAAAGAGCTGTATCCAGACTTTTGACTGGTACCATATATGATGCTTCTCTGTTCACATAGTGCGGCACTATGAATGGGAATTTATCAAAAAGAGTATTGGACAGAAAAAGGAACTGAACTAGAATGGTGGAAGAGAGATTAATGTTTGGACAAAGATGTCCATATAGTGCAGTATATGACATATTGCAACCAAGTCTGTTCTCACAGTGAAGACAGCAATAAGTGACCATGCTTCTTTACTTCACATCTTTAGCTAGATAGGGGCTTATAAATCTGACAAATACCATAATGCTCATTCCGGTCTTCAGCACACCTTGCTCAGTGAATACTCATTCTTGTGGCTTGTATGGCTGCTATAAAATAAAGTGTTAAAATGCAGGGGTTGCTTTGATAGAAATGGAGAAAGAAGAACCTCTTAAAATGTGAACTTGCTCAACCTCAACCTCAACATGAATGCCAGGACTCGAGGTTTCCCGGTGGAATGTTTCCCAGAGCATCGCACTGCCTGTCGGCTTGCCTTCTTCCCATGGTGCGTCCTGGGGCCATCTCTTCCCCAGGTAAATGAAGCGCATGCACCTGCCCATCCACATGATGTAACATAAAACGTGACTCTTCAAACCAGGCCACTTACTTCCATTGCTCCGTGTTCCAGTTCTGACTTTGATGTGCCCATTGTAGGCACTTTTGTATGGGCATTCGGACCAGTCTGCAGCTACACAGCCCTATAGACAGCAAGCCGCAATGCATTGTGTTTTCTGACACCTTTCTATCATAGCCAGCATTATCTTTTTTAGCAATTTGTGCTACAGTAGCTCTCCTGTGGGCCTGGACCAGGCAGGCTAGCCTTTTTCACGTGTGCTTCCTTTTGCAGTCCAACAACTGCCAAAGCTGGTCTCTACTGTTACCACATCCCATCCACTATCTTACAAACCACTTACACTGAGCTGAATTATTAATGGGGCAGTGTGTTGTTCCGTGAGACAGGGCATTGTGCCAGTGATAGGAGCGTTGCTTGTTCAAATCCCAGAGTCAGCAAAGTGATTTCACTGTAGGATGTTTGACCAAAGTCCTTAGCCACAAATTTCTCCAGGCCACCTGATGCTCTGAGTAAAAGCAGCTGCTACACAATTAATGCAAACATACAGGGGACCCATGTATGATTTGATATTTTCCTGCAGTAGTTTGTTTAGTACTTCTGCCCAATAGTGAAGTGTTACTGCAGGAAGTGATGTGGAGTTGAAAACATTATTACTTGACATCGTAAGCCACCCAGAGAGCTTAGGGGACCCACATAAAGTTTTGTCTTTTCCAGTCCTTTCTGCATTTTATTTACAACCAAAGCAAAGTTTGTCTATTTACCAGTTGAAAGTAATTTAAAGGGCAAATACAAAAAACTGAACACCAGTCAGTGGCTAATAAAAAAAATTGTGTATGTCACACTTTTTGTACCGAACTAGTCATGCTGGCTAGTAGGTAAAATTCATATGGTCCACCATAACATCATAAATATCACTGACAATTTTGTGGCTACATTTGTGTAAAAGCTTGGTGCAGTTTGAGCAGGGATAATATTTGGTTATTACCCTTTAAAATTAGTAGTATTTTTAAGTGGTATGAAGCGATACAAGAAAAATAAAGACCTTTCAATTTGATTTGTGTAATTTTCACTGTAACACTTGAGAAAAATGTCTTTCATTCTGTTCATCAGTCTTCAGTACTTGTTCAGCTTATTTCTAAATGATTATGCTGCATTTGAGCAAATGTAGCATTTGGGCTTGATTATGTAATAGCTATTTAAATTATTTTGTCATTTGACTTTGTGCCCTTGGAGTTGTCTGCAGGTGTGAATGAGTGAGTGAATAATGTGATGTACCTTGATGGGTTGGTGCCCAGTCCTGGGTTATTCCCTGCCTTGCACCTGTTATATTTGTACTCCCACAACTCTGGATAGGACACGTGGTTGTGAAAAACGAATGAATGAATGAACTACGCTTTATGGTGTCTATGCTTCTGACCTTCAAGATCAGACTGATAAGGTTGACAGATCTTGATTTTTTTTTTAAAAGAGAATATTCCATATTTCAGTTTGTAGAGGTTTTTCTTCACACGTCAGTGAAGAAAATCATTTATTATCAACACCTAAAGTCAAGAACGTCTGCGATATTAGTATTGTATTACGCCACCTGCTGACTGAGCTAGGTAATTACGACTTTCATTACTAGCCAGTCAGTAAAGTGAAACATGAACCTGGTGGAACCGCCACAGCATAAAACAAACAATTTTATTTGACTAGACAACACATTCCCATGACATTAAACAGGATAAATGAGTGGCTGATGAATGCATGTATGGATGGATGGATTCAATATGATGAGCATGTATCAAGTGTAAGCAAAGAGTATCTAAGGCTACTAAAACTCAGGAACACTGATACTGACATTTAAACTTTCTATTGTGCCATTGGACTGTGACAAATTTTGCATGGATATATTAACACAAATATTTAGAATCTGTATCACAGTTATACAGAACCAGTAAAATATCTAGATGGACCTACTGAAAATCATTTGTTTTCAGCAAGATAATGACCCTAAGACCATCTGGAGGTTATGTAAGTACTGTATTATTGTGTGAACAGTGAGAGAGAGAGCTGGAGTGCTGTGACAGATGACCCACAATCCCCTGACCTAAATGCTATAGAGCTGGATTGGGGTGAATTGGATAGAAGAGTAAGTAAGTAGCCAGTGTGGGCCCAGAACTTGTGACACCTCCTTCAGGACAGTTGGAGAAGCTCCACGTGACTACATATGGAAGCTGGTTGAAAGAATGCAACGAGTCTGCAATGCGTGAGAACAAAATTATCACAGTATTTAGCTCACGGATAGTTTAAACCTGGAAAGCCCATTAGTTAATGCTCGAATTTCTGGTGCAATTGGCACAATGGCATTTTACAGACAAGGGTAAGGCATAACGTCATAATTCAATCCATCCAACTGCTTACTAAGTTCATAGTAATGGGAAAGGCCATACTGGTTGTAAAATTGTAAACATACCCCATAGCGTTATATGTTACATTTTGCATAGCCTTTTTTTGGTTATTACACGCTGACAGCTTGCATAATTCACATTAAAAAAATTTTTTACTTAGGAATGGGTAGTTGCGCAGATCAATTAATCTTTCTGAACGCCGATTTTTATTCTTTATTTTTACAGCTGGGTATTTAAATTTGCACCTTTGTTAAACTATTTTTATGAGTACCCGGCAAAATTATTGCAGGGATTGGAATAAACGCCTTCCAAAAAATGTATGTTTTATAAAGTTTTATGTATGTATGTAGTTATAATTAACAGCGATAGTCATATAGTCACCCTTAACTTGAATGCATATATTTAATGCATGGCTTGATTTTGTTTCAGTTAGTATGTCATCTGCCCACATTTTAGGTATAAACTTTATTTTGAATATAACAAATTACAAACAAATCATCAACCATTTAGTCTGTCACCTTGTCTTCTGATAAACATTTAACAAAGCAGTTGTACTATCAGAAGTAAACTTTGCACGACGACTGCTCATGAGCGTATTTACTTTTAAAGTAGGAAATAATGCAGGAATCCTGCGAATGCATAGAAATCCAAACACTTAGATTCAAGCACTTTATTGCCATTGTTCACATATCAACCGCGCGATGGCATTAAAATGGCGACAATGGAAGGAAGAGTTGAACCGGTGAGGCCAGCTGTTCCTCATATTCCATCAAACCATCAAAAGGGGGCGGTATTGCAACGACTGTGTTGTATGTTAATTCGCTTAAGTCTTTTCGCGGGGCTAGGTCAAGTTTACCTGGCGTTTGGCATTTTTTTTTGTTTTTGAAGAAAGATTGCCATCGAGGTTACAATACTCGCCCATGCACACATATATATTCATTTTAAAATGATATTTTTCCTACCTAAGTGCTAATGCTGTGTCTCGTTATGCTATGTCTGTCTGCAGCAAACACGCAATAAGCATGTCGTTGCGCTCAATATCTGTACTAGTATAAATGGCAATAAACCTTTTAAATCCTTTTGTATTAACTAATTACTAATCCATGCAGACAACTAAAGAGGCTGTATGCAAATGAACAGTTGGGTGAGTATTGTGAAAATGTGACGCCTGACAAAATGGGACAATTAAACTTTGCAATTAATATACGTGTTTAGTAATACTTTGTTTTCTCTTCTATGTAGTGTTCAAGAGGCAGTAATGTCTTTAGAATGGTATCAAGTTGGGATTTAAGACACTGAGATGATTTTTCCAGAAAGTGTCCCATTTTAACAACACTCACCCTAATATGGGAAACAGTTTTGTGTGATGAGAGGAGCAACAATAAATATATGTGTTTAGTAATAAATGAATAAAAGTTATGATATAAAAAGCAATATTGCAAATATCTACTAATCACATTTGAAAGGTGAAATTATTAGCCTGTGGGATTCGAACCAGCAACATTTTGGACTGTCGCTGATTTCTGACCAATCGAGCTAGTTTTTTAAATATCAAACATATCATGCATACATACATATATAAGGTTTGAACAATT
Source organism: Stomatorhinus walkeri (assembly GCA_026784285.1). NCBI lineage: Eukaryota > Metazoa > Chordata > Actinopteri > Osteoglossiformes > Mormyridae > Stomatorhinus > Stomatorhinus walkeri. The sequence goes on from JAODUD010000107.1 coordinate 25,111,367, forward strand.
AACCTACATATAATACATGAAAGTGAGTGGATTTTCATCTACACAAGTGCCATTCACAAGCATAATTTTATACCAATAAATACTGATAGTCAATGCTATTTCTGTTTTCAAACTCATTTACTTTTTTAGTTAAATTCAATCCTTTATATAGCGCCTTTGACAACAGAGTTGTCCCAAGACGGTTTACATGGATGTGTTGTGATACATTAAACATTATTAGAGAGAGTAATAAAGAACTTATCAATGTTTCCACCAACTTCTCGCAGGACAATCTTGGAACTACAGGTGATTTTCCTCATACGCAGCGGTACTTCCCGCAGACGACCCTTCTGTTTTTGTGATGAGAGGTGGACTGCAGCCATATCATAGTCTCAGATTTCAGGGGCCTCCTATAGGCTCGCTGCGTGACGCTGCGGTCTGCAGGCCGCTCCCGGCATCTGGGAACAAGGGCCCGCGTACAAAAGTGTGGCGGACTCCTGCAAGCAATTACAAATGCATGTGAAACAGCGGAGGAAGAGAAGCTGCTAAAAGAAACAAGTCAACGCCCAAAGATTTATTGTTTTCACTGGAAAGTTGACATTGTGCGAAGAAAGTGTCTGACGGAAATAGATATTACTAAGCATGCAGTATTCTTTATGGAAAAGTAATATTTTTTAACATCGCTAAATCTTCACATCTGTCTCTTTCACAAAGTGGGTTGTGGCAGAAACGTACACAAGGGAATAAATGGTAAGTTATTTAAAATGTTATATTATGTTGGACATTCTATCAAATATATCCCTTTAAGTAATGAGATTAAAAAGCTCTTTAGATCTTTCGAAAATCATCAAATGGTATGCGTCTGCAAAATGTTTTTGAAAGTTTCTTAGTTTTTACCAAGTAAATAAATATAAAATATCGATACATGTAATTCAAAGTGTAAATGTCTCTTTAAGAGAAACAAGAAGTGAATTTACAGCTTAGTGTGCAATCAAACGGTACCGTTTAAGCCCCCGGCTGACACTCCAGTCCTGAGTTCATCACACAGGTGATGAAGTAAATGCGGTTAAGAGACGGTATGAAGTGAAGGTGATCTGTTGTGTTGTACCACAAGGCTTGCGGTAGTTAGTACTGTGTTCTGGGGATTTTGAGTCCTGTTTCCACACTGTATGTATGGAGTTTGTCTGATTTCCCCGTATTATGTGAGATGCAGTCCAAAATCAGGGAGTTGGTCTGTTTGGTATCTGAACTGTCCATACAGTGTGTCTGTATTTCTCATCTTGAATATGATTAAATATATTTTCTTATAGTTAGATACCTTTATTTAGACATTACATAGCATTGCGAATATTAATGTCTTAAGTGTTAGGCAAATTGTCGCATCGTTTGTAACTTAAAACATGTGGCCATCTGCTTATTGCGCCGTTTGATGCAAAAAGGGTACATATGTGTATTTTGTTTAGTATATATGGATATGCATTTTATTTATATAATACTTGCAGACAAGGAATGATTGTGATTAAACAATATTAAGCTGAATTGACTGAGCAGAATGTTATATCTGAAGATTCATATAAAGCGTATAATTTTATATACGTTTACACAATCAAGGTAAATTGGCCAAGTTTGAAACATTGTTCTCTAGTTAAAACTAGAATCTGAGCAATAATTGAATCAAATAAAGTTCGAAGAATTCTCGATCTCCATAATGTTACTAGCTACCTTTGAAATCATAAGGCAGTCAATAGGCTTCCTGAATCTATGGCTGTGAATTAACCGCTTGTCCATGAGAAGAACTAAGAAATAGGGCTCCCAAGAATGTTACATCGAGACCGTTGTTCTGTAGAAGCCATAGTTTTAATCTGAGAACGAATGTTTCCTGGTAAAGGCCCAAATGGTGATCCCGTCCTTCTGTCTATCAGCGACACTTTCTGAAGCCAAATGGTGGAGTTTTCACAGCTGCAGTTGTGTCACTCAGTTGTGGATCTGAGGGCGAAGGGTCAAAGCATATTAAGAATACTTGTTTTTAGCGTACAAGCATCACAAAACTATAATTTATTAAAATGAATTTATATATTACAACATTTAGTTTTGTGGTTAATGTTTCCTCAGAGTGTTACACACCCCTAAACCCAAGGGGCATGTTAAATCACGGTTAGCTTAAAAATGGGACGCTGTTGGACTTCCTGGGTAGGACATAATATTCCCTCTATACTTATGTCAAAGTCTTCATACTGTGTTACTCTGTATTACATATCCCAAATTATTATCGACTCTGGAAGATTAAAAAACAAAGAAAATTGACAGTAGCTTTGAATACCTTCCTGTGAAAACAGAATGAGGTGTTATTTAAAACTGAGATTCTTTGTGTGCCTTTTGGGCATTAAGACATCTATATTTTCTTGCATTCTTTGTTTTAGACCAGATTCTGTGAGTTCAGGCTCCCATTGTTCATTTTTGGAAATCTGCATGAATCGGTTGGCTTTCCGGTATGTTATAGCAAAGGAAATGCCTTCTCAAACTCTTTCAGGTGTCACTGCACCCGTTCCTTAGGGTTTCCTTTTTCTAATAGGCATCCTGTTCCCACAATTCATATCGATGTATCTAAATATATAAACATCTCACTGCATGTGATGATTGTGAAACCTTATACCAGTTATATTTGATGAGTGTACACTTGGGGTTGATATTGTGAAAATGTGACACCTGGCAAAATGGGACAATTAAACTTTGCAAATAATTTATACCTAGTAATACTTAGTTTTTCTTCTATGTAGTGTTCAAGAGGCAGTGATGTCTTTAGAATGGTACCAAGTTGGAATTTAAGACACTGAGATGATTTTTCCCAGAAATCAAATTTTCAGAAAGTGTCCAATTTTAACAATACTCACCCTAATATAGGAAACAGTGTAGTTCTTGAGATAAAGGTGAAAGGAACATCGTCCCCTTCAGACCTCCGTGAAGCAGAAGGGCCCAGGGGCTACGTTATCTGCTGTATGACACACCTTTCTGAAGAACAGAGGGTGCTGTCAGGAAAGGTCTATTCAATTCTCGTGCAAGCCCATGCACGTTGGACGGACTTATCCAGGAAGAGAATTTGGCAAGGAACTAAAACAGTTATCATCTAGGAGGAAGGACTCCAGAGGGGAATCTACATTGTGTTGCTTTTTAAAGCTGCAAATCAAGAATTACAATAGAGAACCTTTGACTGTGTTTTATTTTCCAATTCTTTGTGAAGCATTTTTTTCACTGATCTACAGATGCAGGTTGAGGAGGCATGTTGGTTTTTAGTTAAGTAAAAATAAAGCGCCGTGTTTTATGTCTGCATGTGTGTAACCAGCTCCCTCTTTGTTTTGGTCCCACAGCTGTGCTTACGGAACACTGGCGACTGCTTTCGGGAACAGATGCAGTACATGATGAGGTCACTGCAGGACCTAAAGCAAGTGCGCAGTGGGTGTGCACCAGCCAACCACTCCTTTGCAGTGTCACATTCCTGCCAGCAGGGGACACTGCAGTGGGAGCGACCGACGAGCCACCGAATCTCAGATGCCAGTGATGCCAGTGCTTATGATTCTGCCTGCTGTCTGGCTGGTCCTCAGGAGGAGAGGGAGGAGAGGGGCAGCCGGCTGGCGCTGATTTCCCGCAGCAGCGAAAGGAGCCTGGACGTTGATTCAGGGTATTCTGAGGCATCTTGGCAGGACGACGGGGTGGTGTTACGCCGGTGCCGAAATCACCGGACCAACAGGGCCGCCAACAGTCGTGCGCGGCCCAAATCCACCTCAGATGCCTGTCTGGAGCGCTGGACATCCTTTGAGGCCAGTGACCCTGCAGACTGGACAACATCTCTTCTGACCCGTGGTCGTAACCGGCAGCCTCTAGTACTAGGGGACAATAGTTTTGCGGATCTCATAGAGAACTGGATGGACCTACCAGACTGCCCTGACCCAGCAGATCTCAAGCCCAAGCTTGGGCAAAGGCTTGGCAAAGACCTTCTGGTCAACATGCGGCGGAAATTAGCTGGAGTCTCAAAAAACTTGGAGAGTCGGGGGAGATCGGCGAATTCAACTCGGCTCAGCAGATCTGCTGCAGCACCAAAACGTCTCTCTTGCCCCGTTGGGTTCCAGGCACAAGTTCCTTTCTTTCACCAGTCCCACACAGGCCTAAATGAGAGAGGAAGGGACTTTCACCAGTTCACCGCTCTCATGAAGACTGGTAGTCGGCAGCCAATCATATGTAATGACATAATTGGGTACATCTGACCGGCCACTACAGCCAATTATTTATATCTTTTCCATTAAAACACTGCTTCAGAAAATACTCTATTTTTGTATGCTGTATATTTGTGAAGAATGTTATGTTAAAATAAAGTTCTATGTAATGATAAAAATGTTTCTTGGGTGACAGTTGCATCATTATTTTAAGAGAAATTAAATCTGAAAACGTATTTTCTTTCTTAACATTTAGTTAAAAGTGCTTACTGTTGAAGCTCAAAAGACAGTCAACAAACTGATAATTGTTATAGTGTAATATTATAAAAACATTTGTTGTAAAATTACTGTTCAAGCCACAACACATTACATTTGTAAAAATGGTGGACATTGTTTCTACATAAGGAACCTTTCAAATGGATGAAAATTTATATACCAAAATTACAAAACATATTTTATTGTCAAAACCAAACTGACAGTTAAGGACATGACATTCATAATTTCCCATAATAAATTTTTTTAAATGGCTCTTTTGTGTTAAGCCAGACACACGTGCTACTTTCTTTAAAAATATTATTCCCAGCTGTTAGAAGCCAACAAGGGTTGTTTCAGTTACCTTTGACCTAAATGGTAAGTGGATCTTCCTGTTTGTAACTGCCAGTAAACTGCGCTCGTGAGACACATGTCAACAAATGTAGCTGCAAAAGGCTCCATTACACAGTCAGATCTACCTTTCCATTTGCTGGCTAGTACAAATCCCTCTGACCTTTTTCATCAGTGCTGTTTGAGTTGCTCAGCACAAAAAGCAAAAAAAAAAAAGAAAATATGTCAAACAGGGTGGAACTCCCAACAGGAGGCTACAGGAAAATCGCAACATACCACACAGGAAACATGGCCAAAGTGATGTGATACATGGCCAAAGTGATGTGATACATGGCCAAAGAGATGTGATACATAGCCAAAGAGATGTGATACATGGCCAAAGAGATGTGATACATGGCCAAAGAGATGTGAAAAGTTTGTTAGGTCATACAAAAACCCAAATAAATAGAATAACTAAAATTCACAATTACTGAAAATATATTCATACACATATGACACATAAAAGATATAAAATATAATCATAAAAATATATTGATCTTACATATTGGCAAACAATCCATGTGAATTTTCTACAGATGACTGTAACCTCTTCGTTGCAGAATTTGCAGTACGTGTGAGGATCACGACTCTAATAACCACCAGCTGGTAACATAAGAACATAGACCTGGAAAAACTAAGGCTGATGAAGGAGGAGGCGAGTTGTTCTTTTACATGAGAAATCTAATCTGAAAAGTTTTGGTTAAATATCTAGGACTCAGGAAACAGTAAGTTTCATTTATTTAATTAGCGATAAAAAAAAATTTCGCAAATAGCTTTATGGTCGTCTTGTTTCGGTGAGTGTGAAAAGAAGCTGGGTGAACTGACTCGAGAGGGAGACTTGTGAACAAAAAGCTTCCCCCTCACTTCCTGGCTTGTTCATGGGGTGAGAATGACTCTTCTGTATCACACTATCAGGAGTCATCCTACCGAATTCATGCTGAATATCAATTGGAAATGATAATGTTAAGATGTATGGATGTCGGGCCAAGTAACAAGGAGAACAATGGAACCCATTCTTTTTTAATTAGTCATTATCTTTATTTGATTTTCATCACACCATAGTCAACTGTAAAATGGGACTACATGTTATATCTGCTGGGAAACAGACATGATGTATTTTTTATACAGTGACATTTAACTCAAGAATTTAAAATTGAAATCCTAAATTTCCTTCTGGACAAATAAACTATCTCTATCTATTCTGTTTGTATACAATAAAGCATTGATCTCGACTGGATGTTTATGGACAGTAAAATATTTTTCGAATTTTTTCTAATATCAACCACAAACATTCTTCAAAAGTCAAAGTCTATAACATAATCAATCATGATAAAACATTCATGCATTGTGATTTTTATTCAAATCTTTTTAAATTTCCCATCTTTTAATTCTCGGTTTCCAGTTATGACTTGCTAAAGAACTACTGCAGGTATAGGCAAAATGTCCACTGAGAAGTGACAGTGCGTGACGGCCGTCATTGCAGACGAGCAGGTACACAGGAGAGTCAAGCCGTAAATACGGGCAAACGGGGTTTATTAGGGAAGACGAGGAATCACGGCAGACAACATCAGTGACCGATCTGGGACACAGAGGAAGACGCGGACTGATATAAACAGGACTAGCCGAAATAACAGGACACAGGTGATCGCAATGGGGAATTCACATGAGGCAAATGAGAGGCGTGACACACATGAGGAATGATACAAGCCGGGCGTGACACAGTGCTAATTACTGGAAAATCACTAGATCTTTGCTGGAATTCCCTTCACACTGGGCTTCTTCTTTTAAATCCAGTCAGTCCATGTAGTGCAGTGGTCCTCTGAGACGACAGTCTGGCTGGGCGCATCATCTGAATTGGTACCTGATGGGAGGAACTGTCTCGCAGTCTTCATCCTCAGCAAAAGAAGCAAAAAACTCCAGGAAGCGCTGATGATGGGGGATCTTTGTGTTGGTGATGGACTCCACCACTTCAGATACCCTATTTACACACACACACACACACACACGTACAAACAGAACAAGCATGGTTTTTAAGGTTATTACAATTGAACTGCATTATATATGCATTCCCAATACAATACGCAAATGCGCCGAAATGTGACCCCTGAAAATTTTGATGGGATTGGCCTTCAGGAAAGGAAATAATCCATGTTTCATTTTTGTTATTTGGGGTGGCAACAGGGTAGCCAAGTATGTACTACATGAATATTTTATGTAAAGCTTACCGTATGCAAAACAATTAAGACTAGATGATTCCTTTACGCTGGTTTTAAATGACAGTACTGCAGTATTATTCTGATTGTCGCTTCACTGAATATCTGTACGTTACATCTGTCTGTGTTTGAAAAGCGCACGACAACAGAGGAAGTGGCAGCTGGAAAAAGCATTTTTAAAACAGAGCGGTGCATGTCAGCTCCTCAAGGTCTTCACATCCTGCGAGGTGGAGATGAGTACAGAACCAACAGCCAAGGAGGAAGCGGGCTGCATGTCAGAGTGGAGCACAAGAGGCCGCTGGATGGAGAGGAAGTGGCGGGTGGTGGATTGTGGGGGGGGGGTGTCTGAGTCAGGATGTTATCATAAACTAGCGCAAACTCACTATCTCCCCCAGAGCTTCACCACACGTCTGTGGGGGCACGTTTCCTGCCTGGGAAAATGGCCTTGCGATGTGGAATGATGGAGGGAAACGTCAAAGAAATTTATACATCTAGGTGTCTGAGGTATTAACATATAATGGGCCTTGTCCAGCCATTGTTGGGGATCTGGGTGGTGTCTGACGGGATGCTGGGCCCATGCTGGGTCACGGCTGAACTTTCCAGACCGGGTTCCTGTAAGCGTTCGTGACAGACTTGCATTTCATTAGTTCCTTGGTGTTTTCCACCTGCTGCTGTCATTATTATATCCAGTGGCTGATCACTTATTTCACAAGCACTTTGGAACAGAACGAAAGAGCCAAAGTAAATGAAGGAGAGTAGAAAATAATTTATCCAGTTAAAGAATATATTTTACCACAATATCTGATTTTAATTCTAAAGCCAGTCAGCAGCAGCATTCAACGCTACCAGTCAGCTTCACAGTAACAGTATGGTGCATTTTCACCCGCATCTCAACCCCCCCAGGCTCTGCCTATATGTGCAGTCTGTCACTACAAGGTGTCCGTGTGAATGGCTGCAGAGTAGTGGTGCCTTCTTAGTGAATCCTGTCCTCCCCATATGAAGGCCATCCCTCAGTGCCCAAAGAGACAGTCGCTATATGGCGCCTTTGAGTTCCTCCGCTTGTCGGAGCTGATAATCATAATAAGCAGAAAGGCCAGAGGGGAGGGAGACCCCTGTTCAAAGCCGATGAATGAAATTCTCTGGGATGCCCCCGCGTCCACTGAAACTCAACTTTACCAATAAATCCTAGAAACAACAAACAGACTCCTAAAGTACCAGGAGAAACAGTCGGTCGCTTGCGATGCTATAAGTGACATATGAACATTTAAGTGGATAATTTACGACACGGCTGAAAACAGTGTGAAATCTCTCAGGGGCCAAGGACTCAGAATTCAGGTAGCAGAAAGTAAGTAAAACGGTGTGCATTATGCAATAAACATTCCTCATTTTCATTGAATGCTATTCAGGAGTGTAGTGAGATCATTTCTGTTTACTTAGTGCAGCAGGATGACAAACGCCTCTGCACCATGGGTTTAATTACTTTTTTATTTTGCTTTCATTTATTCAAACACATTTATTCATTTTTTATGATAACATTAGCCTGAAATAAGCAGCAATGTATCTCACATTTTTCATTTTGGTCCTATGGCCATGATTTAGCTGATAGCCCCAGTGTAACATTGACCTACACCAATCTTTCTGGAGCAATAACAGCCACACAAACAAGAACTACTTTGCAGCCAGAAGGACATGGTTTCTTGGCATCGACGATTAAGATCTATGATTATGACTAAAGGTTGTTTTGATTCTCACAAAACCTGAACTTTACAGGTTTATTCAAGGAACATGACACTAAATATAACCTTATTAAATAAGCCTAATTTTAAACTTGTCTATTGGTATTGTGATCTTGCCAATAAACCGACATAGTAGTGTTTAATAATTATGCACTGGGGTAAAGCCCTGTGACATCTGTTAACCCCACCACCATATACATCACAAATTACCTATATAGTCTCCGAGAATATATATATATGTATATATATATATATATTTCAACAAGGGTATCAGATACACAATAAATCATACTATAATCTCAGGGCTTTAGAGCTCACAAAATACAGTCAAGTATGGAAGCACAGCAGTTGTCAGCTGGGTAATATCAGCTCTTTAGATCAGCCTGCTATGGATAACATACCTTTTTTCCAGCCTTTCTTGGTTCTGGCAGTAATTGCTGAACAACATGGCGTTCTTGTAGAACAGATGAGTTATTTCCAAGTTGTGGTTTTGCTGTAAGAGGAAAAAAGTGTACTATGTTATGGATGCTGTACTCCAAAATGCGTACCCCTTTGTTGATATTAAACCAATGTCTTTATTTGCCAAACCTTGAACATTTTTTCATGGCGTAAGCATTAAGTGCATGCAATGTTCTACTTTAATGACATATCATTGTTTTGGCAGTAACCCATCCATCCATTTATCCATCCATTCATCCATTCATCCATCCATTCATCCATCCATCCATCCATCCATCCATTTTCTTCTGCTCATCTGGGTCCAGGACACAGAGGCAAACATGGATGAATGGATGGGTTACTGCCAAAACAATGTACCATCATAAAAGATTCGTAATAGCAGCAACCCATACATACTTATTACCAGGCAAGAAAAACAAACAAAATAGAGGTAACTGTTACAGGAAAATCATGGGGGATATAAACAGCATCTACTATTGCCTGTGAGCACCTTTGGAGTATACTGAAATTGCTTTAAAAATGTCTGACCACGAGTAAATAATAAAAGTTAATATGTTACAATGAAAAAATCCTAAGAAGCACCTTCTGTGTCGTTTCATCAAAAGCCAACCTAGCCTATTGCATGATTACAAATGCATCAGTAGCAACCTAAACAAACACAGTAATGCTAGAAGCATCCTAATATGTCTAGAAATACATTATGCCTTTGTTATAAAGTAGCAGTATACAAACAGTGTTTGCTATTGTGAGTGTCAGGAAAATTGAAATATGTGCAGCTGTATTTATATACACAGAGTGGAAAAGGTTCAGGCTAAGAAAAGTAACGTGAGTACACACAGACTACAGCCGGTTAAGACTTTCTGTTAAAAAACACTTCCCGTTGTACAGATGTTACACTTGCTTTATGGGCAGTTGTAACATTTGATTCAGGTTAAAAAGAAGACTCGTATAGGAATACACAGTGAGAAAGGCAAGTAAGGTATTATCAGCGTACATCCAATATGTTCAATGCTAATAATGTATCCCCTTTATACATGAAGTATCCTTGCCTGTACCGTACCTTTAATATATTCCATTCACAACCCCTTCTCCCACCTGTATTCCACGGCAAGCCTACATATTCATTATCCATATTTCCATCTGTGTGCAACTGCTTAATCAAGCCACTAGGATGTGAGCTGTAATTTACTCCTATTGTTCTAAAGATGGGGTATTGGATTATTCTAACAAACTCCCATTTGTACCTAGCCATCAAAAGTGCAGGTTTTATAGCGTTTTGGGCTTTATAGGTACCCTGCTGGCTTCATGGGAAAGCTGGGTGATTAACGTGCTTAGTCTTGGCAGATCAGGATACATTTTAGTAATGGGACACACATGGGACACATTCTTGAACAGCAAGCATTCTGCTGTACTGGAAAGAGTGTGGTATTAATTATTGGTTTAACTCACAGTGATTATGAGAACGTAAGGCAACAGCAGAGTGACACAGACACACTTGAACCAAGGCGATTTATAAATTTATGCTGCTTGGAGGATATAAGCACATATTATGTGTTGATGGGGTTGTTCTTTGTGCCTCTAACTGAAGGGGCATGATGTTTGTGTGCACATCTGCCCTAATGAGCTGTGAGAGAGTTCACACAGGACTCATCCTTCAGCTCATCCTTCCTTGACTGGTTAATGCACCTACCCCTGCAACAGAACCTTAGATACTGAGATTCACAGTCACTCCCTTCCCACATGGGCAAGTTTAACTACAAAGCCCTGTTTGGAAGCTCTTGGATTCCTCCTTGAAAAGATTATAATCCATAATTTGCTCAGTGTGCACTCTGCCTTGTCCTTGTACAGCTGTTTAGTTGTGTGTCCTGACATGCAAGGCTGGATAATCTCTATAGTGTGCAGTGAAGGGGAGGG
>JAODUD010000107.1:25145339-25155487 GCA_026784285.1 Stomatorhinus walkeri
AGGGGGAGAGGGCGCATTGTGATGGGGGTGGGGGGGCAAATAAAAAAATCTTCCAGTACTGGCACCCAGACTGTAATGCTAGCATTACGCTCCCCTGACCTCATGTGTATGACCGACTCCACAGTCAGTCAAACCGACGACAATAACTCATTCTCACCTTGAGCCGGTCGGCTGGGGGGATGACATAGTTCTCAGCTCTCAGGTTGGAGGCTGCAACGATGAAGTCCATGTGGAAGTTTGTGTCATCATCCTATACTCAAGGACGCATTTAAAGCGAAGGTTAGGATTACATTTTTTTTAAATTGTTTTTATCGTTACAGTATTGGCATCATCGGTGGCTATGTAAATGCTTCAAGGAAATTAGTTACTTCAGGAGTTCATTGTGACTAAAGTCCAAATTCCATTTTGAAGAGCATAAAAATAATATGACGTCACGGTGCAGAAATACCATACTTCAAAGGCTGAGGAGGGGATGTTGCTCATATCTAGCCAACGGACTTGTTCAGTAATCTGTCCGAGCAATTTGATGCCTATAGAATCGCTTGACATACTCACTGTATCACCTGGGCAGGTAGTTTGCACACTAGCTGCTAGAAGGATAGCTGGGGGGTGATCACGCATGTCTGACTCACAGCAAAAGTGACACGCGATATTATGCCTCTGACTTCATTGCCTCAAACCCACAAACATCATTTGGGCATCTCCTCACAATCTTTGGCAGACAAAGCCCAGGATTATGACCCAAGTACACTGTAAGCCCATCACTACATACACTGGTGTGTGCGATTCGTGGTGCTGCACAAAGTGCACTTCCAATGGCAAACAATTCAGTGAACCTCCTCCTCTTACTATGGAGAAATAATCTGTCTTTTTGTACAGGGTTCGGGAACACAGAAAAAGGGCATATCTGTGATCCTTTAATGGTGAATGAAGTTACAGGGTTACTGCAGTCCAAGAAAACCAGCCAGGCTTGAGCCTTATAGACTTCCATGTAGACCCCTTCATAGCACTCATTTAATAACTAGTTTGATATGACGGCTTCAAGTGTGAGGATGTTGTCACCTTCTCAAACTCAATTGGCTTCATCAGGAGCTCTGAGATGTTCTTTGGACGTTCAGCCAGCTCCCTCTGCAGCTCCTCCAGGCGGACTGTGTCTGCAAGGCAGTGAATGCAGATTGGCACAAGAAAAAAGCTCTTCATCAAGGAATGTCAGGTGTGCATAGTAATGACACAAAATGAAGAATGCTTAGAAGTTTGCTTCTTCTTACCAACATTTCCTCTGTCCTTCTTCATTTCCTCCTCAGTGACGTGGATTTTTGCATCAGCCTTAGGAGTGAAGGATGGCACTTGGACTCCCTGCAGGATTTTCTTAATGGCATCAAGGTCTTGACATCCATTGATATTATAGGTCTGGGCATACAGGTTAGCTGCTGCTACAACATAGTCCATATGAGTCTCCTGTACAACAAAGACAAAAAGGATATTTCTCATTTTGTAATATGCAAACCAAGAGAAGCAATACATTGCAAATATTATAAAACACCCTCTATGTATACAGTCATAGGGTATAGGGTAGAGAGATGGGGGCTATTTAAGGTGTCCTGGGGCAGGATGTCAGGTAATCAGAGTTAAGACTACATCACAACCTCCATGTCACATGGAAAGATCATAGGAACTACAAACTGAAGGAATGTGGGCAGGATTTAGACCCCCAATCCTGGGGGGGCTATTGCTGATAATGAAACATATTGAAACAAAACACTCACATTACTGCATCTAATTAGGAAATATTATTTTCTTGTTTGGAGTGATAATATATAATCTATACATCAATTCCCGTCAAAGTCCATGTGGACCCCAGTCGTTCATGTTATCCATCTCTCTGGCAGGGTAATAATAAGACCTCAAAACACCAAGATTTGTTGTTAACGTTATAAACATGATGCCGAGGGCTCTTAGCTAACCGGGATAGAAGCAATGAAATTTATGGAGAAATGAAAGGACATGAAACTTACATTGTTTGGTTCAAAGGTTAAGGGATGGGGGCATCTCTTTTCACCATACCAGAAAGGCAGTCCAGAAGTTGTCGTCTGATGGGGAAAGCCAAACTTTATATATACTCTCTACATAAGAAAATGTGAGAATTTCACGAGTAATCTACATCTTGAAAACATGAGTTCAGCACAGCAAATCTGATAACTGTGAATGTCCTCTCCAGGCTCGAGAGTAAGGGTGTGTTACATACGCTGGTGTTCAGTAACAGTCTGTCTCCTGATGAGAAAAAGAGCAGATCCACATCATAGTACCAGATGCCAGCCAGGGCTTTGATCTACCCGACACTACAACTTTCCAAAAAGCCCCAGAGATGCCTCAAATAAGCCTCACTCCCCCCCAACCCCCACAGTGGGACACTGAAGCACAGATGGCAAGATATCAGCTGTTAAGTTTATATTGCTCTATTTGTATACACTGTATATAAGTATAGAATTTCTGTGTATAAACACAGAAACTAGAGTTCCCCCCAGCAAACAGCTGGCTTGTGCCTGTTCCTCTAGCCATTACAGGTACATGATCATTGCCTATTTTTCACTCCCTTACGCTGCACTGTACCAACCAGTATCGCAAGTACCCATCGTTTTCTGAGTAAAATTTGTACATTTTGAAAATTTTGCCTCACGTTTTTTGTGCTTTTGATCTGAGAAATTACCAAATACATTTTTATTTTCCATATTATCTCTGCATTCTGGCTCAACCATTTAGGAATCCAGAAATCGCTGCTGTAATGTTGACATAGAATTACCAGAAAGGCATCTGTAGCAGCATATCACTGGCCACACCCACACATGATAGTCTCCAGCTATCTGGCATCAACAACTTTTGGACCAATGCCCCCAGATGACCAGTAAAGGTCATTCACTGCAGGATAATAAAAGGTCTAACCTTATCTTTAGTGCTGAGAAACATATACACTATATGGACAAAAGTATTGGGACACAACACTCAATCATTGAATTCAGGTGTTTCATTCAGACCCATTGCCATAGGTGTATAAAATCAAGCACCTAGCCTTGCAATCAGGTTTACAATCATTTATGAAAGAAGAGATAGTTCTGAAGAGCTCAGTGAATTCAAGCGTGGTGCTGTCAAAGGATGGCACCTTTGCAATAAGTCAGTTTTGTGATATTTCTTCTCTATTGGATATTCCAACTGTAAGTGGTATTATTGCAAACTGGAAGTGCTTAGGAACAACAGACACTCAGCCATGAAGTGGAAGACAACACTATTATGTGACAGAGCAGGGTCACTGAGTGCTGAGGTGCACCAGAACGTAAGCAAGTCGACAACACTTTGTTGATTCAATAACTGCAGAGGTCCAAACTTCCTCTTGCATTAACCCCAGCACAGAAACTGTGCACCAGAAGCCTCATGAAATGGGCTTCTGTGGCCGAGCAGCTGCACGCAGGCCAAGCGTCGGATGGAGTGGCGTAGAGCATGCCATCACTAGACTCTGGAGCAGTTGAAATGTGTCCTGTGGAGTGATCACACTTCTCTGTCTGCCGATCTGATGGGTGAGTCTGGGTTTGCCCGTTTCCATGAGAACATTACTTGCTTGACTGCATTGTGGCAATTTGGTGGAGGAGGGATAACGGCATGGCGTTTTTCTGGGATTCCAGTGAAGGCAACTCAATGCTTCAGCATACCAAGACATTTTGATCAATTCAATGCTTCCAACTTTGTGGGAACAGTTTGGGGAAGGCCCTTCTCTGTTCCAGCATGAATGAACCCCAGTGCACAGAGCAAAGTTCATAAAGACATGGTTGCTTGAGTTTGGTCTGGAAAAACTTAACTGACCCACAAAGGGCCCTAACCTCAACCCCATTGGACATCTTTTTGATGAACTAGAGCAGAGATTGTGAGCCCAACATCAGTGCCCGACTTCATAAATGCTCTTCTGGGTGAATGGACAAAAACTCCCACAGACACACTCCAAAATCTTGTGGAAAGCCTTCCCAGAAGAGTGGCGGCTGTTATAGCTGCAAAGGGGAAACCAACTCCATATCGATGGATTTAGAATGGGATGTTATAAAAGTGTCCCAATACTTTTGTCCATATGATGTTTTTCTATGCTGAGATTTTAAAACAGTCAATCCAAAGGAGTGATGAAACCTCCCTAGTAATCAAATGGGAGGAATACAGTCTGAGAGAACGGCATCTGCCACTGACCTTTCAGAGCAAAACCACTGTCACAAAGAAACAATGTTACCTTTCCCCAGTACACCTGACTTACCAGTTCTGGTAATATTCAGAAGAATCATAAATTATCACAAATGCATCTGAGGTGGCTTTTGACTATATAAAACTGACGGCCCAGACTAATTGGGATTAGATAACAGACCTACAATTCGTGTAATTTCTTTAATCTTGTTCAGTCAGAAATTGACATATTTACAAAAACAACATCAGAATATATACCGGAAAACTTCTGTATTGATATGCCTTTGTAAAATGGAAAAATACAAAAACATTTTTTTCAAGACCAAGATGACAATAGCACCACCTGATGGTTAGACACCTTGAGTGATTCACTGGAGTACAGAAAAATGGATAGTGTTTTAATTCGCAATGTAAAGTTACCTGGTCTGCGGGGAAACAATGCAGCAGTTGGCTGATGTTGTCGTTGAACAGGGTCTCCCACTGACAACGGGCCCAGCCCACGCAGTCTTCCCAGGTAGCCGGCCGCCGTCTCCCTACGCTGGCAGACACCCCCGACAGGGTGTCTAGTGCCTCGGCCTCCCCCCGGTCTAAAGTGTGCTGCAGGAATCCATCATCACTACAGGGAAAAAGAAGAAGGCTGGTCGGTCGGCCTTTTGCTACTTGTCCCTGAGTCGTGGCCAAAGTCTCCCGTGGATGGAAGTCGCTCCATTTCCGGACAGCATGTTATAGCAAAACTCCCCTCCACAGGAAATTCTTGCTAGAATAGCAGCAAAAGCTGATGGACCTACGAAGAACTAGAAACCGGCCAGACATTTGGGTAAATATAGGAGACAGAGAGTTTATACATCATTTAACAACAATAAAAGAATGACACGCCCTCACTCGGAATCGAAGTAGGCAGGACTGGCGCCTCAGTCAGTATTGTTGAGCAAAAAGCTACAGTGAGTGACGACTGATGACGTGACGTCAGGAGACTGAAGTAACTGAGTATCGGGTGGAAAATGACATGTGGCATGTGATAAATATCTGCTGAACTGAAAGGAGGCGATGGACTTTCAGACTTTTGAGTAAAAATACTTGGTGCTGGTTCAGCTTCTTCTGCAGGGAAGAATTCAAAGTCTCTGCAGCATCATTGTTTAAATCTTAGGCTGTTTAAAACACTGGTAAAAAAAATCTGAAAAGTCCTGCTGTTGGATGAGACTGAAAGAGACTTGGAAGAGGACCTAGAAACTTGGACGTTTCTGCAGCACCAGCTCAGCTTGATTTATTCCTCTCACATCCGTCCCGAATGGAAAATCCATAAAAAGCACGGACTGAACTGCCTAATTGCATTCTGTGCCGCTAGGGTCAGGTGACCTGCGCAGAGGCCTTCTCGCATCTGACTGGGAGGAAGTCAGCAGTGCGCTGGGCGGGTGGGCGTTCCTCCCTCTGCCGTATCTGCCTGGCTCACATGTAGCTATGGTTCCTTTGCTGCTCTGGAGCTTCCTCTGTAAACACTGTTACCCTTATTTTAAACAACGGCTGAGCAAACGTAAAAACCAAGTTATCTGCAAATGTTTATAAGGAGGGGACTTAAACAGGAAGTGGGGGTGCAGGCATCTGGCTCATGCCAAACAACTCCCTTCATCTCAAGCTTGCTTCCACTTGTACGAGGAAACAGCCTCTTTTCTTATACAAATAAATCATTTTCATTAAGGGAAGATGAGCATACATTTGTTTCTGGCCCAACTTAATGCAACATGGAACTTGTGTAGGAAGTGCATAAAAATTTTCATCTGTAAAATCTCCAGTTGCCCAGAACGTTTTTCATTGTGGCGCGTTCCTCTGCACTCTGAGGTGGGACTATTGAAAGATGGAAGATCAGGCAAGCTGTCAACTGTCTGAAAAATGACATGCCTATATGTCAAATATTTTGTACTACTTATTTAAATAATTGACAGATTATTTACATATTGTACTTATGCTAAATTTAAGTGAAGCTACAATCCTTGGAGACCCCCGCATGGTCCACATTTTTGGTATCTCCCAGTTCCCTGGGCGCTGGGAGGGAGCAGAAACGTGGACCGTCTGGGGGTCATTGAGGACTGGTTTGAGAAACACTGATGTATGTGGTATTTCCATTTGTTACCAATATGCCCTCTGCTGCTGTCTCAGAGTAAGATCCTTTTCTGTGAGATCACCGTTTCCATTGGTCATATAAGCAGCCAACCGTGAATAGAATCAGAACCTTACAAAATAATTAGATTTTTGAATCATATCCACAAAGTTTATATACACTTATAAATACGCTTAAAACGCTGCCCACGCACAAGCAAATAAATCATAAAGACAGTAAGCCATGTTCCAGATCTTAATAATAACAAGGGATTCTACAAATGCACAATTTGCAGCTGTGTCCTGCTTAACTCCAGAGTGTACAGGCAGCATGAAAACACAAGCTTTGGTTTAAAGGACCCTTGTATAGGGAGCTTGGAGTAAACAGTATTTGGGATTACATAGAATGACAGGGTACAGAGCTGCATGAAGAGATATGGGTCAGGATATATACTGTAGATGTAAGGGATATTATGCGGGGTGCATAATACTGATTAAATTGTACAAGTTAGTAAAATGAGGGACTTACATCAAGTACTGATTTACATGTTCAGCTTCTTGCTTAAATACTCCTTCAAATTCATTTCTGGCCCACTGGAATGACAGAGAAAGCAATTAGCACATGAAGCCGCTTCCTCACTGAGTTCAGGCTTTGCCGAGTCTCTCACTAGTACTTCCATACCAGCCTGCGTTTGGCAAACACATTACAGAGGGAATGCCGGCATTTCAGAAATCATGCTACGGCTTTACTCGGGAACAGCGCTGTCAGAAACTAAAGTGCATTCTGCTAGCTGTCATCAGACATGCAGTCACGGAATGGTTGTGTATCCGGAGACAGACACAGAAATAGCTAAGGGCAGGTCGGCGGTTAACGTGGCGGTTTACGCCTGCGTGGCTGCGGATTGGAACGTCACCTCTGCTATACGTGCGCGGTTTTCATTCTCTCTATTCTAAAAACACGTCTCAAGACCCATATATTACAGAAAGACCTCTAATAACATACGGAGCACTGATGACCCAGAATGCTGTTAATATCTTTGTCTGCTGGTTGAATAGCTACCTTATTAGACGTTTGCTTTGTTGGAAAGTTATTGTGTAGCTCTTGCTCCAGTACTGCTGTAACTTATACCTGGGCATTCACTGGAAGCTCTGCCTAACTGCACTTATATCTAATTGACTTCTTGACAGCCATATTTTTGTATTCTGCACTTGTACATTGCTTTGGGCAAAGGGCTCCTTTAAATAAAAGGAAATATAACGTAATGCTTAGCGGCGATATTCATGGGTATGTCACTTCTCACTTGTGCATTTTTTGTATGAATACAAACAAATAAATTTAACTCATTTACTATAGTGAAATGAATTACTAATTGTAATTAAATGTTTATTGACCTATGAGCATTGATGACATTTTCCTTGGTATGCTGCTCCCTCACTCGCTGACTCTCCCTCTCTATCGCACACAGTGATGATCTTAGGTTAATGTTATTGCTCCTGTTCAGGTAACAGACAACACCTGCAGGACAGCTGGCTCCATGTGGAAGCCCCCTACTCTAAGCGTTTGCCCACCTTTACGCAGGGCTGACAAGTTGTGGGGGCGAGTTGGGGGAGCCTCAAAATCAGAAAAGTGTTGACATGCAAACAAATATCACAGAGAAGCACATGTCAGGATTGAACACACTGCAGTGAAACACAGTAACACACCATCACACTGCAGTGAAACACGGTAATACACCATCACACTGCAGTGAAGCACGGTAACACACCATCACACTGCAGTGAAACACGGTAACACACCATCACACTGCAGTGAAACACGGTAACACACCATCACACTGCAGTGAAGCACGGTAACGCACCATCACACTGCAGTGAAACACAGTACCACACCATCACAATGCAGTGAAACACGGTAACACACCATCACACTGCAGTGAAGCACGGTAACGCACCATCACACTGCAGTGAAACACAGTAACACACCATCACACTGCAGTGAAGCACAGTAACACCATGCCCTTGACCCCACAGGCTCAGGAACCCTGAACCAGGAGGGAAGAAGAAGGGAAGAGATAGAGCTGGTCTGTTTTTCAACTGGTGCTGACAGGAAACAGGAACAGAGGTGAGAGGGCAGAGTGTAAAGGAGCGAGTGTGCACCCGTGTGTATACCATTAAAAGAGCGACATAAACAGGGCAGGAGATTTATGTCAGGCCTCACCTGCAAAGTATGCTCAATGCGATATGGGAAGTTCTTCAGCGTACATAGGGGGATGGCTCTCTCAGAACTGGACGTGCCAGGTCCATAGGATTCTGTCAGAAAGGGCACCGCAACCATAGTGTGGCCTTTGCATCCCAGCGTGCCCCCGTCCAGCATGGGCTTCTGATACTGGAGACAGCGTTTCTTCAGATAGACTCCTGCAGGGTCAGTCAGGAAAGGCCAGCACATTCATTACCTCTGCCCATGACTTTGACATTTATCATTATTAACTAATTACATTCATGTGTAATAATGTTACTATGTAACAGATTTTTTTTCTGTTCTTTTCTGCAGGATTTCCTCATACAGTCCAAAGATAATAAGTTAATAAGCATGTCTAAAATGCCCAAAGCATATACCCTGTGATGGTCTGGCATCCCGTCCAGGATATTCCGGGCTGGAACAGGCTTAAGGATCACGGGTACTGGACCAGTGGATGATGGACTATTGTCTTATAAAACCTTATCAACCGATTCAAAGCGAGTGAAGAAATAAGCAGGTATTTGCAGATGTTATGGCAGCTATCTTGGCTATCTCACCGTCTCTGCCCTCTTTCACGTTACTGACATCTACAGACACATTACAATGGGAAGTTAATCTTCCAAAGATAACTGAAAGTAGATATATGCCATGCAGCACACTTGTTTATATGAAAAACATAAAAATAAAAACTCAAAGAAACACATCTCTCTTATAGTCTTGATAAGTTCATTTATCAGTGTCATGTAGGTCGGCATCCAGGCAGTAATGTCAAATAGGCATACAGCAGGCAAACTAAAATGAAATAATTACATTTCCAGAGGTGCATAGTTTGGATCCAGAAAGTAAAAATCCAGATCAAGGTTTTGTTTCAACCAACCAGCTGAGCATAAAGTCAGTAACACTATGACCAAACTCAAATGGTTGGTTGAAACAAAAACCTGGTCTGGATTTTGATTATGTGAATGTGAACTATGCCCCTCTATTAACATATTTGATACTAGCCAGTTTATTCATTATTACTCCAGAATATGTCTGGGTCATCTCACTGCACTCTAAATCAGTTCCATAAGAATAACAGAAATGTATGGAGCACAGAGTTAGCTACCACAGAGAATCCCAGCCGTCATTCTTCTTATCACTTACATTGTATATAGGATGCCAGTCCACTGCAGGGCACATGCACATACATTCACTATGAGTGACCTAGAGATGTCAGCTACATGAATGTCATGGCTTTAGACTGTAGAGGAAAACCAGCAAACCTGAGGGATGTGTGTGATATGAGGAGAACGTGCAAGCTGTACACCAAGAACTCACAGGGGGATTTAAAGCTGGCAGCGTGAGCTAGGTCACTCTGCCATCCGACAGTGAAACCCTCAAATTTCAAACATGGAATTAGAAACCCGACATGGGAGCTGAGCTACTGACTGGCTTCTATGCTGTCCACTGCTGCCACCACCCCGTGCAGAGCTGAGAAAAACAGGTCTCCATAGATCTGCTCGCTGTCTGGATCCACGCGGTTTTGATGAGCTGTGATGTTAACAGATGGGTTCATCTTTTTGACAGCCTGCTTCGCAACCTCAGACTTCAAACCCTGGCC